>BEDY01000001.1:4071755-4395248 GCA_002335605.1 Prillingera fragicola
GGCAAAACCTAAGGGATGGCAAGAAGGACGCGTCGCAAGTAGTGCGCTTGCTGATATGCAATGTCGAGCACTCACGCTTCGGCGCCACTGACGTCTGGGCGAAGCTCGCGTCATGTGCAGTCAATGTCAACACCGGGTTAGTCGCGTTCCCCCAACATACATTAGTCTCGCACGGTTGGCGGTGTTGGAGATAAGTAAGCGTGCCTCCTTTTGGCGGGAGAAGCGCAAAATGAGGCCGGTAGCGTGCAAAAGAAGCTCTGATACATGGCAACGTTGCATGAGAGAATAAGAGCCAGGAGTCGACAGACCCTTTGCCCTCACTCTTACACTGTCCACCTGAACCTTGGCCTATATAGCGCATCATGGCGGTACGCACATCTCAGCCTGTCCGGTCTGATCTACAGGACCCACTCACCCACACACCCAAGAGCACAAAACATGTCCGTTTCGACCTCAAACTCCCCACTCTACCTTCACCCGCGATAGTGCGTATACCAACACCAATGCCAACCGAGCGGTACGAAATGCTATCCGCCGCTGCGGAGCGTGTGGTGCGGTTCACCCAGCCAACGGTTCCCAACCTTGGGAAATCTGCAGCGGAGCAGGAGAAAGAGATGTATTTGAACGGGCTTGCAATAGTGTAGCATCAGTAGGCCGAGATGACAATCCTATGATACAAGGAGGGGGGTTTCCTGACTAGTGGATGGTTGCTGCCGGCGTGAGTGTACAGTGGAGCCTGATGTGCTCAGCAAAGAAGAATGTGAGATGCTGGCACACACAACATTCTCGCACTCTAGCGAGGCCACTGAGGCTCCTGACAGATTGTTCTTCCTAGCATTGCCCACTCTACTGAAGAGTCATCATCGTCACATTCGCTTTGAATAGCTCTCGCCAGCCCAATCCGCAACCACCAAGCCGAGCGATCATGAAAGCCATCACCCTTGACCCCCGACCCGCTCTGTTTGGATGCTGCACAAAGGACAATTTCCAGGATGCTCCAGCGCATCCCACGCCCCCTCCTCAATTGCAGCCCATCATCACCGTGACTGCGGGAAGTGAGTCTGGAGCTTCGGTGCCCAACGGTTCTGCGCGTGAGTACTGGCCAGAACATACGAGACCGAGAAGCTAAGCCTCTAGAGAACGTCACCCAGCATAAGGCGCAGTGATTGAGGGCTGCTGGGGAGTGCCGCCGTAGAAGTGGATGCAGGTGGCGAACAGTGAGAATCGCTGGCTGCGCGATTTCTCCGGATAATTTCATCCGTGCACTGTAAAGGACTTGCGGGTGGCAGTACTTGCGTCGTTGTCAGACTCTGCATGTATGAAGATTCTTACAGATGCTACGGTATCCTAGCTGCAGTATTCCATCCCGTTTCATCAGGCTCTATCAGAAGGCACCTCAGTGGTGCGCGTGGAACACGACGGATTCGCACCCCGGCGCACTCACCACGCATAACGCACAGAACCTCTGTGTCGCCCCTTTGTGTGCAAATATATATCTCAACCGGGGAAGTTCCCACCCTTGACCTGCTTGCCTTTCTCTTACTCTCAGCCTTGCAGTACATCACTTTGCCTTGGGGAGTGTACGGCCAACGAATGTGAATGGCAGAAGAGACACCAGCTCACCGTCGCAGATTGATGCTAGACTGGGAGCTAGCTTGCAAAATGAGCCGTTGTACCCTGCACACCGACTGCTTTTACCGTGAGGGTGCTCCTTCGCCTGAGCCGATGCCCCGCACCGAGGGGCCGTGAGATGATCGTTGCCGCAGAGGGATGCAGGACAGAAGTTGGTGGTCGCAAACCATAACCAAGAGCAGCCAGGCATGTACCCAATGCTCCTCTTTCATATCTGACGCTCACAGGTGGTCACTGTACATACCATGGCTTGTGCGAATGGGCAACATGTCCGCGGAACACGGTCACAGTGCCACACACACCCCATGGCTTCCCCCAATATGTTCCCGCCCACCACCGAGCTGCCCTGCATGCCCCCGAGGCCGTCTTGTTGGGCGGGGCATGCAAGAAGAGCAAAAGGGACACGCTCTATGAGAGCACGCGACTGGAGTGAGGTCCGAACTCACGCGTGCAGAGCACACTGCCTTCGCAAGGTAGCACCTTAACCACTCGGTCATCCAGCTTGGACGTCTTCGTGTTTGCGAGTGGCTGGGCCCTTCGGCGCCTGGTTGTGGCGGGCTGCATTGCTCGAGTCTGTCTCTGACTAGCTGTTTTAAACCTCACCAGCAAACCTTCGGCGTCAACGCTCGCATTGTCCGCCTCACGTTGGTGCTACAGATGTCGTTGCTTCGCATCACATCAGCATCAACAAGCTGATGATCGCCAATCACGTGACCGAAGGTGACTGTTAGGATGCCGATCCTACGATCTTAGCGCCCTGCTACACGGTGAGCACATATCATCACTATGCAAGAGAGCGATGGCGCGAACTCGCCCGAGCTAGAAGGAGAGCCTCGCAGTGCATCCGCTTGACGCGCGCTGGATGGTCCTGCGGCCAGAGGTGTGTTGGCCGCGGCGACCCAAATAGTAGCCGCCAATGTATTGTGATCTCGGTCACTAAGCGCTTCTTGAATAATTTCTAGTCTCTGTTCTCTAAGCGGTTTCTGCCTAATTGCGTTCCTGATTAGCACGCGTTGCTGTACAGCAATGCATGTATGTATGGTAAGAGCAGATCCGCGGAGCGCCTGGTGTGGCCTCTGTGAGATTTCCGGCTGAAGTGGCTGATGGCTGAAGTGACATGGGTCTGAAGCAACAGAGGTCGATCCACGGTGTCACCCGTCTATTGACTAGCAGCGCTTCTACGGTGCAGCACGCAGGCAGAGAAAGATCCGCTGCTATGTTTGGACTGGAACGCGCTCGCTCGCTCACACGGGCACATTTTGCGCATAACTCCAGAACGGCATTTACGCGATCTGGTGAATTTACACGAACCGGTGTACAGTTAACAGGTGGAGGTGCTGGATCATTTGCGATTATCACACATTGGACATGTTCCACGCAGCCTCCCACGCATGCTAGGAAGGCAAAAATCTGCCCTTGTCCCTGAGAGATATGCGAGTGACCAGAGCATAGCCGCCGGCAAAGTGCTCGCGACTCGCTCTCCTCGTACGAGGATTGGCAGTTGCGGAAAGGATCGCATCGATAAGGGCTGCCCCACGAAATCTGGCTAGCCGAGTCAAGCTCCAGGTGGCAGCCTCCACCAACGCGCTCCCGCCAGCATTCCGTTATTTCCCCCCAAACCCCAAGCTGCTGGCCGCGGGCAGCGTCTGGGACCAGAGGGCAAGCGCTTGGTTGCGGGCTGCCGCGCAATCGATAACCAACGTTCGCGCTTGCCAACGTGTGATAGAGACGCGTGTATGGGGAGATTGCGTGTCAGCAAGGTATATAAAGATGCATGGGTGGGAGCAAGAATAGTTTTCTTAACCATGTTTACCATCACCTACTCTGTGAGCACCTCGACTACTACAGACCGAACTCGAGCTGACAGTATTCTAGCCCAACTCTGCGCGCACCGCTACCGAGGACGCTACGGCGACTCTGGATGCACCTTCTGTTGACGGTGAGTGGCGTTTGTTTATGGTGCCTGGATGACGCTGACAACTTCGCAGAGGTGCCGTTCTTCTACGTTTGCGACACCTAGTTCGCCGACGATATGGAAGGGCAATAGAAGCCAAGTCACAGTCGGGCTCGTTTCGAGTGTGTATGAATAAAGTTAATGAGGCGCTTCCATGATGCAGTTGCAAGATACTGACCATGTGCCACCCTTCTGCCACTATCATTGCGATTCCTATCGGCGGGAGGAGACGCACACATATTAAGACATACAACTATGCAGTACGACGCGCTCCTCGTATCAAGATGTCGTCCCCTTATCCTCAGAAACAGCCACGCTCTGTAACGCCCCAGCTAACATGGCAACGTGTCCGCCCCCTGGCTCACGGATCGGGACTGCGGCGCACTGTCAGCTCAATATCAATCGCGTAGGAGTTGGCCTCGCACCTTGTTCGGTAGCTGGAGCAGTGTACACAATAGGCACAACGGTATAGGTCTCGTCGGCCTCCCATGGTCTGAAGCGGGTGCTGTCCGAGATGATGGAGCAGCTTGTGATGCCACCCCCCGTTGGCATGTAGGAGGATGGCGGGTTCTGGATTCCGTCAGCAATAATCTCAGCAGTGGTGGTTCAGGCACAATGCGAAGGTGCACTGTCTTCAGAGGGGTACATACCATGCCAGGAAACGCGGTACTTGTGACGGAGGGCAGTCGTTGCGTGCGTGCTCCCGGCACTGAGAGCATGGACGATGAAGGAGGAAGTGGTGAGTGGCAATCTCTTCGCCACTGATGCTGTTTTAAAGCGGGCGCCACAAGGAGGAGGGGCATCGCTCCGTGGACTTCACAGTGCCGAGCACCGGGCAGCCAGAGTTCTGGACAAGTGCACAGATCATCGCGGTGGATGGGATGGTGACGCAGAGTGCGCAGTTGGGTGGGCAATGGGCCATGGGTCTGGACCACGCACACACTGTCGTACGTCGAAAACGTCGAAAACGTGAGGCCCCTCGTCAGACAGACGGGAACCGATGCAGTGAAGATCTTTGAAACATCTGCGCTGTGAAGTCAGTGTGTGCGTCACGAAGCTCTGGGATAGACAGTGGACAGTCGATCTCTGAGAAGGAACATATGTGTGTGCGAGTGTCGCCACAGTGGGGCTCGATGGGATCTACAAAGCGCAGAGTGGCGCCGCAAGGTGTTACTCTGCTTATCGCCTCTCGTTTGTATCTTTGCTGTTCACTCGTACAGTAAGGCACATTTCAAAGACCCTGGGAAGAATGCATGCATCGTGTACCCAGACAGATGGAACATGGTCGACAACTCGGTCACATCGTGGAAGCTGGCGACGTTGGGAACAGGGGGTGCTGAGGGGGCGGGGCTATGATAGTCAGCAACAGCTCGCAACTATAACTCAACGGGGAAGACTCTTGTTCTTCGGAGCACCGAGGGGAGTGGGCACAGGAATAGGAAACGGCATGGGAGCGGGTTGCAGTCCGGATGGAACAGTTGGCGGTTTGGAGGCCTTGTCTGCAGCAGGGGGCAAAGATGGGACACCACTGAACTGGACCTTCTTCGTTGAAGGAGGCTTGGGTCCGGCTGGTGATGTCTTCGGGTTGGGTGATGCTGGACCTCCCGGCTTGGTCTGAGGAGGAGTAGGAAGAGGACTTTTTGCCTGAGGCGGAGGGGGAACCGGCTCAACCTCAGAAGGCTTTGTGGTGGTAGGTGTCGCTGGCGAGGTTGGCTTCGATGGTGCAAGTGCAGGCTCTGTCGGCTGGGCGGGAGGGGCTTGATTTGGTGGGACAGGCAAAGTACGCCTGGGTTCAGCAGCCATAGGAGGTGCTGGTATAGGTTGAGGGGCTGGCTGGCCAGGATTGAACGGCGCCGTTGTTCCAGGCAGTTTATCGACAGCCTTGGGCGAAGGGATTGACGTGGGTGCCTTGGGAGTGGCTGGCTTGTCAATTGAGGGTTTGTCGAATGCCTTGTCTGCTGGCATGGGATCAGGAGCCTTGTCCGCGGGCTTTGGATCAGGAGGGTTTCCAAGAGCTTTCATGGCTGACTTGGGAACTGCCGCAGCTGGAGCTGGAGTGCTAGGCTTGTTTAGCTGCGGCCACTCAGTCCAAGGTTTTGGAATCTTCTCCAACGCGGCTAGTTCTTCAGGTGTGAGCACACCTGGGGTAACCTGCAGTGTCAGAACTGGAGATGAAGCGAAGCCCACGATAGTTTCTAGAGAGGCAGCCCCACCCATGCTGGGAGTCAAAGAAGGTGGCAGAGGAACTGGGCAGACTGCGTTGGCTCTCTGTGATTAGCGATTGAGAGAGTGCGATGATGAGTGCAAGAAAGAAATCGGGCACGAGCTGTGCAGTGTTTACCTGTTTATCTCGTTCAGAAGTGGTCTGTGCGTCACGGTGATCAAGTTCCGGTCATAGCTTGCATCGCAGCCTTTTACGCCTACTATATCCGCTCCATAATCACTCGCGTCCAAGCGCATCAGCCCAAACTCGCTTGACCATACTCTCGGCCCTAGCCTCGAGGCTATCATCTCCGTCACGCGAGGGGAGAGTGGCGAGCACACTACCCTCGATTCCATCGGCGAGAGGCTCAATGTGTGCTGCGTAGCCACGCACAAACTCGCGGTACCAGCCCCAGCGAGCGCGCATGGGCCAGGCGCCGACCTCTCCAGAGTCGAGGAGAGCGAGCACGGACTTGAGGCCATTGCCGACATCCTCGCCATCTTCAACCTCGACATAAGCCCAGGGCAGGAGTGTGGTGGCAAAGTGCTTGGCAACCGCAGTGAAGACCGCGTCAAGGCGAAGAGTCTGAGTGTCGAGATTGTCCTGTGCCTCGCGAGCCTCGTGAGAGCGCTCGAGCGTAGCGTCCTCAACATCGTCATCGTCGTCACCGCCAATGCCCTCTCCACGCTCGAGGTTCTCCGCAGCACGGCGAGCACGGGCAATCTCGTCCGCCTTGTCGGCGGCCCGCAGGCGACGGCGCACAGCGACGACACGGCCAACAACCTTGTCGAGAGTCATGCGCAACATCTCCCACTTGTCACCGTCGGTCCAGCCGTCACCACTGTCGCTGGCGTTGGCATCGTCCTCGGCGAAAACCCAGTCGACGACGTCCAGCGCCTCTAGGATACCGTACTGCAGGTACTTGTCGACGGTGATTAGACGCATCTGGCTGGAGCGGCGCCAGAAAGATCCAATGGCGTCGAGGAGAACCCTCCTGGACGCAGGGTTCTGGGTGAAGTGGCGAAGCACATCGAGGTAACGCTCAGTGGCGTTGAGGAAATGCGAGAACGAACGCGAACCAAGGTGGAGAAGGGTCTCGCCAGTCATGAGCAGGAACTCGGGTGAGATTCCGTCACCGGTCTTTGCTCCTGGGAGCCCCTCAATGTACTCCTTGACGTCGTTGGCAGGCATCTTTTGCCTCATGAGGCGGTGAAGCTCCGTAGCCTCCTTATGCAGAGCGTGCTCTTTGTCCTCATACGGCCACACAGGGTCGGGGGCGTCTTCAGACACAACACCAGCACCCTTTTCGAGCATAGGGTCAGGGAGGGTCTGCAGGATACGGTCGTGGTAGGCAAGGCGGACCTCGAGCTCAACCAGGCGGCGCATGAAGGCGCGGCGAGGGTGAGCAGCGGGCAGCTCAAGGTCAGGAATCCACTCCTTCCACATCCACTGGAAGCCAAAGTTGGACAGGTGCAGGGCAAACCAAGCAGACGCACGCTGCGCAATCTCAACATCAAGTCCGTCGTCTCCGAGCAGGTTGAAGAGCTTGCGAACCGCACGGCCCACGGGAGGCGCAACAGTCGTGGGACTCAACTTGCAGAGCTCTGTGATGACCGAACCGTAGTAGATGGAACGGTGGGGAGCGGCAGGAAGTGTGAACAGAGTACCCAGGAGAGTACCAATGACGAGCGACTCGAGCGAATAGGTTGACTCGGATCCCTCGCCCTTGAAAGTGCCCACAGTGATATACCTCGAGACGGAAAGGAGCAGACGAGCAGCATCCTTGCGGTTCACCTCGAAGATCGAGACCATGTCCGAGATGAGGCTACGGAGAGTCCAGCCGTTGACAGTGTCCGGTGTAGGAACAATGTCATCGGCAAACAGCCGCAAGCCACCCAACTGACCCTCGCCCGCCTGGGGGTTCTCCTCGTCGGGGTCATACATCTCCGGGGGCATGCTGACCGACGAGATCGAGTACGGCTCACCGAAGATGGCCCCGTCAGGCAGAGCAGCGGCCTCAGCAGGACGAGGAATGACCTCTGGGGGAGCGTAGTCAGACGCACGCAGCGCATGAAGAGCTGCCAGAAGCTCTGACAATGGGTCGGCGAATGCCTCGGCTTCCTTGCCATGGGCGGGAATAGGCGCCAAGGGGTTGATCATCTCGCGGTTGCCCCTGCGGCCAAGGACAAACACCTCAATGTTGCCGATGAGACTCTCGACATCCTCGGGCCATGCCGGGTGAAGCGCATGCGCTGACCGCATGAGCCCCTCGCCGACGGCTCGGGCAGCACGTTCTGCACGGTCACCACCGCCTCCAACCTCGTCGAGGACAGCCAGCAGGCCCTTGTATACCTCGACGAGGGACGTGGGGTTGACCAGACCCAGAGGGGCAAGGATGGAGAAGAACTGCAGGAGCAGCCTCGCTGACAGCCACTCGCGACCTTCGACACTAACACGGAATGCGCGACCGAGATCCTCCAGAACCTCGCGGCCGTAGTCAACGCTGCTCATCTCGGCGCCAGCCTTGCGTTTCTCGCCAGTCTGAGGGTCTTCCTCCATCTCATCCCCCTCGGGGAGAGTGTAAGACAGATGGAGCAAGAGCGAGGCGTAGTGGTGATGCTTGAATGGCTCCTCAGTGACGCTGTCCGTCAGCGCCAATTTATCCAAATGCTCACCCATAGCGAAAGCCATCGAGCACACCCTGCTGTCCCTCGCGCCATGCGCGGCGAAGAACCTTGGCAAGACGAGGAGGGTCCTCGATCGCGTCAAAATCCTGAACATGTCAGCTCCCATCCCAGCCGCAGATGTGTGCGCACCTCATCATCCGCAAACTTGACGATGGACTTGCGCATTCGCACCGCAGTCGTCTCGGGGGCTGTCCGGCCACCACCGTGACCACCACCACCACCTCGTGGTCCACGTCCGCGGTCGTCTGGCGCGTCAGCTTGGAACAGCTCTCCATGTCGACTCACTGCGCCTTCCTCGGCCACCACCACCGTAACCTCCTCCGTATCCACCGCCCCCTCCGCCGTGACCACCGCCACCGCCGTAGCCACCGCCACCACCACCGCCACCATATCCTCCGCCGTATCCGCCTCCGTATCCGTTCTGGAAGCTCATGATGTTTTGTAGAGTGGAGGGTTGTGACAGAGGTGAGAGATTGAACATTGGATCGCACTTTGTGGACAACCAGCCAGGAACGGGATGACGGAACCAAATCACAATATTTCTGGCAATTGTTATTGCCCTCCCCCAGCCATGTCCATTTATGACTTGCTCGACGACTCTCTAAACCAACCTTGCACGACCTCGACAGTGGTTCAGCAGCAGCGCATCTTGAAGGAATGGGTCCTAAAGCTACTGTTCCAGTTTGTGGAGTTTGCAACTCGCAGCCATCGAAATACCGCTGTTCAGCGTGTCCAACTCGATAGTGAGTATGGCGCAGCGCGACTCTCGATGCTGACCCGTCTTAGCTGCTCAGTGGCCTGCTACAAGACACACAAGCGTGGGTTATTAGCCACTGACTCATACTGACCGTGACAGAGGACTCATGCGAGGCTAGTACCTCAGCAGCAGCTAGAGCACCTGCACCACAACTCGGCCCGGAGACCTCCACCGAGCAGGTCACGACTACCCCTGCTCCCGATGCTGCTACCCAGGCAGAATCTACACACCTCCGCTCGCTCACCTCACTCAAGTGGCCACCAGAGCCCGACGCAAGCGTCTTCACAGACCCATTGAAGCGGGACGACCCAAAGCCCCTGCGGCATGCCGAGTTGGAGCGTATCGGTGAGCAATCCAGTACCTCCATTGTACGGTACTGACAGTCTCAGCGACGTCGACAGCTCTGCGTACATTACTTGCCAACCCCGTACTTCCACCACTCCTTCGCGCACTCGACTCCCTTCCAACAGCCAACGCACGACACCAGGCCCTCGCGCGTGTGCTCGGGGTAGACAGGGACTCACTGGCACGCCCAGCAGCATCAGCATTCATATCGCGCGACTCTCCGCCGCCACTCGAGGATCTGCTGGGTGCAGCTACTGGGTCGGATGCACCTATCACGGCTGGAAGTGTGGGTGACGCCGCTATGGGCAGTGGAGGAAGGGACGACTGGGGCGCCAATGGCTGGTGGCTCGGCCAAGGTGTGGCCAAGGTCTGGGTGGGACCTGAGGAGAGGCGACTCATGCGGTTGTGGGCTGGGTCCGTCGTTGGTGCGATCGATGACAAAGAAGAGGGAGAGGGAGCATGGGGGGAGGGCGGACTTGCTTGGGAGGTATAGAGCATTGCACCCAAACATATTCTAGAAATCAAACAGTGCATAATCGCCCGTCTGCGCGACATGCGGCGCCAGTTGTAGCATTAATCATGTCATGCAATTTCATCCGTGCATCTATCGGTGTACAGTCGTGAAGGTATGCTGTGCCCCGCCATAAGAAAGCTATTACGCCCGAGGAGAGTTGGACGGCGAGAAGAACCACGACTCTGGAGCTAGTTAGTATTGATCATGTCGCGGCGGGGTTGTACTCACGGCGCTTTGCGCTCGCAGCGCTCTCGTCCTGGAGACGCGAGATGGTGCTGCTGAACACACTTGGGGGCTGGCCAGCTGGTGCACCACCACCACCGCCGCGGAGGGGCTTGGCGATACGTGCACCATGGTTGAAGGCGCTCTGTTGCTGGGCCTGAACCTCGGCAAGGCGCTGGCGGACAGCCTCAATTTGCTGCTCGTAGCGCTGATTCTTCTGGGCCAGGCGCGCGTCGGCATCGTTGAGGAGCTGCTCAAGGTTCTGGATACGCTCGTTGCGGGTAAGGAGCTTGCGCTCCGCAACGCCGACCTCCTTCTTGAGCACAGTGTTCTGCTCAACAAGCTGCTTCTGAACGCCGTTGAGAGCCTCCAGGTTGTGCTCGAGGAACTCGAGCTTGCGCTGCTGCGCACGCGAGTTGGCACTGCGGGCAATAACCTTGTACTGCTCGCGGACCTCGTCGAGCTGCATCTCGAGTTCAACGACCTTCTCGCAGCGGTTCTGGAGATCCTTCATCAAGCTCTTCTTGATGATCTCAAACTCGGCGTACTGGATCTCGTGGTGCTGGCGGTTGCGCTCGAGTTCGCGAGCGGCATTGGCAAAGCTCTCGCTGTCCTCGCTACC
This sequence comes from Prillingera fragicola, assembly GCA_002335605.1. Classification (NCBI taxonomy): domain Eukaryota; kingdom Fungi; phylum Basidiomycota; class Tremellomycetes; order Trichosporonales; family Trichosporonaceae; genus Prillingera; species Prillingera fragicola. The sequence continues at coordinate 4,082,692 of BEDY01000001.1, forward strand.
AGCTGAAGTGGCCTGGAGAGCACGGTTGAGCTCCTCATTCGAAAGCTTGTACGACTCGATGGTGCCCTGCAGCCTGCGGACCTCGGCGGCACGGCCCTCGGCGCGGTCCGTGAGCTCGCGGATCTCGCCGCGCAGCATCTCCTCCTGGGCGGCATACTTGGCCGCGTACTGCGACTTGACGTCCTCGAATGCCATGGCAGAGCCAGACTTCTCCAAAAGCTGGTCGTAGGCAATGTCGCGCTTTGTGAGGAGCTGCTCAATCTCCTTGTGGCGTTTGTTGGCCATGTCGGACTCGTCCTGGGTGAGGCGCAGGCGTTCCTGCAGGTCGCGAACGTGCTCCTGGTTCTCGACAAGGCTTGCGCGGATAAGTTCGCGAGCTTGGCTGTTGAGCTCCTGGGTCTCACCAGAGCTGCCACCCGTTGACTCGAGCTGCTTGAGCACTTTGCGGAGCTCCTCGCTCGACGCAGACATTTGGCTACCGCCCATGTCGATCTTGGACATCATCTCGTTGAGCATCTCCTGCTTGCGCTTCTCCTTCTCCTCCTCCTTCTCGCGCGACTGGAGCTTCTTGAGCTCCTCGATCTCGGCCTTCTGCTCGTCGATGTCTCGCTGCAGTTCGGTGACCTTCTCCTTGTACTGGTCGAGGGTGATGGACGCGTCCTTGGACTCGGTCTCAAAGCGAGCGTTCGAGATGCGCAGCTCAGACAGCTCAGAGGTCATGCTCTTGCTCTCGGTGACCATGAGGTCATGCTGCGACCTGATGTCCTCGAGCTCCTCCTGGAGCACAGCCAGCTGCTTCTCGCGAGCAGCCAAAGCACCTTCCTTCTCGGAAAGCTGGTCGCTGAGCTCGTTCTCGCGGCGCAGGAACTCTTCCTTCTCGTCCTTGTCCAACGTGGCACCAAACGGCGTAGGAGTGTCGGCCCTGCTGTCCGTGCCGGAGACTGCTGGGGTAGGACTCGCGGTGGTAAGCTTGCGGGCCGCTGGAGGGGCCGTTCCGGCAGCACCAGGTATAGCCCAGTTGGACTGCTCAACCTTGCCACCTGCACGCCACACCTTGACCTCCTCCTCGAGGCTGGCAGCGTACTGCCGCACCATGGCGAGTTCGGCAGTAGTCTTCTTGAGCATAGCCTTGAGCTCGGCGGGGGACATCTCGACGTTGACTCGTGCCTTGTTCTTGATCGACTTGGCACGCATACCGAAACGAAGTGTTGACAGTGTCTCTGCCTCGTTGAAAGATGCCGGCGAACAGTTGATAATGAGTGTAGTGCGCGAGTTACCACCAAGTGACTCTTGCAGGATACGAGTGAGCTTCGAGTCACGGTAGGGAATGTGGGTAGACTGCATGTTAGCGCTCTCAACTGAAGGTGGTACCCACCTTTCCATCCGTGAGACTGTTGATGACCATTCCGAGTGCTGACAGACTCTTGTTGATCTTCTTGGCCTCCTCAAGAGTCTGACCTGATGCTCCCGTCTTGCCGACCTTTTCGGAACCAGCCAAGTCGACAAGGTAGAGGTTACCCGACTTTTGGCTGCCGGTCTCGGTGTTGCGCTGGTGAATGCCGATCACGAAGATCGAGTGTGAACGTGACGATTCGGCATTCATGTTGGTCGACGAGACAGCACGGCTTGAGCCACCAGCCTTCATGACCTCGTATACCTCGTTCTCTGATCCGACGTAAACGTCGGTGAGACCCTTGACGTACACGCCACGAGCCTTGTCCTCGTGGATCGAAAGGTTGTCGTGTGAGGCTGCAGGATGAGCGTCACGTTTACCATGACCCTCCAGACTTACGAGCAAGCAAGTCCTTGATCTTCTCCATGTAAATTTCCATGTAGCTGACCTTGACAGTGTATTCAATGTTGCTGTCGGCGCTGAGAATGGAAGCAAAGATCTGCTCAGTGATACGGGGGATAAGACCTTTCAACTCTGGGTTCTCGATGTCGGCACCCATCATCGCTGTGTGTGTCAGCTGCAGTCCTACCTGTCCACAGTTGCCAACCTACTAAACGTCTTTCCCGAACCGGTCTGACCGTAACAGAACAGAGTTCCATTGAAACCGGCCATGACATCTGTACTGGTCAGCTCGTGATTCCGCTTGGCCACGCACCCTCAACAATGCCCTTGACTCCGAAATCGAAGATGTCTTCCTGTCCGGCAGTCGTGTCAAACACGCGGTCAAACGAGAAACCTGCGCATCAGTCCTGCTGCCGAATCTCGCAAGCAGCCAGCCTCGCCGCCACCCGCGCACGCACCATCCTTCTCGGGGCCAGCTGAGTTTGTCAATACGAAGCTCTGTCACACCCCGGTAAGACTCACCCAGCGATTGTGCATTCTTCATTAGCACCGCAAGGCTGTCGTCGGTAATGTCAACGCATTTCTCAGACCTGTGGTCGATTTCCATCCGGTTCATCGGACGGAATCTGAGAGCAAGGTGTCAGTGCCATTTCGTGCTGCACTCCCCGCCACACAGGCAGAGGAAGAGATGCTGCTCACCGACACACGACCTGTAGCGTCAGCGATATGCACCAGTAGTATATGATGAGCTACTTGCCTTGATATTGTTCCCCGACATGCTGGGCACTGGTGGTGTGTCCTTGTAACGGGAGGGAAGGAGGCCGCCTGTGCGGACGCTGTAGAGACTGTTGCCTCTCCACGAGAAGAGCGCCTGGGGTGTTGCGTGCGCTAGTAGACGCTGTGGTTTGGACGGCTGGGTGTTGTGGTAAAGGCTAGCCTATGTGTGCTTCACAAGATGTTGACGGATGAGAGAAGCAGGATAGTGATTGTTGGGTTGTCTGTCCCGTCCACCACTGGCCGCTTGTCCATCGACGTGACGGTTCAGGCGCGCGAGGCTGTACCGCGTTCGATCAAGACCACGTGATCTCATTGTTTACAAGGGACCGCACTTTCTAATCCATTTAATATTCTTTGCTAATCATTAGCCAGAATGCTCTAATTGCCAAAGTCGTCCCATTCAACGACTTGCTCCGACATCTTGCTTCGACATTTTCAGCCCACTACCTACGTGTTTCTCAAGCTACCACCAGCAACTCTGCAAGCTCCGGCTCTCGAACACAGCACCTGAACCAATCAGTCATGTCGCGCGCAGCCAAGGCGTTCTTTGGCGGATCCATGGTCTTCATGGTCGGCACTGTTTACGGCGTCCACTGGATGCAGCAGAAGGAATCGGAGGTGAGTGTGCCTCTTCGTCACCCTGCTTTGCAACGCGTTACTGTCGCGTCTTGGGAGCTCTGGGAAGAACCGTCATGAGGCTGCTGGGTCTCTGGCTGTCCTCGCCAACGTGGAAGTTGTGCGCCGAGTGCAATCCAACTTGGGCTACATTCCGCCTCCACTCCTCCACATGGGCACTAGACGTTGCTGCCGATGCAGTGCATCAGGCGGCGCAAGAGACGCCGGCGAGCTTCTCACGGCTTTGCTCTCGTCATCACAAAAGCCATCTGCTCAGCGAGAATGGACGGGAAGAAGTCTGTCGCTGCCCCTCGGCAGTTCCGGCCCGAACCATCACTTGGTCGCCTAGGTCATCATGTCTCTCCTTCCCTTCCTCGTCTTGGACCATGAGCGGTCTAGGGTTGTAGTCCCACGCACAATACCGTTCCCCGGCTTCCTCCACGCCGTCCTGTCGCCTGACCACTCCAAACCCAACTGACGCCTCAGAACATGTATCTCGGCGTCCTGCGCGACGACGAGCGCGTGCGCGAAAAGGCCCTGAAAAAGGTCGTGCAGCCCACAGCAGTCGTGGACGACGACTGCGCTACCTGCGTCATCAGCCCGCCGCCGCAGCTGCTCGAAGCGCAGACCAAGGAGGCTAGGGCGGCCGAGCGTGCCGCCCGCGCGGCAGAGTATGAGGCACAAAAGGGATTGCAGAAGCGGATCGAGGCCGAGCTCGCTGCGGCTGCTGCTGCTAGGCCGGCGGCTGAGAAGCGGTTGGTGTAGGCCTCGGCGTCTAGGACGGCGTCACGGCCAGCACCAAACCGATAGTAGAAGATTAGATACCTAGCATTGCCATTTGCCCCACCCACCACTCCAACCCAATTGCCCAAAATGCTTCAGTGTAGCCTCCAGCTGGGCTGCCCATAGTGCAGCACGCGCGCTTGTAGTCAATGCATTTCATCCAATTCGTACAGGGGAACCCGCAGTCTCGCCGCTCACGCCTCGCTCATAGAATAATTACCAAACCCATCGATTTGCCCGCTCCCAATAGAATGCACAGCCGCTCCCCCGAGGGATGACGGCCGCCACACCCGCCGGTTTTGCGACGGCGGCTGGGACGGGGTCTGGTGGGCAGATCCAGTGAGAATGAGAGAGAGAGAAAGAGAAATAAAAGAGAGGTGACGATAATTAAGGAAACAGGCGAGTGCCGGCAAAGGTTGGTTCGGGGGTTTGATGAAAAACTCGTAGAGAAAGAGGAACGCGAGGGGTTCGAGAGTGGGAACGTGACAGGTGGGGGCCAGGCGATGCTGAACAGGGCAGAAGGAGTAGTAGGGTATCAGACAGCGGGCGGGCGAACTAGCACACTGCCAACCGGGGCCGACGTCAAGAGGACGCGTTGATTCTTTTTGTTGAAAAAACGCAGCTCAACTAGTCGAGGCTGATACGCAACTCCTCCAGTGGGATGGGAGTAAAGTCGTCGACGTCGATGCCGTTCGCGCGCAGCTCGGCCTCGGCGTGTTTGGGGACGAGTCGGCGGATGAGGTCGGGCCTCGTCGAGAGCTCCTCCCGGGTAAAGTTGAACAACGCGGGCATCTCCTTGCCGTTCGGCAGACGCGAGCCCTCCTGCCTCAGCTCGTCAAAGAACTGGTGCACAAGCGCCTCGGACGCTGTGAGACGGGCAGTGGGGGTGTACTCGAGGAGGTGTGAGATGAGGTCGATAGCGTCGGGAGAGGTGCGGGGACGGAACACCTTTGTGAAGGGGTGGGGCTTGATCTGCGGGAACTTGTGCTCCATATACTGCGGATTGTCAGTCATTTGGCCATTGGTCGCTGCACGTACGTTAGGGTTCATCGTCTTGATCTGCTCCCGAGTAGGCGTGCCCAGCACCTTGATAATCTCAACAAGCTGGTCAATGCCCGACTCTCCTGGGAAGAGGGGCTGTGCCAGCATGAGCTCGGCCATGACACATCCAGTCGACCAAATGTCAATGTTGGTGGTGTAGTTGGTCGCTCCGAAAATGAGCTCGGGTGCGCGGTAGTAACGCGAGCAAATGTACGAGACGTTTGGCTCGCCGGCAACGAGAATCTTGGCAGAACCAAAGTCGCAAAGCTTGAGAATGCCCGTGGTGGGGTTGAGGAGCAAGTTCTGGGGCTTGATGTCACGGTGGCAGATGCCGACCGAGTGGATGTACGCCAGCGACCTGAGGAGCTGGTACATGTACAGCTTGACCTGCAACATGGGCACAATCTGCTTGAGCTTGGTGTAGTAGCGGAGCGAGCGGTAGACGGTCTCGGGGACATACTCGAGAACAAGGTTCAGGTAGACCTCGTCCTTCTGTCCTCGGCGTCAGCTGATAGTCCCCAACAGTCATAGCAGCGGCCAAAACACACCTTGTCGCCGTTTGAGTAGAAGAACGCCTTGAGGTCGACAACGTTGGGGTGGCTGACCAGACGCATGATCTGGAGCTCACGGTTCTGCTAGTCAGTGGTGCCCACATGCCACAAGAACCCACCTTGAACCTCTTGTCCTGGAGTACCTTCTTGATCGCGATCTCCTGCTCTCCGACCTCGGTTCCGTCTGCCATCTTGGTCGCTAGAGACGTTAGCACACATACTCATGTCCCCGATATGGGCGCGTGACCAGCGCCCACGGTGTACGCACGGAGCATCTTGGCTGCAAACACAACACCGAACGAGCCATTGCCGACCACCTTGTAGTTGGTGTAGGTTATGGCCATCTCCTGGCCCGTCTTGCCCTCATGGGCCGTGACGGTCACGACACGGTTAGGGTCATCGGCTGTGGGGTGGGTCAGCTGAGGCTGGCAAACACGACATCTCGCCGCGGCATCTAGCACGCTGGCAGCGTTGCCACTCACTTGACACCTTGACCCCGTTAACGAGGTTGCTCATGACTAAATGAGTGGAAGAAACCTGTAGACGCAGAGTACACGAGGGAGGAGATTAGTGATGGGTGATTGGGTGGTTGTGGTGGGGGCAGGAGGGAGGTGCGAGATGTGGGAGATCAGGGACGCCGAGGTGTTGTCGAGCGCAGTAACAATGCGGGTGTTGGTGCAGGCCGAGTGCAGACAGAGAGTGGATGGAGGCGGGCGATGGATGTCGAGTGGCCACGAGGTGAATGGTCCAATACGAATGGCGGATGACGGACGACAGACGAGGAATGGGTCAGGGGGAAACTCGGTCAGCACAATCACTCGGACAACGGCAAAGCACAAAACAATGAATGGGGATGGGGTAGCAGTGACTGGCAGCACCGATGTGCTTGGGGCATCGCCGTCGCTGGGGATGAATACGAGCGCCCCGATGGCGGCGGAAGGAAGCGTGCACGGGGGTGCCCCGTGTTGGGCTCCGCTCCTGCTCCGAAACCACACTGACGCCGTCTCGCCCCGCTAGCCATTGTTCAACGGGGATGCGTGTACGCCGAGCTCCGCCAGCAACCGGCGTAGCACGGGAAGCCCTGTCGCCGAGCTAGTCTTGCACAGCCACGCCGAGGACGAGATGGCGCTGGAGGAAAGAGGGAGAAGGAGGGTGTGTGGGGCGAGGGAGACTGGGAGGGGCACGAGTGGCCTGTGTCGCACCTTGGGGGTGCGGCGTGATATTCCCTACGCCGAGAGTGTCAGTGGAGCGTCGCGGACGCGTCTGGTGGTGGTGCGAAGGGGGTGGAGAAGGAGGTAGTGTTGACGAGTTCGCGCGCGTGTGTGTCACTTGAGCAAAGGGGAGCTGATGTGCCACGGGGGGAGTTGACTGTTAGTTGCAAGCTGCGCCTAGTAGCGAGGGTGGTGCGTGGTGTCCGGCGTGTGTCGCGGGATGAGAGGGTGTGGTAGTTGGGGGTGACCTTTAGCTGTGAGATGCACGAGGTCTAGTAGTAGTCGGGATGGTGTGTATAGTGTGTGTGTGAGGGGGGTGTAAGGATAAGGTGGAGACGGTGATGATGCTGGGGAGGGGGTGGGTAGCCGTGGGCTGTGGGCGAGGGTGGTGGATGGGTGGTGATGCAGGGTACAGGGGCGCGCCGGATGCTGTCTCGTCTTTGGCTGGCTGGCTGGGTGCAGCTGGCTGGTCACTGGCTGGCTGGGCTGGGCTGGCTGGGCTGGCTGCTGGCAGATGATCCGCTCCCTTCATAGAGTGTGCTGGCTGGCGCTGGCGGGCTCTGCTGCTGCCAGGAGTTGCAGGTCAGCTGTTCAGGTCCTCCCTCGGCTGGATCACCACTCGTGCTGCACGCAGCCTGGCTGGCTGGCTGCAACGCAGAGGACCACCCAGCATCCGTCAGGATCACTTTCAGGCACACCTGCAGGGTATCAGAGGTTTATTCCCGTAATCCCGACGGTGGCACATGCCTGACACCGGTCCACCTCCACCATGCACCATAAATCCACGTCGTGTGCCTCTAGAGTCCTTGGTGCTGCCAGCTGCAACAACCTTGCTCATTGTCCTTGCATGCACACATTCCATGCATAACATGGTCAAATCAAACTAGCATGTCGATCAGCTCGTTACCTCATCGTGGATATACACTAGATCGGCATGACCGCATGGACCCGCATTATAATAATAAAAGCTTGATCAGATGAAATCCCGCGACGCCAGACTTGAATTGGGGGCGTCCCTCGGAGCAAAGAGGGCATCATCACATGGCCAGCCAATGTGGTAGTTAGCTAGCTAGCTAGTCGAAACGAGGACATGACGCCTGCCATAACAGTGCTCACGTTTGAGTGACCTCATAGCTCACTCGCCGCGCTGGGCCACGCGCAACTGTGAAGAGATAAGACGCTCAAGTCCGTTATCAGCTACGCAGCCGCATGACTACTATCCCAATCACCTGTGTTGACAACTGGGTTGCGAATTGGTGGTAACCCCGGTGTAAACAAGGGGCAGCACGTCTCTTTGCATCCTGAAACTTGGGCCTGAAAGAATACGAGGGTCGCCGCACGACGTCATTCATGTTACGAGCCATTTCTTACAACAAATAATCAAATAATGCGACTGGCTCTCTGCTTCCTACTTGTACTTGTCACCGAGCTCGCGTCTTCCCTCGGGATCCAGCGTGTTCCGCAACCCCCACAACGTCTTGCTCACCGCCTCGCTCGCCCCAATCATCGGTTTGAGAACAGCGATCGGCACAGCTCGCACAACTGCCTTGAGCGGACCCTGCGATTCCTGTCAGCGACCAAACTTCGGGACCTCTTTTGTTCCTCCGAACTCTTCAGACTCGGCGACGCGTCATTGCCCCGCACCACCCCACACGGGATTGGGTGCGTGCGCGATGGCATAGTGGCAACTCTCAAGGTACTCACGTCGTCAGAGCTGCGCTCATACACCTCCATGGGCACGGCGAGAATCGTCTGCGCCGCACTGTTGAAATTGTTGCTCAGGCTCTTGTATGCTGCGCGTACGCCATCCTGCACATTGTCTGGCTGGTTGGCATATCGGCTCTGGGCCTCGTCCTCCTCATCAGACGAGTCGCCAGCACCCGAGCTGCGGCCCGGTGGGCCGGTTGCCTCCAGTATCACCGAGTCGCCCATCTTTGGGCCGAGCACGCCCTCGGCGCGTTCAAGCACAACCTGAGTACCAGTGGCGAGTTGCGCGCCGAGCTTCATCATCTCCATGGCTGTGGAGTGGACGAAGCTGTTGGTGCCGCGCTGCACGCCGCGTGCGAGTCGGCCGTCCTTGCGGTATTGTTCGATAGGAAGCAGGATGAGGTCTGCCACACCCGAGCCGACGTTGACCATGCTGCGAATTGGTGAAACACCAGAAATGACGTCGGCGAGCTGGTTCGCCTTGACGTCGGGCGTCCAGATGTCTTGCAACATGTTGGAGAGCTTGGTCGAGCCCGTGATTCCGCTCAGAGTGACGTGGCGCAGAGTCATCTCGGCGCCGTCAAAGTGGAAAAAGTTCATCAGCTCGATCGTCTTGCCCTGCCGCAGAGCGGCGTAGTCCACGCGCTTGGGCTTGTAATCAAGCTTGAGCTCCACAGGGAAGATCTCGACGTGTTCTGAATTGTCAGCCCAGCACGAAAGTAGAACGCACGGAAGAAAGGTTCTTGCTTCGGAGCTTCCTCGACAGGCGTAGTGGTACCAGGGGCGCTGAAGCTGAAGAAGCTCTTGAGAAAGTCGAGTGCGTCTTGATCCACATGCAGGCGCAGCGGAAGAATCTTTGCCTAGAGCGTCAGCACAGCTTGATCGGCATTACTCACCCTGACGCGAATCTCCTCGTCCATGGAAGGAAGGTTGGGGCGCACGGTGAGTAGCTCAAGCCGCACCATGTCCGCGTCCGTCTCGCGCACGTTGCCACGAGCGTCTGCCTTCATCTCAGTTAGAAACTTTTTCCAGGTCGACGTCTTGATGTGGTCGAGAATCTCAAACGATTGGGCAGTGACGTGAACGCGTTGAGCAGTCGCATCGTCCGGCGCATAAACATCAATGTCGGCACGGATGCCATGGAATGAGAACTCGAGCTGGCCACGCTTAGACCGCGTGAGGCGCTTGCCGTGCAGGCGAACATGCGACTTCTTCGCCGCAGCAGCAGCCCGAGCGCCAGCAGGACCAACTCCCGCAGCATCAGGGATGCTCTGCCACGAGCTCTGGCTCGAAGTGTCTGCGGCACCAAGGTCCTCGAGCTCCTCGTCGATTGCAGCCAGGAGCTGAGTTGAGTCCATGTCGTCGCGACCATCGAGACCAATGTAAATCGAGTTGAAGAGCACACTGCTCGACAGATCAACGCTTGCGTCTGCTTTCTGGCCAGATGCCAACAACTGTTTGATCTTTTCGAGCCGGCGGCGTACAGCCTTGATCTCGTCCTCGATCGCTTTGCGTGTCTTGACCCAGTCGTAACCGTCGTGTAGGAACACGGAGACTGAACAGTTCTGAACACGCACACGTGAGCGGCCCATGCGAGTCTCCTCGCCATTCTTGAGCACGGGAAGATTGTCCCAGTAGTAGGGCTCGTCGATGAAAGGCTCAGTCATGAGAATCTTGGCCGTGCCGCCTGGTGCCTCGTTGATGTGTGGTGCGTCGTCGGTTGTCTCCCAAGAACGGAGCGACTCACCCGAAGGAGACTGGATGGGACCGACATTCGACATTGACTGGCGCACAGTGTGGTCAAGGTAGTCGAGATTGGTAGGCAAGTCGTCCTCAATCATATCTGCAGCTTCCGCAAGCTCTGGCGCTTTTCCAAACGCTTGTAGATCGACTGATGCAAACACATCGATCGTCTGGTCGAGAGTCATTTGGCGCTTGGGAGGCGCCTTCGGTGCAGGTTTGGCTGGTGCAAGCTTGGCGAGGTCGCCAGCGAGAGCGCCGAACGTGGCTAGCGAGTCTGCACAGGCAGTAACCTTGACGTTGGCCTGACCGACATCAACCAGCATGGTCTCCTGTGGCACCAACGAGCGTAGGAACTGTGCGTCCATTGTCGAGAGCTCGAGCAGCTGAGCATACCCTGCGCGCTTCCATGCGTCGATTGACATCGTGTAGCCCATCTGAAGTGGCGTGGCAGCAGCGAGGTCATCGATGGCCAACAGATGGATTCCAGAGAGCCCAATGTCCACAGTGCTGTCGTCTGCGTCGCTCTCCATGACTGTACGCACTTCAAGTACGTTTGCAACTGCAAGCAGAGCTCCGGGCATGCTAGGCGCAGAGATGTGGGTGGAGCAGTCGTTGAGGGACACCTGGATGCGCGTGACTTCGCTCGGGACGACATCCTCAAATACACCTTCAGGCGTTTTGGCGTAGCGCTTCAAGTCATGCACCCAGTCCAGGTCCTTTGTGACGAACACCGAGCACGCGTTGGCTGACAAACGAATGCCAGTCTCTTTTGTGCGGTCCGCGTGTGTGAGCGACGAAAAGCGGAGCTGGAATAAGGGCTGAGTGTGGGTAGTCAGTGTGAGCGGTGTTGTGCGTCCGAACAGCCGCCCAGCATCGGCCGCAGCATCGGCGCGGTGGAACAGGTCGGCGTCCATCGCCGAGACAGTGATTGCTGTCTCCTGCTTGTTCATCGTGTTCGACTCGAGCTTGACATCGAGATCAGACGCATGCAGGGAGAGAAGACGCTCCTCATCAGAATTGGACTTGGGCACGAGTAGCACCACCTCGGTTTCGCTAATAAGCAAACGTAGCAGCGTCGCTGCCATGTCGTCATCCTCGTCATCGACCGCCGAGCTTGAAGCAGAGCTAGAAGCCTTGGAACCGAAGAACCGACTCCCAATCATCTTGAGATCATCCCTTGGCTTGGGAGCTGAACCGTCACCAAAGGCACCGTCCAGCCAGTGGGTCATGTCGTCTGCAAAGAATTGCAAGCCCTCAACGGCCGTCTGGCGAATCTTGGCCTGAACGCATGGAATCTTGCAGGTAACAGACTGAGTCTTGCGCCCAGTATGCGGCGCCACCTCCGAGTGCACGTGAACTGAGGGGAGAAGAAGCACATCCGGATCTCCTGGGTCAGGTGCCAGTGGGCCGATGACGAGGAATGCTGATGAACGCTTCTCTGGGACGCGCGAGAACAGGAACACCATCTTCTGCCATTCGAGATAGATGCCGCCCTTGGCTGGTGGCTGCTCGAATGCCCCTTGGCTAGGACGACGAAGGAGAGAAGGCGGATGCGGTGGCGGATCCTGCGCCATACTCGTCTTCACGCCGTGAATGTCCAGAGTGACAATGCCAGACCGAAGATGTGCCCCGTCGCCCCACGAGCCACGTCGGTTTAACGGTGCAGGACACCTAATATCGAGGCGAATCATTGGGCAGCGGACAGTAATGAGCACCCTCGGTTGCTGAGCTGCGTCGCGCGCCTGTCGAGACGCCGCCTCAAGCCCGTCTATCATTGTGTGGGCATTGAGTGCCATCATTGGTCGCACGCTGGGGTGAGATGTGGTCGGCGTCGGCACGCTGTCGCCAGACGACTGTACGATTGGAGCGAGAGAGCGCAGAAGAGGCAGGAGGCGTTCAACGAGCGAAAGATCCAGGAATAGGTGAATGGGGAGCATGTCCACTGTGGCAGCTGGAGCGTTAGCACCTCTCTGTTGTGTAAAACTCACCATCGCGGTCAGACAACACCTTGCGAATAACGATTGCGGGTCCAGCAGGTGGCTCTGGAGACGCCCCAGCGCCACGCAGAATCCCTCGGCCTTGTCCCTTGGTCCGCACGCGCCACGCCTTCTCGCCACCCTTCCTGCCAGCACCACTGTTACGCCAGTCGACCGAGTCAAACTCTGGGAAGGTACTCAAATTCGCTGGTGTGCGAGGGGCGCTCGAAGAGAGGCTAGACGGAGCGCCTGGTGGCACCTCATACTGCTTTGGCAGACCAGCGTCAAAGATGAGCACGGGGAAGGCGCCACCTGGAGGCTCGTCGGGGTCTGTGGCCGCCGAAGCGAGATACTCGAACAGCGAGGCATCGCCGACGGTCAACGTGATTGTTGGAATCTTGGCGGCATTGGTCGTGGCTTTGCGCTGAAGGTCAGGGCGCTTACGCTGCCGGTCAGGAATGACCGGTGGGGCGGTGTAGTGTATCCCAAGATCCTCCAGGCGAAGACGAAGGTGTCCGATAGGCAAATACAGCGAAGCAGGACGGACAAAGAACTGCTGCGTGCTCTTGTAAAACTCTTCTGTCGGCCGGTTGCAGTCATAGATCATGGCCATATAGATACCCTTCACTTGCACGCGCGCCTCAAAGCGCGGCTGGGGAATCACCTCCTTGCGAGGCGAGTTCTCTGGCTCGTGGACGCCTGATTGGCCAGCGACGGCTGCCTGCGCTGTGGCGAGGATGAGAGCTGCATCGTCAGGAAGAATGACAGCGGCGATTGTGCCGAAGGACAGCTCAAGCTCGAACGCAGCAGGTAGGGAAGACAGCTGCTGAGCAGAAGCAGAGGCTGCCGCTGCTGTGGTTGGCGACGTTGGCTCCACATAAGCCTGCGTAGTGATCATGCGGACCACAATGTCTTCACTTCCAAAGGAGAGCAAGAGAGTCTCTGTCGGTTTCTTGAACCCAGTAGGAGTGGCAGACCTGCTCAAGCCAGGAGACGCGAAAGAGGCCGCAAGCGGTTGGCGCTTGGGCGCGGCGGTGAGCTTGGCCGGTGGGGTAGGCTGATGCCTCGGTGGTGCAGGCTGCCTAGCTGGCGGCGTCGGGGCGCGTGCCACTGGGGTTGCTTCTCTTGGAGGCGGGGTGGGCTCACGTGGAGGCGACAATGCAAGCGGTGGAGAAGGAGCAGAAAAGGGAGACGGCGGTAACTGCCTGCGCGCAAAGGCTGGTTGAGGTGGAGGAGAGGGAATCTGGGGTGGAGTGGGAGTAGCCTCACGCGGTGGCTCTGGAGTCGCCTCGCGGGGTCCCATCGGCGGGCTGTCCGGCTGGTCCATAAACGGGTCATCCAAGTCTGGCACACTGCCGAGCGAGTACGTCGACTCGGGCAGGGGTATGGCGGCTGGAGTCCGTTGCTCGACATATGTCGATTCAGGCAAAGCTATGTCCTGAGGAGCTTTCTGGAGCACGGTCGATTCGGGCAACGGTATGTCCTGGGGCTCGGCGAGGAAGGTCGAAGCAGGCAACGGTATGTCCTTAGGTTCTGCCAGAACAGTGGAAGCCGGTAAAGGCACTTCTGCTGGCTGCGGCTGCAGCGTTGCCGTGGAAGCAGGGAGCGCTATGTCGGCGGGTGACGGATGTGATGCCACTGTTGGAGTCCGGGGCGATGATGGCGAGTCTAGTTCTTGAGGCTCACCGTACGCACTTTGGAACGTGCTCCCATAGGCGCTCTCATAGGTGCTGCCTTGGGCGCTCTCGTACGTGCTTGCCTGAGCACTCTGGTATGCGCTACCGTAAGTGCTCTGATAAGCGCTCTGGTACAGGCTACGACCTGACGCCTGGGTCATAGTGCTCGCGCGCATGTTGGGTGCAGGCGGACTCTCGGAATGCAGTCGTTGAGGGTCTCGTGATTGCAAGCCTGCATTCCGGGGAGGCGGAGAGTCAATATCTGGTATGCTCTCAAGACTGTCTATGCTCTCTGCCATGTCTGGAAGGTCCGGAATGGTGCTGTGTCGCAAGTTGAAGCCGCGCGAAGCGCCAGGTGCTTCGCTTGTGCGCAGATCTGCGACGGCCTGCGACATGACCATGCTGTCCATATCGTGAAACTCGTCACTGCTCGAGTCTGTGCTCTGCGTCAGAGCCGAGTCCACGCTCGACGAGCTCGACGCAGACATTGAGCGTGACAGCGTCCGATGAACGGGAAAGCCACGCGACGCAGCGCCGGAAGCGAACATTGACGTCCCAGCAGCCGTGCGCTGTCGTGGGGGAGTTGGCCGCGGCTTCTCCACTGGGATGAGATACAGGCCCACACTCGAGATGGTGATCGTGCGCACAGTCTTCCTCGGTCCAGGTGAGGGCTGCTCGGGGATCTCTGTCGCATACCGCACTTCTGCGATGCGAAGCTCGAAGATCCCACCACGCTCTTCGTCCTCGTACCGGATTCGCAACTTGACATTCTTGACGCGCACTGACAGACGCGCAAGAATGCGTTCTACCAGTGTCGCGAGGACTGTCGAGCTCTCAACAGCTGACGGTGACTGTGGTGCGCTGCCCTGGCTTCCTCCGCTTGTGCGGCGTCGTGATGGCGTCGCTCCAAATCCAGGAAACGCACCCGGTACGTCGTCACGCGCAAATGGATCCGTTTGGCTGAGAATCAGGCTCTCGCGGATGCTCCTGTCCAGCTCTGCGCCTTCGAACGCGTCGAGCTCGTCGTGAACAAAGTCGTCCGCGGCCGACGTCACCGAGCCAGCTAGGTCTAGGTGAGTGTGGAGCGGCGAAGTGGGCTGGTAGCGTGGCGCCGATGAGGGTGATTTCCCCTTGCCTGGTGCTGCAATGGAGATATCAAGTGTGAGTGAGTCCACATCCAGGCTGAGCGGGTCCGACCACAAGTTGGGGAAGGGAACACGCGCCGAGACCTTTGCCACCTCGCCCGACGTGACGGTGAATGGCAGTCCCTCGGGGATGAGAGTGTTAATCTCCTGCGACCTGTCAGCTCTCGCCTCAGCCTAATACTCACGGCCGCATCAATCTCCAGACGCTCCAACTCTACCCAGCCCTGGCTAATCTGCGCCTGAATCCGCCCGACATCCAGTCCGCTGGCAATGACGAAGCGTCCCAGCGCTCGCTTCAGCACATAGCTGAGAAAGCGGCGCTGAATATTAGCAGGGAGAGGAATCGAGGGGAGTGCTGGTAGCTGGAGCGGGAAAGTGAAGGCCGAGGGAAACCACATGCTTGCCAGCATAGGTGATGTGCTGGGATGGGGGCGCGCGTCAGCTGGCCTAGAGGACGGGCGGTGGCGGGTGTGCTGCGCGGCTCATGTGGGCCGGGCTGCGGCGTGTAGTAGCTTGTCTATGTTCTAAGGGGCCACAGTAGTGATGGGTACAGGTGTCGAGCTGTGGGCTTGAATGCTTGGTATATGGTGTGTTGGTGAGAGGACAGTGGGTGGCGAGGAAGTCAACGGGTGACTGGTTCGGACCAGGGCATGGGCAGGCACGGGTATTACCGCCGCTTCTAGCTTATCCGCCCAGCTCGCCGTGGTCAGTTTGTCACACTTGCCTCTTGCCACTCTTTCATCTATACATTCCGCCGCGCACAAATGGGCATGCGAGAGAGGGGGGTAGACGGTCAGGGGAGAGACGTGGCTGCCCTGGCGCCTGCGTCCATGTCTGGCTTGTTGGAGGCCACGGCCATCTCGAGTACCTAAGACTTGGAGCGCTCAGCGCCATTATAGTCATCAATCCCCCCACAGCTGCGTCGCTTCTGCGCTGATGATGGTACTTGTACTAAACATAATCCATACAGGATACAGAGTCCCTAAATCTAACGAAAAGCTCTAATGAATCTACCAGTGAGGGGCGTTGATGAACAAGCCCATGAGAACACCGGCTGCGGTACCGGCGACGGGAACGGTGAGGACCCATCCGAGGACGATCCAGCCGAATGCGCGCCAGTTGACGGCCTTGGGTCCACCCGAGCAGAGACCGACACCGGCAGTGGCACCGGCGAGGCACATGGTCGAGGAGACGGGGATACCGAACTGACTGGCGAGGAGGACGGTGATCGAGGCACCGAACTGCATCGAGAATCCACGCGAAGGCGAGTGGAGCGTGAGACGGTTTCCGAGGGCAGCCATGATGTTGTAACCGTAAGTGGCAAGACCGAGGACGATGAAGGCGGCACCGAAGACAAGCACCCAGGTAGGGGTAGGAGTGTCCTTGGACAAGTTGTTGCCGGTGGACCAGATGTAGTAGATGGCGGAGAAGGGGCCGACAGCGTTCGAGACGTCGTTGGCACCGTGGGCAAACGAGTTGACGCACGCAGTGAGAACCTGGAGGTAGGTGTACATGTGCTCGGTGTCGTTGTCGTACTGCTTGCCCTGCTCGTGGATCTTCTGGAGACGGGCGGCAGTCTTTGCGTCCTCCATCTGGGCACCGTGAATGTCGTAGTCGGCACCCTTGGTGAGCATCTTGGGGATACGCTTGGCAAGAATGAGGAGGTTGCGGGGGAGGATCCAGGCGCCAATGATCATGTCCTTCTTCTCGAGCTCGGAGAGGGGAGCGGCGGGACGGCAAGTGCAGACGTGAGTGTCCTCCTCGGCGCAGGCAGTGGTCTCCTTGGCGGCGTCGGTCTCGGCGTTGGCAATGGGGGTAGCCTTCTCCTGGTCAAGGTCGACGGAAGCAGCGTTGTTCTCCTGAACCTGGTCCTCGTCACGACCGTAAACGCGGTAGTCCTGGACGGCAGTCACGCGGCCCTCGAGGGGAGGAGGGGGAGCGCGCTTCCAGAGTAGAGGGCCAAGGAAGATGTGCCACCAGCGGAGGGTGTAGTCCTTGCGAACGACCTTGGCGTAGACGTAAGGAAGCCAGAAGACGAGCGACATGATGGCGCCAACTAGAGCGGTAAGGCAGATGGCAATGGCGACAGTGGCACCCGAGAGCTTGTCGAGCTTGAGGCCGGGCGAGCCCTTGTAAACGATCGACATGGTAAGGACGGCAAAGACAGTGTAGAAGTAGAAGGGCGAGAGGATCATGGCCATCTTGGTGCTGTTCTTGCGGTCAAGGACGGCAAACTTGGTGATCAAGTAGATGATGGCACCAAAGCCAGCCGAGATGGCGGGAGCGATACCAAAGCCAGCAAAGATGGTGGCAAGACCCTTGCCGCCGTTCCAGCCCCACTGGACACCACCTCCACCGTCGACGGCGACACCGACACCGGCAAGCGCAGCGACGATCGAGTAGGTAGTGGACACGGGCCAAGCGTTCTTGGTCGCGATCATGAGCCAAGTGGCCGACGCTACGAGCGCGCAAGTGAATGCGAGCATCTCAATTCCAGGGTTCTGACGGAAGATGGCGAGCTGGATAATGCCATTCTTGATGGTACCGGTGACCTTTGCGCCGACGAGGACGGCACCGAGAAACTCGCAGAAGGCAGCCATGACACATGCCTGACGCATGGTCAGGGACCGGGCGGCAACGGATGTGGCAAACGAGCTGCGGAATGTTAGTGGCGATCCCAGACGTGGTGGTGGTGATGAGGTGAGGTGCGGTGATCGCCGCCCGTGACCGACTGATCGTCACGAACGTGTCGATCTCGATCGGTGTGACTGGAAACGACCTCGAATGCAATGGTCACACGACCAGTTTCGCGGCTATCACGACCGGATCGAGGCCACTCCCCATCACACAAGGAAACTCACTTTGCGACATCGTTGGCACCAATGTTGTACGCATCGAGCGCTGCAAAGAGCAGGCCAATGACGAAAACATAGTCGTACTCGTGGAGCTTTGCCATTTTGAACAGTATTCTTAAGACAGAAACTGCTTTGGAGGGGGAGTGGTCGTGTGAGTGGTCGTGTGAGCAAGCAAGAATAGAGCGCTCACACGACCAGGTCCACTATTTCAATGGTACGCACATTGGTTGAAAAACTCAATGATGCCACTGATGCATCCAACAGCCACGAACGTGTGTTCAAGTCTGAACACGTTCGTGTGGCCTGGCCTACCAGATTCCATGCCCAGACCTGGAGTGCCTTTGTCGAGAGTCTTGGCAGATGCAAAATCTCTCGGTTGGGTGAGCACACCAAGGCTTGGCATCGAGGTACAAGTGCCACTGTGCAGCGCTGGTGCCACTCGTAGTATCAATCAGGGCGCATTCACTACTCGGTTCGCGGCAGCCAGCAAAGTTCAGGCAAATTAATTACCTCCGTCGCAGCTGACGCCCCAGCCTTGGCACTGGCAGCCATGTGCCGCCCGACCAACCGGCGGCTACAGGCTCCACAGTTGTTGATCCGTTTGTCCAGTCGTGCGAGCTTAGCGACTTCTAGGCCTCACTCAAGCTACTCGTCTCGCACCATCTGTGCAATCAGAGGTGCGGAGAGCTCCGGCATGCACTCGCCATTGCCTATCGCCTACGCCCACAGGCACAAGCGCAGAGCGGGTCAAAAAGACATGGGCAAAGCTCTATTGCATTTAAACAGTTACGACACCCAAATTCGCTTGGGCCGTACCTCACTCTCTAACATCTCTAGGCACTCTTGAGCTGCTGGCTTACGACGTTTTCCATCGCCCGCACAGTCGTGGCTGGGGTCCACAACGACGTCATGATGTAAACGACGTTTCCCAGCGGTCGCGAGTGAATCTTGAACGGCGGCGACGATCCCGTCGGGTCGGTCACGGGGTTGGACCGCAGGCGGTTGAGAAAGTCTTGTGCAATGTGTGAGGCGTAGTCTGGGTTATCTGATTAGCGCCATTTCAAACTGACGAGTCACGCGCGTGGATTTGCGAAGCACTCACCAGCATGGGGATCCTCGAGCTCGATCGCCAGGACGGTGCCCATGGCCATAGCGCCCTTGACGCCCTCTGCGCGACTGATTTCTGCCAACCACTCTTTGCGCCAGAAACTCCAGCGTCCAGCCTCGCCGGCCGCGCTCACGCCCCAGTCAGCTCGCGGCGCCGCCCACCCGTCTTTGGCTTCGCAGTCCTCGATCATCTGCAGCGCCCGCAGCGCTACGGCGCACCCAATCGGGTTGGCTGTGTATGAGTGGCCGTGGAGGAGGGCGTCGACTTTGCGGTCTGAGAGGAATGCGTCAAAGATTGACTGCGAAGCGAGCGTCGCTGATAGCGGGAGGAGGCCGCCTGTCAAAATCTTGGCGTAGACGCTAACGTCTGGCGTCGCGCCGAGCACAGACGACGCAGCGTGGTAGCCAAAGCGGTGGAGACCCGAGAAGACTTGTTGTCAGCGCTGATAAAAGAAGGACTCACCCTCGTCATAGATGACAGGCAAACCCCGCCACTCGCTCGCCGGTCGTTGCGGCAACGCCTCCAAGGCCTTGGCATGAGCTGCTTGGTCGGGTTTACCGCTGAACAGATCCTCGCTCGCCCTCGCTACATCGACAAGACACGCCTGGAACAGCGGGTCGACAAACACCATGCCGCCAGCCCCGAGGCAGGTCGGTTCAATGATCAGGGCGCCAAACTGGCGGCCCTCGGCTACGAGGTTTTCGAATGTGGAACGGATGTGCTGGCGGTAGTAGCCTGCTAGCGGCGTGGCCTTGCGTGCGTCCAGGTCATACACTGCTTCGAGGGCGGGGAAGGAGAGCTTCCAGCCCTCGGGTGCGGCAGCGCCGTCGAGGGCGGGCGGGAGGGGCGCCCATGTGTCGGGTGAAGTTGACGATACAGTGGGGACGCCATCCTGCACAAGAACGACTGGAGGGGAAAACCAGTGTCCGCGGCCCTTGTACCAGTCGACAGCATCGTTAAAGGTCGAGGCCGGCGTCGCGTCCATCGCTCCAATGGTGTCACCGTGGTACCCACCCCGCAGTCCCACCACGCCGACGTCCCCGCCAATAACGCCTTCCCAGCCGTACCTCCTTCCAGCCGCGCGGAGAGCCATCTTGAGTCCCACCTCAATACCCGTGCTACCGTTGTCCGAGTAGAAGACGCGCTCGGCCCAGCCCTTGCCTACAGAGTTCTTGAGCTTCTCCGCCAGCTCGAGCGCCGGCTTGTGCGTGCCCGAGGGAAAGAGGACGTGGCCGTACCGTCCTGAAGCCGCAGCAGCAGCCATGGTCAGTTCTTCCGAAGCGTGGCCGTGGGATTGGCTAAACGTTAGCCTTACCCCACCGGAGGCACTCACGTGAACCAGCTCGCGGCTCCGTCAAAGAAAGGCTCCAACAACGACTCGTCCTTTGCCACCGCTGCGCCAGCCGGCTTGGCATAGTAGGCATCAAAGTGATCCCCATGCGCCGAGTCAATGACCATGACCTGCTCCTCCTTATCCACGAGCCCGTGCTGCGTGAACGGCCACCACACAGTATCGAGCGTGCGGCGGGGCATGCTCTGGATCTCCTTGAGGCGCTCAACGTGCTTGGAATCCAACAACGCCGCCGCGTCCGCCACGCCGCCTTGACCCGCCTCTGCGGCGCCAGTAGCCTCCATGCGGGCGTACCACTCCCCCAACCTCGCGGCGTCCTCGGCGACCGTCCCCTGCTTTTCGGGTGGGCGTGCGACGTCCCAGAACGCCACCCCGCGGTCGGCAAAGTATGAACGCAGAAAGGTGTCGTTTCGGTAATACGGGTCGTGGAGGCACAGTACTGTCGTAATGTCGTAGCCACGCATGAGCAGCGACTCGTACGAGGCGATAGTGGTGGAAATGCCGCCTAGCTGTGGGGCGGCGACGAGCACGGCGGGTAAGCGGAGCGGACGGAGGAAGGTCGACTGGGTGTGTGGAGGGTGGAGGGCTGGGGAGTGGACCCCGCCGGCAGTCTCGACGAAGAGATGGCCTGTGCGGCCACCTAGGCTTGTAGCTGCTTCGGTCGCGTACTTTTCAACGCCCCGGATGAGCTCGTCGTTGGATTTCGGAAAGGGCTGCCTTTGTTAGTCTGCGAAAGAGGGGGGGAGCGCACCAGGTCAGGAGCGAGCTGGGCTGCGAGGTGGGGAGACATGGGTTCCCTGTACTGGAAGAGGTTGCGCGTCGAGATAAGGTCCGCGTACGGTTTGGTGTGACGCTCAACGAAACTGGCATGTTAGCTCTTCGGACGGACAGGCGTGCTCACGCGACATCGCTCTCGTTGTCGGGGCCAGTGCTGACTGGCTTGAGGTAGAAGACACGCTTGCCCTGCTCCTTTGGCGCATTCTTGGCAAGCCGAGATGCACTGGCTCGGATGAGCGCAGTCGTGAGCAGAGTCTTGCCGACCTGCGTTGTTAGCTGTGCCGGAAGTGTAGCAGTACCTCTGTGTTGGCTGGACATGTCAGTGATGAATCGATCGGGTATCGGTGACTCACCTCCAAAGACCTGATGCACCCTCAAGTTGGGGAACAGGAGTGGCATGATGGGCAATCAGTCGTGTGTGAGTAGCAGTATTGCAACAACACTTTGATGTCTTATGCACAGACATATCCTGGTATGACACCGTGTCCGAACTTTTATTAGACACATACTAGACGCGGGTCTCCGTTGGCCATTGGGGTCGGAGGATCTTGCATGTAGCCCGGGGGAGGACGGGCTGTAATGACCTCGCGTCGACTCGGCAACCAACGTGCATCGACAAACGCTGTGACTGGCGGGGTCTCCGCTTGCTGAAGGGATCTCGGTGCGGCAGATTGAATTGCATTCTATTAGAGCGTGGTGTTTGCGTGGTTTGCACGCGCCGGAAGGAGAGCGGGGCAAAGGTGGAGGGTCGCGCACAGCAGCACCGCTTTGGTGCGCGGTTCGACGTGTGCAGCGGGAACGCGCCGGGCGGTGATGAGCGGAAAGGATATTTAATGATGTGTAATAAATCTAGTCTCCGATATCAAGTGTCCTCTGCAGTGCAGGCTGGAGTATGCAAGCCTGGTCCTAGGCACGGCCGAGTGTCGTCAGTGCTGCACACAACACTGTCCCCCGCCGTCATGGCAGCTAGCCGAGGACAGTTTGTCGTTTGTCCCATCCATCTGCTATCATTCTCTTTTCTGTTGCTTTCGTTGCTTTTCTTTTACTGTCCTCATCCATCCACACACACAGTACACCGAATCCAACTCTCATCAGAGCAGTTGCCACCAACCTCTTGAAATCTCGCTTTTCGCCAGTATAGGTTGATCATGGCCGACATTGCCACCGCCCCCCATACAGAGCGGTCGCAGTCGTCGACCTCGCTCGCAAAATTGTACCACGGCACAAACGGAGCAGTCCAACAGCAGGATGACCTGCACGACCCCAAGCTCGACTTTTGCAATGCATTCTGGGGGCAGGGCGACCGAGGCTACGAGGTCGTCATGGCGCGTCTCCGTGGAGCGGCGCGCACAGTGGACGAGATGAGGGCGTTCTGGAAGGAGCGGTGAGTTTGGTCGAGCCAGCGATCCAAGTGCTGGCTTGGATGCTTGTGCATCGGTGCGAGTCGGTGGCATACTGACAGCCTTGCAGCGCTCAGATTGAGGAGGACTATGCAAAGCGCCTATCAAAACTCGCAAAGATGTCGCTCGGACGTGACGAGGTCGGAGACCTGGCGGCGGCGCTCCAGGGTGTGCAGGCAGAGACGGCATCGCAGGCGTCGTATCACTTGCAAGTCTCCACCGACCTGCACGCTCAGGTCGAACAGCCGACAATCGACTTTGGCAAGCGGCTGGCCACGCTTAAGAAGGGGCTTCAGGCGAGCATTGAAAAGTCGTACCGCAACAAGGGCCTCCAGGAGGGCCATGTTAGCAAGGTGGGTGGGATGTGCGGGCATGGACGCTGACCTGTAGGCGCGCGAGAGCTACGAGACCGATTGTCACAAACTGAACTCGTACACGGCCAACATGCAGCTTGTCCAGGGCAAGGAGCTCGACAAGCTGCAGTCGCAGCTGGAGCGTGTACGTCACACGATCGTCAAGAACGAGCAAGATTTCCGCAACTATGCCAACGTGCTCGAGCAGACGAGCGCAAAGTGGGAGAACGAGTGGAGGACGTTCCTCGACCATGTGCAGGACATTGAGGAGGACCGCATGGCGCTCACCAAGGACATTGTCTGGGCGTACGCCAACGCCGTGTCGCAGGTGTGCGTGGAGGATGACAGCGTAAGTTCAAGTGTCGCTTGTCGGTGGCAGAGCTGATGGCACCAGTCTTGTGAGCGTATTCGTGAAAAGCTCGAGACGTTTGAAGTGTCCAACGACATGGCCAACTTTGTGCGCGGCTGGGGCACGGGCGACTCGATCCCAGACGCGCCTCGTTTCGTCAACTATTCGGCTGGCGAGTACCCCTCGCAGGCAACCTTCCACCCGGCAAACTTCCGCCGTTTGTCGAACAAGCCACCCATGTCGGCGTCGCCGCAGCCCGCGCATGCCGGTCTGCCCGACGAGGAGCATCAGTACCAGCCTCCCGCACCTCCTCCTGTGCCCAAGGAGGAGCCTTTCGACCCTGGCATGCGTAACCTCTCGCTGGAGGACAAGGCTCCGTCGGTCGCCGGCTCGGCTGTTGGATACGACGGCGGATCCAATGTCTCTGGCCAGCCGTTTGGCGGCGTAGCCATGCCTGGCATGGTCATGGACACGTCCAGGTTTGGCAACATGGGCCCCCCTCCCATGCCCCCTTCGGTTGTGTCCGACACGTCGCGCGGTCCTGGTGGCTACCAAGGCCCCCCCAGTCCTAGTGGCCGCAATGTTGATGATGAGGAGGACCCCATGGCCAAGGCCTTGGCCGAGCTCCGCAGGGATCCCCCCGGGCCCAACACTGTCCGCCGTGGCAACTCGCAGCGGCGCCCCGATTCGGCATTCTCGCAGGGTGGCTCGATGCGCGGTGGCAGTGCGGTGGGTCGCACGGCATCACCTGCACCTAGCAACCACACCCGCACGTCGTACACGGCGCCTCAGCAGCAGCAGGGCCGCTCGTCGATGGACACCTCTCTGATTCCCCCCGCTGGCGGCCACACTGCAGCTGCGCTCGCCCGGTCGATGGCAGACTTCAAATCGCCCAACCGGAACAGCGTGAACTATGCCAACGCTGGCAACAGCATTGTCGGCGAGCACCCGTCACGCCCGTCGTCGCCCGCCGCGCGCGCACCGTCGCCGGCAATGATGATGCCGCCTACCCAGCCCGAGACTCACCCTGCCGATGAGGTCCTGCAGCAGTACCAGCAGGCGTTCCCTGGTGAGCGTGACCGCTCACGCCCGGCGTCTGTGTACTCTAGCCGTTCGCGTGCTGGCTCGACTTCAGGCTCGATCGCCCCCGCACAGCCTATCACCAGCCCGCGCGAAGCGTTTGCCGGTATTGGTGCTGGTGGTGCCGCGCGCAGCCCGTCTCCCCAGCCTGGTTTCCATGTACCGTCTCCCCAACCTGGCTCGGGTGGTGTGCTCGGCGCGCCCAACCTCGGTATTGCCCTCGACGAGCGCGGCGGCGTCGCGCACGACTCGATGGCCGAGGCGTACCGCAGCCAGTACCAGGAGCAGCAACGTCAGTTGCAGGAGCAGCAGGAGCAGCAGAGGCGACTTGCCCAGCAGTATGGCGCAGCGCCGTACCAGCAGGCTGCGCAGCCTCAGTCGCCGCCCCAGCAGCAGCAACCCCAGGGCTTCCCCGATCAACACCGCCAGCCGAGCTACCAGCAGCACCAGTCCTCACTGTCCCAGGGCTCGTCGCACCGCCAGAGCCAGAGCTACGGTCAGCCGCCCCAGCAGCAGCAGCCCCAACAGGGTTACCAACAGCAGGGCTACCAGCCGCCTCAACAGCAGCCTGCTCAGCAGCAGTACAGCCAGTACGGTCAACCCCAGCAGCAGCAGCAGCAGCCCGGTGGCTACAACCAGCAGTCGTTTAGTGGCCAGCCTCAACACCAGCAGCAGCAGCAGGCTCAGCAAGGCTACCGTGGATACCAGAACGGGCCTCCCGACCAGCACCATCGTGGAAGTGTTCACGACCAACAGCCCGCCCAGCAGCAACCGCAGCAACAGCAGCGCGGCAGCGTGTACGACCAACCTCCTGGCTACGGCGGTCCCCAGGCCCAGCAGCAGCAGCACTCTGCGTATCAGCCGCCTGCCCAGCAGGTGCAGAAGCCACGCACACCGAGTCCAGCCCCCAACGTCCCGCCGCAGAACGCCGAGCCGACGGGTCAATGGAGCACGAGCGGCGAGCCAGTCTTGTTCTACGTGCGCGCAATGTACGACTACCAGGCGCAGTCGCCTGCCGAGTTTGACTTCCAGGAAGGCGACATTATCGCCGTCACCAGCCACCCCGAGGACGGCTGGTGGAGCGGCGAGTTGTTGGATGAGGCCCGCAGGACACCGGGGCGCAAGGACTTCCCATCCAACTTGTAAGTGACCTGCAAACAGGCTGGGGCTGACGAGCAGTGTGACCTTGTTCTAGAGCGTGTTGACGGGTATGACGACGGCGCACTCGCGTCTTAATGAGAGCAAGGGATCTTTTGTTTTACCAAGGCTTGTGCAGGGGTGCGAATGCATGGCTGTCGAGCAACCCGGCGCTAGACACTAACTCGAGCATTTCATCCTCAGGCTTAACACCTTCCTTCAAGCTTCTTTAAAGCATTTGTTCGCCCTAGTGACTCTGACTTAAGCATGCGAGCTGAGACTCGGCATTGTGCTACCCTGCACCACAAGTCATAACACGTGGCAACCACGTGCTTGTCCTTCTGCGCCCCCGTGCCCAAAAGAAATCTTTGGTTGTCGTCGGCAACAACTACCCTATGGCTCAGTTGGTTAGCGCGTGGAGCTGTTATAATCACTGATTACATAACAACTCCGAGGTCCACGGTTCGAGCCCGTGTGGGGTAGATTTTTGCTTTTTGCGGCTCATGTAGTGCATAGATTTTGTTTCTTTTGGCATCTCCAGGTTGAACAGGTCGTGTACAGCTTTAGCATCTAGTTTAGTGCTTTTATTCGTCCCAATTGGCGAGCTTTCAGCCGTCAAGAGGTGAGGCCAGGGCAGCCGAAGCCAATATTGTTGGTCGTGGCACCTCGTCTTCTCGACATTGACTGTAGCCGCTTGCTCATCCGAGCCGTCCTAGACACAAAATCTGGGCTAGAACGGTTTGCGGGCTTCACGGAATGTTGTATACACTTGAGTTGCAGTCTTCGAGGTTATGATGACTAGCTGAACTGAGGCTCGGAGTCCAGGGTTCATCACTGACAATTCTCGGGCACATCGTCTCCTGTCCCCGTTTGCCATCCTTGAAGTCTCTACTTATTCCTGAAGCTTAGCCGCTACTTATAGCATTATATTAATACAGAAAGGTCATATGCTTCCAAAAGTTTGGCCCAAAACTGAGTAAAATCCGCCACACCGTCTACCCTCGCGAGTCAACATCAAATGTGACGCGTACATGTACAATAAATCGTTAATTAACTGGCAGCGCACGATGGTGTGGCAAAGTCCCTCCAAGATGTCTCTTGCAGTCAAGACCATCTGTGGAAAAAAAAATGGGGCTGTTCCTGATGTGAATCCAAGGCATGTCAACAAGAAAGCTGACTTGAAGATGCCGGATACGATTGCAAAGTGTGTCCCGGAACCTTGGCAATCAGTTCGTCTTGCCTCCGGTGATATTGTTTCAGGACTGGTACCACAGCACCATAGCCTAGTGAGCCCAGAGTGAATAGAGACACTGAGCGACAGAGAGGATGTATCCCCTAAGCTCACAACACTTCACTCTGCGCTGCTTGCTCCAGACGCGCTAGAAACAACTGCGTAATCATGCCACATGTACGCCACTCCACATCAACACTTGACTCCGCACTTGTTCGCTCCAGAAGCTAGAAACAACCCGCTATGCATGCCATGCTCTTCTACTGGACGCCCTGCTCCTGCTTGAGTACCTTCAACAGTGCCCAGTCACTCAACTCCACCTTGTCGCGGAAGGTAGATTCTGCCAAATGTCAGCTAACTGGAACAGCGGAGGACGATCGAAAACTTACTCAAAACGTCGAGACTCTGGCGCGAGATGAGCGAGACAATCTCGTCCTTCTCGTCAAAGTGACGACCGAAAGCACGCGAGGCCTGGTGAGGTGCACGCTCAATCTTGACGGCAACACCGGCACCGACCTGGTGCTTCTTGACGAGTGGCAATGACTTGTGGTTGATCTCGAGACCGGTGATCTTACCAAGAGGGATAATCTCACGAGTTCCCTTGGTCTTGTCGTAGCGAACGACACCTACGGGGGTACCAACACGAGCGGCGACACCGTCGGTAATGTCGCAACCAAGAATGATGGGGTCCTTGGACGCGAAGGGCTTGATAATCTTGAGACGAACAGGCCAGACGGCGTTGGGGGCAGCTTCCTTCTGGCGAGCCTCCTTGACCTCCTCCATGTGCTTCTTGAACGCATCGAACAGGTGGTAAATGATCATTGCCGAGAAGATCTTGACACCCTCACGCTTGGCCTGCTCCTCGGCCTCGAACGTGACTGGCACGTCGAAGCAGAGCATGACAGCGTACTCGGGTGCGCGCTCGAGCATGAGACCGGAACGGATAACGGCACTCTTGTAGACGGGGCCGAGACCAAACTCGAAAACGGGAATATTCATGTCCTTGAGGAACACGAGCAGAGCCTCGAGCGAACCAAGAGTCGACGCCTGGACAAACACACCACGGCCCGACTTTTGAACAAACTTGTCGAGCGAGGTAAGGTCGTCCATGGCCAGCTCCTTGTAATACTCCTCCTCGTCGCTGTTGCGGGCGACGTACATGCGAGCACCGGCAATGGCCTTCTCGAGACCTGGGGCGGAAATCTTGACACCAAGAGCGGCACGGACCTCCTTGTTGTGTACGTAGGCCGACTTGACTCGCAACTCGCGCATCGGTTGAGGTGTGAGCAGTGCACGCACTTGTGTGACGATTGGTCCGTTCATTCCACATAACACAATCTTGTCGCCTTCGTGGAGAACACCGTTGACAAGGACAATGTCAATGGTGGTACCCAGACCCTCGATGACCTTGACCTCGAGAATGGTGGCCTCGGGCTCGGAAAGGTACATGAGCGAACCAGTCATACGGTCCTGGGTAAGCTTGACGAGGAGCGCAAGCAAGTCGGGGATACCCTCACCAGTGACGGCAGAGGTGGGAACGATCGAGACGATACGGCCAGGCTGGGTGTTGCGGTCGTAGATCTCCGAGTTGAGACCCTGCTCCATGAGCAGTCCCTTGACGTGAACGAGGCGGTCCTCGAACATGCGCTGCATACGCTTGCTCTGAGTGGCGAGGGTCTGGCGGAGACCGGCGTCAGGGTTGACCTTCCACTCGGTGGCGTCGAGCTTGTCAATCTTGTTGAGGGCGACAATGAAGGGAGTCTTGCGCATCTTGAGCATGTTGAGCGACTCGATGGTCTGGGGCTCGAGACCGTGGGTAATGTCGATGACGAGAATGGCAATGTTACACAGCGACGAACCACGGGTACGCAGGTTGGCGAACGACTCGTGGCCAGGAGTGTCAATGATGAGGAGACCAGGGATCTGGACGTCGACGCTGCCGTTCTCGTTGACAGCCTCAGTCTTCTCAATGAGAGCCTCCTTGGGGAAGAAGGTGGCACCGATCTGCTGGGTAATACCACCAGCCTCACCCTCCTGGACCGAGGTCTGACGAATCTTGTCGAGCAGCTTGGTCTTTCCAGTGTCGACGTGGCCAAGAATACAGCAGATGGGCGAACGGAGGTCGGTCTTGGTCTGGGCAGCCTGGGCGGCCTTGCGGCGAGACTCGATGGCGACGCGAGCACGCTCCTTGGCCATCTCAATCTCGTCCTCAGAGTCAGACTCATCCTCAGAGTCCTCCTCCGAGTCGTCGTCCGAGTCGTCATCCGAGTCATCCTCGTCAGAGTCCTCCTCAGACTCGTCCTCGGACGACTCCTCAGCCGCTGCCTTGCCCTTACCGTTGGCAGCCTTGGCAGCGGGGGCCGCCTTTGCGGCCGGAGCAGCCTTAGCGGCGGGGGCGGCCTTTGCAGCAGCAGCGGGCTTGGCGGGAGCGGCGGCAGGCTTGGGAGGAGGAGGAGCCTCGTCCTCGCTCGACGACTTGTCCCAGTCGTCTTCGGACTCCTCCTTGTCCTCGACCTTGAGGTCCTTGACGCCGGCAACGACAGCCTCGACCTCGTCCTCTGACTTGTCCCAGTCGTCCTCACCGGCGGCCTTCTTGGTCTCCTCCTTCTTGGGCGAAGAGGGGGCAGGGGTAGCAGGCGAAGCGGGGGTGGCAGGACGCGAGGGCGTCTTGACCTCCTCCTTCTTTCCGGGCTTCTTCTTGCCGTAGAAGGGACGCTTGGCGGGAACACCATCACCCTGGAGAGCAGCAACAGTGACACCCGAAGCGAGGAGAGCCTGCTTACGGGCCTCGGCGGCGGCGCGCTCACGCTTTTGGGCGGGCGTGAGGAGACGACCCTCGGCCTTGGCCTTCTCCTTCTTGAGACGCTCCTTCTCCCTCTTAGCGGCCTTGGCCTCCTCCACGAGACGCTCCTCCTCGGCGATGCGGGCCTCCTCCTCCTCCATGCGCTTGCGCTGCTCGGCGACAGCGGCCGCGGCCTCCTCCTCAAGACGCTTCTTCTCGGCCATGGCGGCCTGGAGTGCGGCGACGGCGGCAGAGACCTTCTTAGGCTTGGCTGGCTCTGGCTCGGCCTTGGCAGCAGGCTTTTTCTTCTTCTTCTTGTTCTTGCTGGCGGTACCGGCACCAGCCTCCTCGTCCTCGTCCTCCTCGGCTGCGGCAACGGGCTCTGGAGCGGCAGGGGCAGGAGTCTCGGCGGCAGGCTCGTCGCCACCGGCGGCCTTCTTCTTAGCAGCCTGAGCCTTCTTCTTGGCCTGACTGTCAGCACTATCCAGTTGAACAAGCTCACCTTCTCCTTCTCCT
Source organism: Prillingera fragicola (assembly GCA_002335605.1). NCBI lineage: Eukaryota > Fungi > Basidiomycota > Tremellomycetes > Trichosporonales > Trichosporonaceae > Prillingera > Prillingera fragicola. The sequence continues at coordinate 4,112,651 of BEDY01000001.1, forward strand.
TCTTCAGCTTCTCCTTTTCCTTCTTGCTAAGGATCTTGAAGCCACCCTCTTCCTCCTCCTCCTCGTCGGCGGGTTCGGCAGCAGCGGTCTCGGGCTCGGGCTCGGGCTTCTTGGCAGCCTCAGCAGCAGCCTTGGCAGCAGCGGCCTCGGCGGCAGCCTTCTCAAGGAAGTCATCGTCATCCTCATCCTCGACCTGCTTCTTTCCCTTCTTTCCCTTCTTGCCCTTCTTGGGCTTGACGTCCTCCTCAGGCCACTCGTCGTCGAGGTTGGCCTTCTCTGGCGCCTTGTCGGCAAAGTCGTCCTCGATGGGGGCGGCGTCGGCAGCAGCCCCATCATCATCCGAGTCAACCTGCTGCTTCTTTCCCTTCTTTCCCTTCTTGCCCTTCTTGGGCTTGACATCCTCCTCGGGCCACTCGTCGTCCATGTTGGCGCGCTCGGCCTCCTTGCTCTCAAAGCCGCCCTCGGCGTTCTCATCCTCGTCGTCAAAAGCAAACGCCTGCTTCTTCTTCTTCTTGTCCTTCTTCTTGTTTTTGGCAGCAGCAATGGCAGCCTGTTGTGTCAGCAACCTTCACGAGCAACGACAGGCTCGCGCCTGACAGCTGCTACACGTACCATGAGACCACCACCACCCTCATCCTCATCGTCGAGGGCGTCAAAGCCGCCGCCGCCACCCATGCCCGAGTCCTCGGCGGGAGTGGCCAGCTTTGCCTCGAGCGCAGCCTCCTTGGCGGCCCTGCAATCTTGGTCAGATTTTCTCACTACGACGGAGCTGCAACCATAGTGCACGTACCAGTACTCGTCGTCGTCGTCACCGCCCTTCTTTCCCTTCTTGCCCTTGTTCTTGGGAGGCATTTTGTGGTTTGTTTGTAGTCTCGCTACGTCGAGTGGCAAGAGTCGCGCAAGGAGATGCAATCCAGTTGGCGTTGGGATCGAGGACAAAAGTCCAGCCGTGACATGGAGAGCGGGAGCAAATTCCGCGCCACCACCCAAAAGTCGGATCCGAGGCAACGTAATGAAGCAGATCCGCGCGAGGCTGATGAGAGGCTCAGAGTGGCAGACCTGCGTCCACTGAGTGCAGGTAAGGTGATGCATACTGCAGGCCTATAGCCATATGGCGGGTGTAGCTGGGAGCAGCTAGGAGCAGCTAGAACTCCAGTCAGGCAGAAGGCTGCTCACTGACCCCACTCCTCCCCAAGAGAACATCTCTTTGGCGCCACTCCCACTCCACAACCCCTCAATATCCAAAAAGAGAATTGGGGATCAGAGATCTTGGTGGATAATGTTGTCTCACGGGGTTGTGAACCCTCTGAAGTAGCAAATATATCGAAATCATCACATCGCCAACGATCCTTGTACAAAGATCTTAAAAAAGAAGCTTCCTGTCGGGGAATCGAACCCCGATCTCCCGCGTGACAAGCGAGCATACTAACCGTTATACGAACAAGAATTGATAAATGTGTTTTGGACAACTAGGTGTAGATCTGAGTTGACACCGGGTGTGGGACTTGCTGTCCTGTTCCGCTACCTGCGGGTACTGTTGGCTACACTTGGGTGACCCCTGTAGTCACTAAGCCGTATACGCCAGCCTGCCGCACTGTTGTGCAGTTGGGTCGTTCCGCGGTCTCTACGACCGCACAACTCATAACCGCTCGGCCGCTCATCACTGACGGACAATAGACAGTCCTTTTATCTCACCCTCCCAGATAGGACTGCCCATTACACTCCGGCCTCCAGCCATTGGCTGCGGGGATTCGCCCGAAGAGCCCCGACCTACGATGGCCGACCTGTCCCGGCACCAAAGCCCCCGTAGCACACGAGGCGTAGGCGGGGCAGCAGCAGCAGCACCAGCTGAGATTCAACATCAGCAACGAGAGGTTAGTACTTGCCTGCACTCCTCACCACTCTCACGCCCGTCGTCGCTGCCATGTCCCTCGTCCGCTCCCTCCCAGCCTTCCGCGCCGGCCTCGGCATCCGCCAGCTCCACACCTGTGCGTAAGCATGCAGCGCTGCCGCCACCCCCGCGCGAAACTTGTGTTGTTGGATCGAGCCTCTGGCGTTTTCGGCTCCACGGACGCCCAATGAGAAGGGCCGTGATTCGTTTGCGGACACCAGTGTCGAGCAACGTCCGTGGAGCAGCGTCGGCCTATCCAACAACACAGAGGGGTTGCGCCGTGTTGGGCCGGGAGCAAGAGTCCAAGTACTAACGCCCCTCAGCGCGTGCCGTGTCGATCCGCGCATCGCAGCAGGTGCAGCAGGTCAGCCGTGGCATCACCCCTAACGAGACTGCTGGCTTCGAGTACACTCCCGACAACGGTACGTACGTTGTGGCCCGAGCGCATAACCGACTACTCTAGCTGCCTCAGTGTTGTGCTTGCACGAGCTGGTGTAGACCTAGGTCGCGCGTTCAAGGCAACTGTGCATGAAAGTGTTGCTGACCCAAATAGCCATTCTCAAGGGCACTGTCAACGATGCCGTCGACGCTCTCCCCGTCAGCAAGTCGCACGGATCCTACCACTGGGCCTTTGAGCGTCTCCTCTCGGCCGCCCTCATCCCCCTCACCGTCTCGGCTGTCGTTGCCTCTCCCACCGCTCACGTAAGTGACCCGCGTTTGCGACTTGTCTTTTGACACATTGTTCTAACACTCGCAGCCCATCATGGACGGTGTTCTTGGTGTCTCCCTGATCGTCCACTCGCACATTGGCTTCACCGCGTGCATTGACGACTACGTCCACGAGCGCAAGTTCCCCAAGCTTGCTCCCCTCTGCCGCTGGCTCCTCCGCTTCGGCACTGCCGGAGCCGTCCTCGGCATCTACGAGTTCAACACCGAGGACATTGGTCTCACCGAGCTCTGCGCCAAGGTCTGGCAGGCCTAAGCCTCATTTCGCATTCTAGCGCAAAAAGTGTACCAGTAGGATATGCAGCACATTCACAAACGGATCGACAGGGCCAGAGGGACATGACATGAGGGTCTGCTGAAAACTACAGTACAAGACACTGACACGGCTCGCCGCGCGGGGCTATGAGATAGAACACACTGACCAGAAGCTCATCCTACATGATCCGCGACCGCTTGGCGGCCCAATCCGCGCCCGGATCACCGGGAATGGCAATGTCGGTCAGTGCTGAGCGCGGGCCGCCAGCAATAAGCCGGCTCTTTGTGGGCGAATTGCTCGTGTCTCGCTTCACTCCCCGGGCACTTGTGAAGGCGCCGTACGTCCCGGGCGAGTCGACAACGTTCTCAATCTCGAGGTTGGCGCTGTGCACCTGAAGGTTGGTTGTGGCTCGCGAAGCGACGTCGTCGACTCCGCCAGACGGGATGCGGGGTGTCTCCGCTCGTCCTGCAACTGCGGTTGCGGCGGCGAGGATGGCTGCCGCGCGAGCATTGGAGGCTGAGCGCGTGGACGAGCCGGCCGTGGTCTCTACAGCAGATTGCTACACGTCAGCGCCACTCATGTCGAGCTTGACTTACCCCTCCTGGGAATGCAAACCCGCCTACGATCCGCTTCTTCGGCTCTCCCTCATCCTCACCCCGCGACGACGCTGAACCAGCCGACGACTGCGCCTTTGGCAGCTCGACGGGCATGTCTGGGCGATGCCTGTGCTGATATGGCGCAGCATCTTTGGGTGGCGGGGCAGCTGAACGAGCGCCTCCAGGCTTGGACTCTGACTTTGCGTCAACTAGCATCGGCCTGGTCCGTCAGTCGAGCTAGGGGTAGTCTACTCACGCTTCCTGCGCTCTTCCTCCCAGTACGGACTCGTCAAAGTCGTCAAAGAAGGACTCGTCCTCTACGAATGCAAACTCGCTGTCGTCCATGAAAACGTCGCCGCCTGCGTCGTCGACCGAACGCAGTGGTGTCTCCTCGCGAACATGCCGAGGCGGGGCGGCCTGCACGGGCGCTGGAATGGGCGCTGCCGGTTTCGAGTGACCAGAGATGTGTTGGGGAATAGCTGAAGCTGCTGCAGGTGTCGTGGAACGAGAAGGACCAGCAGTGGGAACCTGCGGTGCAAACTCTGGTCGACGCTCCAGTTCGTTGACGTTGAACTTGGCCTGCGGTTGTCAGCATAGCCCATGGTGGCCTACGCACCGGTCCCACGCGGACTTTCGTCACCTCCTTTGTGTAGTCGCGATCATACAAGCAGTTTCCCAGAACGTTGCCAAAATGCTTCATCGCGCGCTTCAAGCCATCTGTGACCGCTTCCTTTTGAGCCTGTCCAGTCAGCTGGGGTCCCGTACAAGACCAACCTTTTCCAATGCTGCTGCCTTCCCTCGAATGTTCTCTGCATGGCCGTAACCCAGATCTTCATGAAAGCAGCCATCTTGCAGAGTGATGCGCATGATAGCGGTAATACCGACGGAGCAGCGGTCCTGGGCGTTTACATCGAGCTTGTATGGTCAACTGCGCTCGAGGCACACGCACTCACAAAGTCGGTCTTGAGCGAGATAATCGACGACGACCAGCCGTTAAAGCCAAACACCTCGTTGGCAAGATTGACAGCTGTCCAGTTAGCGCTTTCTCCACCCGCCGCGGCTGTGCCCACCCTTCCATCCTTCGAGGTAACTGTAGCAATCAGTATCCTGTTAGGCAGAGCCAACGCACCTGAGCTTGGGTCCACCTCCAGGACCAGGACGCTGAGTGATGTACTCTGGGCCAAGCTTCCTCTGCAAACGAGCTTGAAGTGTCGCAACCCTTTCTTCTGACCACTGCGTAAACCGGCCTGGAGCCGAGGAAGGCGGCATGTACGATTGGGACATGCCCCATGGTGAAATTGGTGCGGCCCCGTGGTGGGTACCCCACTGCGTTGAGTCGCTGCCTTGGAGTAGTGGTGTCGGTGTCGCATGATAGTGACTGCCGCGGTAGGTGCTGCCTTGACCGCCTGGTGGTTGTGGGGTCTGCACTGGCATCATGTGCGGTGGGGGCATGTTGCCGCCGTGCGATCGCTGCATTTGGTCGATGAGGTGCGCCGAGAGCGTTGACATGTGCAAGGACAGAGTACGCGAAATGAAGGACGCCGCGTAATCTTATCCAAAGCAATGTCGAGAGGATGAAATGAAGTGAGATAGCCAAGGATATGAGGAAGGGAGGACAGTGGATGTGCTAGAGGATATTTGTTGTTGTGACTCCAGGTGAGGTCACCTACAAAGCCAGTCGCGGTTTTTGTTACGTAATCTTCGCATCCACCTCGCCTCGACGCGTTCATGAACGCGACAACTTCAACATTCTCAACTCGCGCCGCACAAGCTTTCGTAGCATCCATCACAAAAGCTACCCTGCAGAGTTTCTCTGAAATGGCTCTGGAGATCAACTTTGAAGAAGGGGAACCCATGCGTCGGGCTACCGCCCCATACTCGTCCCTGCCAGAGCTCTCCAACTCATTCCACATTGATTCAGCCAAACGGTCATATCAGCACCAATACTCGAATATCTACTTTGTGCGGCTAGTGGAGCTGCGCCCTGTTATTGAGGCTGCGGCTGCTGAGCGTTGGAAGGGTGTCCGAGGTAAGCTTCATGTTTGACTACTGAGAGTCACGCTTATTGTCAACAGGCAAGCCTCCTCTCCTGCCGCGTATTCTCGACTTGCGACGTGCCAACCTCTGCTATGTCGTTGGCACAGTGTATATGGACATGCCTTTGAAGCCAAATGTTCTGGAGGACATGGCTCGAAGCGTGGGTCACGCGCTGCTGCTCATTGCTGACAGTTTCCAGAACTGGATTGCACCTCCACCACCCCGGCCCAAGTTTTACTCGGCGCAGGACGCGGTGCACCTCGAGGACGAGTCAGGACGTGTGCGTCTTATAGGCGATATGATTCGCCGCGAGAAGGAACGCGAGGGTGGTGGCTTTGTGACTGGTGTAATCATGGCAGCGCTCGGCATGGAGACCGGAAATGGAGACTTTGAGGTCATCGACTTGTGCTTTCCTGGTATGCCCACGCTCTACAAGTCGCCTACAGCTGGACCGTCCATGGCTGTCAACGGGAAGGGCAAGGCAAAGGCAGAGGATGAAATGGATGTAGACCAGGACGGTGAGTCACAGCGGTTCTGGCAGTAAGCTGACTTTTAGTCAAGCCCGATGTCAGCGCGGAGAAGACCTGGGTGGCAGTTGTGTCTGGTCTCTCCATTGGAAGCGAAACAGCTGCACTCGACTTGAAGGCGCAGCTGTTTGTGGAGTGGCTCATGGGCGAGGACGGCGGACCGTCAGACCAGATTGAAGGAGCGAGGATAGCCAGGTTGATCTTGGCCGGCAACTCTCTAGCAGCACCTGTCAAGGGTGTGGACGACAGGAAGATTGTGAGTGTTCACATTGGCGTTGTAGCTGACGGCAGAAACGCTTCAGCTCGGTCCAGAAGACACAACCGTACCCCAACCGCCCCACAGAGACCCTCTCAACCCTCATCTCTGACCTCCTCGCCACATCTCTCCCCGTTACCCTCGTTCCAGGCCCATCAGATCCAGCTGGCGCGCTCATGCCCCAGCAGCCGGTTCCCAAGGTTATGCTCGGCGGCAAGAAGATGGAGGGCCTCGAGTGCCTGACCAACCCTACCTGGATGGAAGCTGGCTCACGTAGCTTCCTCGTGTCTGGCGGACAGACGATCGACGACGTGTTCAAGTACCTGCCGGGCAAGTCGCGACTGGCTATGACCAAGCGTACTTTGGAGTGGCGCCATGTCGCCCCCACGGCCCCAGACACTCTGTGGATCTACCCATTCCCGGATGTTGACCCCTTCCTCATCAGGCATCGCCCAGATGTGTACATTATTGGCAACCAGCCAGAGTTTGAGACCATGCTCGTTGCCGGACCCGAGAACCCAACACGCATCCTTTTGCTCCCTGCCTTCTCCACAACGGGCACAGTGGCCCTCGTCTGTCTTGAGACTCTCGAGGTCAAGCGCCTCGAGTTTGAGGTGCCTCCCTGGGTCGGCGACGTCAAGCCGGCTGCCGTTTGAGTGTTCATTACTGTCTCCGTCCACGTGTGGACTATGCATGTGTACAATTTACGCATCTAATGCCATCTAACGTCTCTATGCCAACAGCTTTGTGTCGAAGAGGTCCATGCCGCCTCCATCATGCTTGTAGCCCTTACAAATTTCTTTGAGAGCATGATCACCATAATGCACTGTCCACCCTCGCTTCCCGCCCCTCCGCCTCCAGCTGGTCGGAACATCCTTGGCACCCTTGGGCGGCGGCGGCGCACGCGCTGCAGGTGCCACTAATCCGCCTTCAACGTCGCCGCTGCCGTCAAAGGCAAGCACGAACGCACGCCGCTCAGTGACGCCCCATAGGCGGCCACCCTCACCCTTGAGCGCATAGACTGGGCTACCCTTACCACTGGGCGAGTAGAGCGACCAGCCTCTCTTCGGCATGCGCACGTCCCAGAAGCTGACTATTCCCTCCTGCGCACCACCGCCACAGATTCCATGTGCACCGACGAATGCAGCAGCGTACAGCCCTGCGTCGTACCACGGATCATGCAGTTCCATGGTAGGGGCTGCCGAGGGGGATCGTAGGTCGTGCAGGCGGGCGACGCCGTCGTGCCACGCGCTGAGGAGAGTGTGCGTGCCTACAGCTGCGCGGGGAGTGGGGAGGACAAGGTCGTAAGGTGATGAGTGCTCAGGCATCATGCCGTGCAGCGCGCGTGTAGGCTTCAGGCCAGCTGCGCTGAGGTCACAGACCTGGATACCGCCTGTGAGTCCTAGGAAAGCGGTGGAGGAGTCCGTGGCGAGGAGTGCTGACCATGGGCGCGTTCCGGTTGCAAGCTTCAGGGTGCTTGGTGGTTGCCATGGGGAGGAGGCTTTCCAAATGTGGATGGCGCTGGTGCAGCCTGTGAGCAGCGTGTCGGCGTGGCCGGCGAGAAGGTGGATGTTGGTGCCGCCAGGGTGGACATAATGTGCAGTGGAATGGGTACGGCTGCTGGGGAGGAGGCTGACGCGCTGGAGCGTGCCGTCAAACTGGGCTACAGCGAGGGAGCCACCTGGAAGCTCGTGAACACCGACAACGTCAGAGCCTGAGCCGCGACCGCGCGCCGCTATGGGGTAGTGTTGTGCTGGCCCGACTGTGCGCGCAGCGTCGGTCGAGTCCAAGAACGGATGGACGATCAGGCCTGTGCCGACGCCGAGCACCATGCGCTCCGCCGTGAGGGAGAGAGCAGGAATAACTGGGCTAGACCATGTAGCACCAATCTGTACAGCGTGGAGTTTCTGCGATATCAACGCGTGCTCAATCCTTCCGTTGTAGGCAAATAGGTCGGTTTGACTCCAGTCCTCGGAGGCGCGGTTGAGCGTGCGATGCTTGACAGGGTGCGCGGTAAGGTAGAGAGGAATTCCGAGGGTGCATACCTGTATCGTTAGCTATCTGTCTATCTCTATGTAGCCGTACCCGTTGGCCCATCGCCTTGGAGGTGCGCCTCAAGTGGACGAGCGAGACGTCATCCAGTAGGTCGAAGATGTGCGCAAGAACGTCGTCAGGCAGACCTTCGAGGCTCGTGCGATTGAGGTGCAGAGATTCTAGCTGCTTATCCAATGTGACCATTGTGCAGAGCGCAACGCAGCTCAGCTTTTTGAATATAAATATGAGTAGTGGAGTGAAAGATATGGAACATTTGGGTGGCAACTTTTATCAATCGTTGTGTTCCTGGCGAAGCTGTTCTGGAGAGTCAGCCGCCGGCCATCGTTTGCGTTCAGCTCTATGTTTGCCGTAGCTACTGCATTTGAGCCTCTCAAAGGTGTGTCTTCAATGAGGTTGAGCAAGCCTAATGCACATTAACGTATGTTCTTGTTGATGGGTTTGGTGTCTTAATCCAAACAAATTGATCATTTACAAGTTCTTGTTCGTATAACGGTTAGTATGCTCGCTTGTCATTCACATGATCGCGGGAGATCGGGGTTCGATTCCCCGACAGGAAGCTTCTTTTTTTTGTTTTCAACAATTTCAACATCTAGCCGCTATGTTTACTTTCTTTGCTTGGCCGCTGCAGTTCCTTTTGGGTCCAAATGTACATAGTTGTGACGCTATGAGCTTTGGCCCAGACTCCTCTGACAGCTCGGCCATTGCTCATCGACCTGCCGGCCAACAAGCCACCAAACACACACCGCCACAGTGGTCGTTAGACAAACCTCAGTTCTTGTTCGTATCACGGTTAGTATGCTCTCTTGTCACCCCGGAGATGTGGGTGCGCTTTTCCGAAAGGAAGCTCTCCCTTTTGGAGGGTGAAACAGGCAGATGCATGGAGTGTGCTATTGAGATGGAAGTGACCAGTCGAGATCATGCTCACGGCAGAGACTTCGACGATTGAAGGCGTGGCTCCTGCAACATGAGTAGCTCTTCCTGGCATTTCGCGTTCAAATCTGTCGGCGACTCTAACTCGACAGAGCGAGAGCCTATCCTTGATCTGTCAGTTGTGAATGATATAGCGTGAAGGTGGAACCGAGGCGGTCGGCAATTTTGAGTTACTGCAGCTGGCGAATTACTTGACCCGGGTTCTCAGTCGTCTCTTCCAAACCTCTCATCAACCGACCTTGCCCCCACAATCTCCATCCTCGCTGTTGGCTAATCTCAAAATGAGTGGCAAACGACAATGCCAACAATGGCGTTGTGAGGACTTCGTGCACCCGACAAAAAGGAAGCTTCCTGTCGGGGAATCGAACCCCGATCTCCCGCGATCATGTGAATGACAAGCGAGCATACTAACCGTTATACGAACAAGAACTGATGTTTGTTGACGAATGCCTGGATATAGCCGCGGTAAAATTGGGTCGAAGCAGGAGCAACCTGCGTTTGTGCGAAGCAGCACTTGTACGTGTAAAATCTGAGATGCATGCTACTCTACACCAGGATCGTCTACTCCATCTGCACGGTCCAGTTGTAAGGCTGGAACTTTGTGCCAAGCGCACGCGCGCGCTCCGAGTTCATGCTGTGGTCAATCTTTGCGGGCCGCAGCCACTTGCGGGGCTCGAGGTCGAGGACGCTTCCGATAACTTCTCCTGCAAAGTACCTAAAAGGTGTATCAGCAGCCACTCGAATCACCCAAGACGTACGGAGGAAACCTGCCGCCACCCTTGTCGCCCTCGTCCATGCCACCGAGCTCGTCTGCGTCTCCGGTTCCCGCGGCGTCGTCCATGCCCTCGATAATGTGGCCGTAGCCCTTCTCGCCCTTGTAGTCCCACTGCACCATGAAGTACGGCATGTTGGGCACGAGCATGCGGCGAAACCCGCCCGGACGTGTGGAAAAGTCGATGAGCTTTTTGTGCTGTGTCCACTCGCTTTCCGAGGCGAGAATCGATTCGCGAAAGTAGGCAGGTGCATCGGCAAACTCGTTGGGTGGAAGCGGCACACACTCGATGTAGGTGTGGCGCTGCTGGCGGAAGGAGAGAATGGTCTCGTAAAAGACAACTCCTTTGTTCTCGGCCGCAAACATTTTCATGAGGCACTTCATAAAGTTCTGGGACGTCAGCTGCGTCGTGGAGGTCTGTACTCACCCTGACCTCGTCCCAATCCTCGTCGTCCATCTCAAGCGAGCTAAGACAGTGCTGGATGGGCACAATGAGGCAGTGGCCGGGAACGAGCTCCTCGGTGAGCGTGCAGCTGAGGTACGTGCGCTTGCCCAGGGCAACAACAGCGGTGAGGGGGTTACGGTCGTCCTGGTAGCAAAACGGGCAAGTGTCGAGCGCCTTTTGGGTGCGCTTGTAGTCGTTGATGGCAAACATGCGCTTCTGCGCGTCCGTCTTCATGCGCTTCCGCGCCAGCTTGTCGGCATTGTCGTCCATGTAATCGTGCGTGTCGTCAAACCTAGCATCCCGTGTAATCTGGGACGCAAGCTCGGCATCAAGATTCTTCATGTCGGACGCGCCGCCGCCAAACTTTTCCTGCCGCACAAGCTCGCCGAGCGTGACCTCGTCGTCGTCGGCATTGTACCGCAGCAGATTACCCTGCCTGTCGCGAGTTTCAAACTGGGCGTCAACTCCCGTACCACGAGGTGAAGCTTACCTTGGCCTCCTTCTTCCTGCGGCGGTTGCCCGGCAGAACCTCGGCGTCCTCCTTGCCTCCACCGACGTCGTACAGCTTTCCATGACCGTCGAGCGTAGGGAGCACCTCGGTACGTACAGTCCTCCCCTTGTCGTCCTCGTGCACCATGCCCGCGACACCAGCGCCCGCAGCCCCGGCATCGTCAAACCGGCCACGCTCACGGTCATACTGCTCCTCCAGCGCCTCGGCATCGGGGTCATCGGTGAGCTTGGCACGCAGCACCTTGGCCTGCAACCGGTTGAGCTGCTCGATGGACATGATGGGGCCCTGACCATCCTCGGCCATGGTCGCGCGCGAGACCTCGCCAGCGGACGGGCCGCGCGTGAGTGCTTGCGGCGTAAACACGCTAGGAATAGGCGTAGCAGCGGCAGGCGTTCCACCAGTCCGCGGTGCGCCGGACGACTGTTGCCGCTTGAGCGCGTCGACGCGCCCCGCACCACCGGGGGTGTGGAAGCCACCCGAGGGCTCTTCTCCGGGCCGCCTAAAGCCCTGGCGCGAGGACGGGCGGCTGCTCTCGGCGTCGTTGAAGACAAACCGCCTTGTCGCGTCCGGGGTGCGCATGCCGGACGAAGACGAGTTTCCGGTGTCGCTACCCCCCGCCCGGCGGTTACGGCGCTTGGCCTCGCGCTCGTCAATGATACGCCGCTCCTCGAGCGCCTCGTGATACTCGTCGAGCGAGCCGTATCGCTCCAGCGCGACCTCTTCGACTGTCCGGCTCTGCTCCTCGGCCTGTTCGTACAGCCTGCGCAGCTTCATCATGCGCCACTGATACCCAGGACCGCCGGGCACAATAGACTTTTTCTCTTTAGACGTCAGCGGCTGCCCGCAATAAGCGACTAACCTTCAGTCTTGTACTCGTCGACACTCTTGCCCTCGAGCAACTGAGTGTTCATCTCATACTTGCTGTGCACAACCTTCCGTCAGCCACCCGTCACCAGCACAGACACACCTTTGCAGGATCCGGTTTATCCTCATTAGGGTCTTTGCGCTTATGCTCCCTGCCCAACGACGCAAACAACTCGTCCTCCCCACCCCCACCCCCAGCAGACCGCGGCAACCCCCGCTCATCACCCGGCACCGTCGCAGCCAACCCCGCCCCCTCTCCAGGCGCGAGCATCCACGCCTCCCGTCCCGTAGCCTCAGTAGCGAGGCGCGGCGGCTCGCGCTCCCCATGCGCAACACTCGTAGACTTGAGCGGCAACGACTCGGCAGTAGGAATAGAGCCCACAGAATTCTACACACAGCGTCAGCGCCCACCCTTGCCGTCTGGCACATACCACAGTATCAAGGCCCTTCTCGACCCACATCCCACCAGCCTCATCGTCATCGACGACACGCACGCCCCCACCACCCCGCCGGTCCTTGCCCCGGCGCTCGCGCTTCTCCTCCCCGCGCCGCTCCTCGCGCTCCCGCTTCACGCGCTTGCGCTCACGCCGCTCCTCCTCCGTCTCCTCCCTCTCGCCGTGCCTACGGTCGCGGTGGTCACGGTCGCGATGATCATCGCGCTCGCTGCGCTCGCGGCGATCTTTGTCCTTGTGCCGCTCGCGGCGGGGGGAGCGAGAGCGGGAGCGGCGTGACGAATCGCCCATTGGTTGTTTGCTGATGGGGTTGGTTAGGTAAAGACTTGGGAGACGTTTGGTGGAGGAAAGTGGATTGCAGCTCAAGTGACTTCATGACGTTTTGAAGCCAGTCAAAATATGTTTACGTAATCACTTTATCCAACTCTGCAACTTTATGACAGGCACTTTCCCGTATAGACCGTACTAGATTGCATGTGCTCTCCTACGAATCCTACAGATACGATGGGAGACCCAGCCCCAGCGTACGGGGGGCCGGTTGGTGAACACGAGGGGTGACTGCCCGGGGCTCGTTGGCGGCTGCGCCGACGGCGGCGGGCGGAGCAGTGTTTGGTGAGATGATTGATAGAAACGGTGGTATGAAGGGGGAAAATATGGTGGTGTATGGGTGGTGGAGGGGAAAGTCGTCGAGGGGCTGCAGCAGTTGCCCTCGCGGTTTGGTTTGGTGTAATGCCGAATCGTTATAACTTGAGAGATTTGGTGTCGATGCGGCGATTCTAGAGGCGGGCACATAGTCTGCGCCGCCGTATGCGGGAGTCGGGAAACCAAGAGCGCGGAAGAGAGAGAGAGCGAGAAAGATGGATGAAAAGAAAGAAGAAAGGTTCTTAAGCGCCAAAGTTGAAGCCGCCAGTGGGGGCCTGGACGTTGGACTGGAAGGCGTACTTTCCAGACTGGTCGACGGCAGGGGCGGCGGCGTCGGCCTCCTCCTCCTCGTCGTCGTCAGGGAAGAACTTGTCCATGATGTAGAAGCACTTCTTGTAAATCTCGAGGTTCTCGTGGTGCTGGAGGTGGTGGATGGAAACCATGCCGCCGGCCTCCTCGATAAACTGGGCATACTGGTTGATGGCACCGGGGCCGTTGGCCTCCTTGTCAATCTCACCGACCTTGAGAATGTTCTCAAGACAGTCGAGGGCGACCTGGATAATCTTGTTGTCCATGGACTGGAGAAGGTCGCACATGGGCTTGAGGCAGCCCTGGCTGACAAGGTAGCGGATCTGGTTGGGCTCCGAAAGACCACCCGAGGTGGCGTTCGAGATGGCCCAGCATGCCTCCTTCTTGGTCTTAAAGTCGCCGTTCTGGAGAATGTTGATGAGGGGAGGGATAATGTTGGCGTCAATGACAGCCTGGATCTGGTGGGGGGAGCCGGCGGTAATGTTGGAAATGGTCCAGCAGGCCTCCTTGCGGATACCGTCCTTGGGCGACGACAGCAGGCTCAGGAGAGCGGGGAGAGCACCCGACGAAATGATGACCTGGGTCTGGAGGTCGTCACCAGTGACAATGTTGCCGACCGAGCGGAGGGCAGGGGTCTGCACGGGGGTAGCAGTGTGCATGAGGAGGTCGACAAGGCGGCGGCAGACACCCGACTCGATGACGGCCTGGATCTTGTCGTTGGTGCCGTCCGACAGGTACGAAATGGCCCAGCATGCGTCAATGAGCACCTCGTCGTCAAGCGAGTAGATGAGCTTGGAAAGAACGGGGAGAGCAGGCGAGATGAGGTTCCAGTCGGGCTGGGGCGACTTGCCACGGCAAAAGTTGGACAGAGTCCAGGTAGCGTTGCGGAGCATCGAGAGCTTGTGGTTCTCGTTGAGGAGCTGGAGGAGGGGCTGGAGAGCACCCTGGCTCAGGACGTGGTCGCGGCACTTGGGCGAGTCACCGGCAATGTTACCGAGAGCCCAGACGGCCTGCTCACGGACGTCGAGGACACTCGACGAAAGGAGACGGATGAACAGGGGGACGGCGCCGGCGGCAATCACGACCTGGGTGTGGTCCGAAGTACCCGAGGCAATGTTGGTGAGGGCCCAAGCGGCCTCAAACTGGAGCATGCTGTTGGGCGAGTTGAGAAACTCGACGAAACGGGGAACGACACCACACTCGATGACGCGGTCAATGGGGGGGTTCTTCTCCTTGGACAGGAGCTTGCGGAACCAAGTGGTGGCGTCGTACTGAGTCTCCTGGTTGTTGCTGTACACGGCCTGGAGCATGGCGGGCAGAGTGTCCCCGAGCGCGGCGTCGCCCAGGTCCTCGTTCTCGTCGTCCGAGTCGAGGTCATCATCGGCAGCAGGCTGAAAGTTGCGACGCTTTGCGATCGACTCCTCGCGCTACACACCGGGGTCAGCTTTCTTGCACTCAGGGAGAGAAAAGACAATGTAAACACGCGGCGGTGGCGAGGGGGCCAGTGTTGCACAGTTCTTGCACACCACCAACAGACCTTGCTAGCTATGATAGCGTAGGCCTGGCTGTTTGTGTGGTTCCGGCTTCTCTGGCCAACCTTGCCGCCCAGGCGGCGGCGCACCGCACGGATGTCTCTTTGTCTGTTGGACGCACCTTTTGCTTTCGGATCTCGACCTGGGCCTCATCACGCCTACGACGGAGCTGCAAGTGTCAGCATCGCGATAATGAAAAAGGAGACGAGCGTTGAACAAGCCACCCCATGGCGCGGGTGGCGGCAGCACGGGAGGACTGTAGGCAGAATCGGAGCCGCTCAATACACACCTCCTGGGCAGAGAACTGGGTGCGTCCCTTAAAGTTTGTGCGCCTGTGGTCAAGGTTGCGAGTCTCCATGATGTGCTCCTTTTGTGGTGCGGGGGGAAGGGGGAGGAAGGAGGAAGAAGGGGGGGATAGCGTTTAAAGGCTATAAGAGAAGTGGGAGAGTGAGTCGAAGAGAGAAGAAGGAGGATGAGAGAGTGAAATGGAGATTGTTGTTGGAAGCACAGGGACAGCAGCAGCCACCCACCAGCAGCCCAGCCCAGGGCGGCAAAAATCGCGGGCACAAATTGCTTTAAAAGGGGGGATTGTATAATGTCGCGTGAGTACCACCAGGAGTGGAATACGTCATTATGCAATCGATCAAAAGCCACAGTGCTCTTGCGATTCTGTGGCTGCTGGCTGGACCAGTGGCACATACGAGTAATGCTTGCATGCAACTACAGCCCTCCTCCTGATCCTGCCCCATCTAACTCGCATACGCCGAAGCAGGCACATCATCATACAGCTCCTCAAGCGACCACTTTCTCCTCAGCGGCAGATCACATGGCTCATTGACGAGTCCAGCTTCAAGCCGCAGGATTGCCGTCCAGGCAATCATGGCTGCATTATCTTGACCCACTAGTCAGCTTTGTCGCTGCACGTACCCGAGGCGCAAGAACGTACCTGTACACAACGCAATGGGAGGGTAGTACAACGGGATAGGATCCGTGCGGGGCTTGGCACACTCGTCGAGCATCAATCGCAGTCTTCACCATCAGCATTTGTGTTGTGGTGCCGTAAACTCACGCCTCGCGGAGATAGACATTACTTCCAACGCCGCCACTGACCACCAAGCCCTTTACCGGCGTATTGAGCGACTTGATCGCCAGAGCGACCTTGCTCGCCACATGCCGCACCACAGTGACCTGGAACGCCCTGCTGACCTCGCGCTGGACGTTTTCGGGCACGGCCTCACCCGCCGGCACGAGCGATTGCAGCAAACGTTCAGTAGCTGAAATCAGGCCTGCAAAGCTGAATGCGACGACGGGCTTTTGCGGGCCCTTGGACAGCGGGAGGGGGAGGGGCAGCACCGGCGTGTCCTCGTAGGGCGGGAGAGGGGGCAGGGCGGCATAGTGCTCTAGCACCGGGCCGAGGCCAGTGTTGGCCTGGTGGGGCAGCTGGAGCATGCGTGCGACGTTGTCAAAGGCGTGGCTGAGGTGTCAGAATTGTCGTAAGACAGACGGCGACATACCCCATAGCATTGTCAATGCTCTCCACGACGATCCTGAACGTCGACAGATCCTCGGCGAGGACGAGCTGGGTATGCCCCCCCGAAACGAGGAGGGTGAGGAACGGAAACTCTGGCGGGGTACGCTCCGTGAGCAAGGCAGTGAGTGCGTGCGCCTGCATGTGGTGCACGCCCACGAGCGGCTTTCCTGCTGCTGCTGCCAGTGCACGGGCCGCGGTTGCGCAGACGGACAGGCAGCCGAGCATGCCAGGGCCGCGCGTGTAGGCTATTGCGTCTAAGTCGGGGAGGGTGAGATTGGCGTCGGCGAGCGCGCGGGAGATTGCTGTTGGCTACGGGTGCGTTAGATTGGGCTTGGCTAGACTTCAAGTAGTAGGAGGTACACCTTAGCCTGGACTCACCATGTCCCGGATATGCGCCTCTTGTGCAGCAATGGGATGAATGCCGCCCCACTTGGCGTTGATGTCATGCTGCTTGAGGACGACATTGCTCAAAATCTGTCGATCAGAAGTAATGATCGCAGCGCAGGCGTCGTCTGCCGACGACTCGAGACCGAGGACGCGCAGGGGGCGACGAGCAGCGGGGGAAGTGGAAGGGCTGGGGTGAGATGACGTCGAGGAGGATGATGAGGTGAAGCGGCGCGCAGCGATTCGACGAGCGTGCACATGTAGCGTTACGGGCAGCCTGGTCGGTCCTGCTACACACTCATGCAACGCAGGCCGAAGCGAGCAGAACATGCCGTCGATGTGGGTTGGCCAGCGGTGGATAATGAGGTTCAAGTGAGTGAGATGCAAATCTCGCCCCTCCACCCTGAGATTGTTGTGGCAATTGGGACATTGCAGTACTCGGCACGCTCGGCACAACCGCCATGTTGTTGACACGAATGCAGTGCTCAGTACGCATTCTGCTCGCGATGCCAAGCTGTCGTCGACGATATGCTGCGGAGGCCGAGGCTCGGTCTTGTCGCTGGCGGCATCGATGGGCACCACTCGGGCATGTGGGGGAAGGCGATGCGGCCCACTCATTTTGGGTTATGGTGAGTGGAAGCGACCAGAGCCGTCGTCCTGTACGCTGGCGTCAATGGGCGGTGCAGCGTCGTCTGATGCGCGATTTCTTGTTCGCGTTCTTATAGAGGATATAAGGGAGTGATACATGCATGCGTTCATGGCCACAGACACGACAATCACCACACAACAGCTTCACTCATCAACATGACCGCCTCCACCAAGACCGCCCCTGTCCTCCCCGCCTACGAGGCTCGTGAGTCGTCCCCTCTCCTCGCGACAAGCTCTAACATACCAGACATCCCCGAGTGGGAGTCCCCAGACCGCTCCTCCATGTCCCCCATCTCAGTCACCATTCCCGAGAAGCCCCCCCTCCTCGCGGACGAGTTCAGTAGGTTCGCCATCTACAACCCAAGCTGACCCCCAGCCCCCGCACAAGTGTATCTACTCCCGCACGAAGCGTCCCTCTGCTGCGAGACGCACGGGCACGACACGTCGCTGCGTCTCGGCCAAATCATCTTTCTCGGCTTTGCGTTCCCTTACTCCATGATCTGGCTTGCGGCGCGCAAGACGACGCGCTGCAGGCGCTGCTGTGAGCGGGTCGAGCTGCCGCATGGGGGCTGCCCTTGTAAGGTGTTTAGTGGCAGGAAGGGCAAGGCGGACATGGGCCAGAAACCTGCCGGGGTTGTCACTGTCAAGCCTGTCTATGTCTAGCTCGCGCTTGTTCCATAGGCCATAGGTCTGGACTGGATAGATGTTGTCGGCTGTTCGAGCAGCCTAGTAGTGTATAGAAACGAAATGTATGTAGCGCATGTCACCTTTGTCTGCTGTCTACAGAGCTGCAAGTGATCGACAAGTCCGCGGCCGGCATCTCGGCCGGCCAACTCCGCCCAACACGCGCATCGACCTTCTCTGTCCACATGTCCACATGCACATTGTTGACCCGCAATACCAACTTTGATCTGCAGCGATATGTTTTCGAATCGCAAGCGAAGTGCCCAACTCTGGAACTCTGGATCTGGGCCAACGCACTTGCCGCAGGCACTCACGTCTGCACATGACCTGCCGCTTGCATGACGTGCCAATGGCCAAGACATTGTTCATACCGTGGCTGACCAAGCGGCCACCGGCGACCAGTACGCACCTGTACTGCACGGGACTGGCCATTGCCAAGCTGCCAAGTGTGCGCATCAGTATCCCACGCCAGGTTGCGATATACAGCTCAACGACCAGCCGCCTTTCGTCGCTGGCTGCTCCGCTGCCACCGCCACACCCAGCCACTGTCTGTCCATTAGCGTAGGACATGCATCGTCGCGTCGTCGTAGGTACTGCTACAAAGCCAAAATAGTACAACCAATATTAGACCCCTACTCGCAAAAGTACAAGAATAGCAGGCCTGCGCAGACATCCATGTCCGCGGCCGCTGATGGCCGATTGACTTTTCAGTTGTGTGGTTCCAACCGATCACAGTTTCCAAAGTCATGCCTCTCCTCTGCTCGTACCGCGGACATGTGTCTCGCGCGTCTCTCGGCTTAGAGAGTACCACTACACCGCGGACACTTGTGCGAGCGCCCGAGATGGGCGACTTTGGCGAGCCACGACGGGCGGCGTTGGCGGTGCTGGGTCGCGGGCGGGCTGTCCTCCGAGTCCGAGTTTGATGCAGAGTTCGAGCCTAGCGCCGAGGTCGAGGTCGACGCCTGCGCCTCGCCCTCGGTGGCGCTCGGCGGGCAGGTGCAGCGGTGGCGCGGGGAGCTGTGGGGATCAGGCACATGAATGGGCCACGAAGAGTTGATGTACCCTTTGTACTGCTGCTGGGTCGGTGCGGGCAGTGGTGGGGGGTCCTTTTCGTACACTGGCAGACACTCTACGTCGCGTGTATACTTTGGTGGTGCTGTTTGTGTTAGCGCGAGTATGCCCGGGAGGGGAGGGGACGTACGTGCGTAGGGGTCGGGGAGGAAGAGGAAGGTGTGGGCGAACCCGTCCATGGCGTCGGTGGTCGTGGGGCGGTAGTGGTGGTGGTTGTGGTAGTATTGTGGTTGAGTGAGATTTCAGTACCACCTGCTGCCTCCTCGTTCTTTATAAATCTCGTCACAACAAGCAAGCCGGACCTAGCCGGGGGTGCAAGCGCTACGGTCGGTGCATTCCTGTAGATTGCAAGCAAGGTCGCAAGGGCTCGCACGCGTTGCGAGTCAGCAGCTGAGCAGCACATGATGTGGTTACGGGCCATTCGCGTGTCATGCCAAGAATGTGCTATCTCCGTCCACTTGCTCGCTCAGCACGCCCTAGTCCTGTGTTAGCGCGCGTATCATACGTTCAAACGCCGACCTCGTGTCGGGTACAGACCGGCTCGCATGTACTACTGCAGCCTTGCGAGCATAGTCCGCCCGAGGTCATGCTGATCCACGAATGATGCCACCTTGGTCTCATGTTGGTGATTTCTGGCAGCCAACTTGCAACTCGCTCGCGTTGTGCCTGAAGCCACGGGTTCCGAGATTAGAAATTGGTTCACGCCACCTCTCTCACCACCCTCTCTCCTCGGGAAGACATGACGACGTCTAGTCTGTTTGCCACCCAAATGAACAATCATCCGATACGGCCGCGCTCATCACGGAGATAGTAGTCGCTCTCATCACCTGGTCTCTGACATGCCTGGCGCCGTTGCGACTGTATTCCGAGTCAGCAGAGCATGCTGGGTGCACCAGCTGCACGCTACGACGCCTAGAAAGGTGGCCACATGACCGCCGCCAGTCTATATCCCAGTCGCGGTGGCCGCTGACATGATCATCCTTCTCGGCAGAGACGCGGGGCGTTTCAGAACGCACTTATTCACCTTGAGCCAACATCACCGGTGTCAATCACATCCGAATGGCCCTCGACCTCGGCATCGGCAAGGCTTGCGCTCTTCGAAATAGATGTGTGGCTCCACTGTGCATAGTCGACACGGGGAATGATACACCGTGTTGCTCTCAATAAAGACTAGGACTCGACTTAGGTCGGCCCGATGCCGCTACCGATGCCTGCTCCTCCTGCTCCGAGACCGTGCCTTTGCTCGGCGATCGGGAGCGACTTGCTAGTCATGTACTGGTATCGGGTGTGGACATAGACGGGGTGGCTCGGTCGGACATACAGGCTTCATCCAAGGCAAGTCGCGACTTGCAGCAGGGCGCCATGACTTGTTGTTTCCAACGCTGCTGTTTGCTACTGTGACTGCTCCGGACGTTGAACCATGTGGATAGCCCCTTGTGCTCGTCCCGGAACGTACTGGGCTGCCAACGGGCAGAAATGCTCATCTCGCCTACATGCAAGACGGGTCACGCAAAGGCAATAGCCGATGTGGACAGTGATCAGTAATCATCAGTGATGGCTGAGGAATGTGCTATAGGATCCGCGGAAACGCGGCTCATGTCGGTGGTGGTGGTGGTGTGCAATGATTGCGTCAGTCTGTTTGCTCAAGTGGAGCTGCCAGTGTGGAGGATTCGCAAAGACGTGGCCAGAAGAACGGGTGTAGCGAGGAGATGATTGTGTGCGCGACAGCTGTCCGTCCTCCGTACCGCATTTCGTCCAATGTCCTCGTCGTCTCCAGACGCCACCAGCCCAGGAGTGGACAGGACGAAAGCCAGAAGCCTGTACACACAGTGGCACGCTGTGCTTGCCATGATGAGGGCAGTCGGGACAGTCTCATAGCAGTGGAACCGATTAACAAGACACCGAAGGTCAGCAGTGAAGCCAGAGTAGTCGCGCTCGATCTCACCTACCCAGCCCCCTCAGACCACACGAGAGAACACTGCAAAGCACGGAAGCCCCTCACGGTCACAGCTTCCGAGCAGTGCCCAGGTATTGCTCAGGAGTCGCGTCCTGGCATTCAATTGGTATGGCCATCGGTCACCAGATCAGAGATCTGCCGAACAAACTCCGTTGCAGATCACCACCTACACCATTATTCTCAGTTCCCAGTGGCTCACACCTCGTCTGTCACAGTCGCCTTGCGTACGTGCATGTGCAGACAGTGCCTCCCTGGCCATGCGTACCTCATTTAATTCTAACCCGCAACCATCGAAACTACATCGCATTTGACAGCGCACAACTCTCCGCCGCCACCACATCAAGACATCAAGATCTCTGCCACCACGCCTGGATAGCAACACTTTCCGACCCGACTCAGATCTGCTCTCCCTACTCACACCTCCTGCACCTGTAGGCGTAATAGCGGTGCTTTGCCCATGTTCTGGCCACCACAAGCGTGTACGAGATCCGCTGCGATGCATTCGCAAGGGAGGCCGGCCACAAGCTGATCAACTGACCCTACACATCCACTCATGGTGATGGGCCTATATAGCGTACCCTAGAGCGTTAAGGAGGAGTGGCAGCACGTTCCCCCTCCTCTCACAATATCAGCAGCGCATCAGTCGTCGCCTCATTGACACTTCCCACCTTATTGCAGCATAGACGGCCCGTCAACACGCCGCCATGTCCTCATCAGCCGCGACAGACCTACCTGCCTACTCCCCAGCCTGGCAAAGCGACAAAAGTATGCCCCTCCACTGTTTTCCCACTCACCCCCAGGCTCCACCCCACTCTACCCCAAGGAGAAACGCCCAATCCTCCCCACCGCTCCTTCGGAAAGCGGCAGCGACTTCCCCCTCGCCTCGCCTGAGCCGCACCCGAGCCAATACTATCCAGCACCCACAGCCGCGTCGCCAGCCTACATCCTGCCAGTCCAAGAGGTGATCCCCGGGCAGCAGCCTACCCTTGTCGCTCCCCCGATCCAGTTCCAGCCCCAGCTTGAGCCCGAGGAATTCACGCCCCAGGGGCAGAGGTTGCTTGTCAAGTCTTACAGTGCTTGTGAGTTCCTCGTCCCCCTCGCTTGCGAACTGTGGCTGACGCAATGCAGTGGACCACGACCCCGCGACGTACTGTGCCCTGCACGGCCACGATCCCACTGTCCGCCGCGGCGTAAAGTTTGCGAAATGCGTGCTCACCTTTGCGTTCTTCCCTATTAGTCTCATCTTGTGCGTTTCCTCCACTACCTAGTCTCCCACCTCTTGTTGTGCCTTTCGCTGACCTCCAGTCTCGCCCTTGACCAACGCCGCTGCAACCGCTGCCACGCGCCGATCGGCCCCCGCGGCGCGTGCAGCAAGCTCCCGCCCGCCGAGTCAAAGTATATCGTCATTGAGCAGGCGCCGCAGCCTGTCACGTATGAGCAGCCGGTGATTGTTGGCGAGAAGAGGGGCAAGAAGGGTAAGAAGGGTGGGCGGCGTTAGAAGTGTGCGATGTGAGGTCGTGTAGGAGTATCAGAAGTAACGAATGGTCAAGAGTGGGTCTCGCTGGCTGGCCGACTTATGAGGATGCACAGGTTGATGTTAGTTTGGCAGGATGTCTGGGCTACAGTGGATGACGGAGAGACGGAGCAGCGGACGGTCATCAAGACCATCCATCCACGGAGATCAGAGTCTGCCGCCGCATACCATGCCACCTCTTGTACTCTCCCCGGCCATCCATATAGGCAGAATACAAAATCATAGTAATCCTCGCATTAGAAAGCGGTCATGAACCCACCAGCCCGCCGAGCATCCAACCTGTCCGTACCTTGCCTCCGCATTCCGCCCAAGGGGCGGAACCCGTCGGTTGCAGAACACAAACGTCGAGCCCGCATCAAGTAGTGGGAGGCCGCATCAAGTAGTGGGTGGCATGCTCCACCTGCCTTGGGAGGTGGGATCCCAGTGGGATATGTATGAGAACGTGGCATATAAGGTATCCTTGCGGGTTCGAATGCATCGCCTCGTTCCACATTCTCGCCACTACGCACAAGGGCACTAAATCAACTCCAACCATCACCACAGCTCCAGCATCATGGCCCGAACAGAGTCAATAATGTCAACGCCCTCCACCCTGCCGCCTTCATACGAGGCGGCGTGGAACGGCACCGACGGCAAGCGTGCGTTACTGCTCTCTTCCGTACTGACAGCACAGGCACACTCGACAAAGCGCCAAAGGCGCCAAAGGAGCCAAAGGAGCCCAAATTCCCAACCTACCACGAGAACTACTACGATGAGCGCGCAGCCCTCAACCAGTATGAGCCCCACCAGCTTCCCCAGCAGGAGTATGGTTCCAGTGAGTTTCACTTAGCAGAAAGTGAGGCTGACCAGCCAGTCCCGTGCGAGACCTGTCAGCACAAGAAGAACAAGCACTGCTTCAGCGGCGGAAACTCGTTCTGTCCCGCCACCTTTGTGTTGTCGCTTGTGTTTTGCCCGATTCTGCTCGTAGTGTGAGTCTTACCTTGCCGAACGTGGCGCTGACGTGTGAAGCAAGGCCGTGCAGGGGTGTAAGCCTTGCAAGAAGGCGCACGCGCACAATGGCTGGAACGACCAGCGGGGAAGGTGTGGCCGTGGACGATGTGGAAAGCGTCGCGGGTTTGGATGCTAGGGGGTTACTTGGAACGAGAAAGTGGCAGCAGGGTGGGCCTGCGTGTCATACATGATACTGTATAGTGTAAACGGGACGAGGAATTGTGCGAGACTTTATGAATACAGTCGAGAGTGTCGCCTTGGCCACATGCGTCTACACGACTGATCGGTGCAGGCGTTGTCCACATCGTACGGCAGCGCGCCCGATCAGCCCACTCTGACTCTGCTGCTCCAATCCCAGAACAGTCTTTGACGCTCTACACCACAGCACAGGATCTAAAGCCCATGTCAACGAAGTTCTGGGCAAGAATGCTAGATGCGACCGCCACGAATCCGCCTTATCTCCTGATTCCTGCCCTTTGCGAGTCCCTACGGCGCCGCCCTGCCCCTCAAACGAGGCTGACTTTGCTTCACCGACAACCTAACACGCAGATAACGCCAGTGCCAAGCACATGGATCCCCACTGGCGTAATCCATGGCGAACAGGCGCAAGCTGTGCCACAAGTGGCACACCTCCACCACCACATCAAAAGAGCCTCTCACCTCAACCCTCTTCGACCCTTCCAACGCCTTCAGGCGCCCCAAAAAAGTTGGCTTGGGGAGGAACTGAATCCTCTGTTGACGAGAGTGGGATTCGAACCCACGTCCGAAGACTGCGGATGTACTGAAATGCACACCTTAACACAGCGCCTTAGACCGCTCGGCCATCTCGCCGAATCGTGTTTGTGTGTTTCCCGTGTGGAGGCGATTCAGCTCGGGCGTTCTGGTCGGAGCTGCAGCAGCGGTAGCTGCAGTGAGGGCACTGACTGCATTTTGAGTCCTTGTGAAGCGGGGTCTGGCTCGCCGTTCGTACCAGAGAGCACCGCGTGGCCGGGAATGGCCACGCCGAATAGGGAGTGGAAGTCCAAAGGGCTAGGAAGAGCTTCAATCACCTTGCCCAAGGTTGGAAGCCAGCATGCCTAGCCCAACATGCATAGTGCATTGGCAGCTGAGACCTGCCACAGCGAGGTACGCAAGATGTCGTGCGACCAAGCCATTCCGAACGGACAGCTCATCCGTGACACACGCGACCACGAGCGGCACACGACCAATCCACGACGATACGAGCGGGCCGGACATTCCTCCTTGGCTTGGGTGGGGGAAGACTTGCGGGGCCGGCGGCAACGACCGGCACATACCCCCACTTCCGTATCAGTCGGCTCCGTCTTGTTTGTTTAGATGCTGAAAGATTGTGAGAAGAGGGAGGTGTCAATCTGTCGGTCTGGATCTGTCTCGCTTACACCCTGAGGGGCCTGAGCGGTGGCCTGACGACGTGAGAAGTGGCACAAGCGAACGCTCCCTTGGCCACTGTCGTTTAGTATTGAGCAAGTCGTCGCGCAGACAGCCTATCACACGACCAAAGTGTGCTCGGACCTTTGGCGACGGCAAGGACGGCGTTGAACCGTGTCAGCCAGCATGATCCTGACAGACGCGACGGGATTGTGTGTACGGCACCATTCTTCAGGACGGCGCAAAGGTCCCAGGAGAGACGGTCCTGGCATCCATCTGTGTTCTGTGATCTGTACTCGTCGTCGTCTTTGCAGGGGTAAACATGGTACGCTAGGGGACACCGCAGAACAGCGGCAATGTAGAGGCAGAGGCCGCTTCGGCGGAGGGTTAGTGCCGCTTGACCTGACTATGCGGTGGCTGCGTGGCTTGCAAGGGCCGACTGATCGTCACCCCGCTGCCCCTGATGCCTGACCAGCAGCCTGGCAGCGTGGGAGACACTGGGCGCGTGCACACGGCGTGGACGGAATGCAGACGGTGGCCCCACGGGATGGCGTGGGAAGCGAATTCCATTGTTCAAAGGCCAGCTGTGAGATGGACCAGGTCAAGGACGCGGTTGAAACACCCGGTATTGTCTATGTAGACTTGGTGAGGGTGGCGCCGCCATTGTGAGCTCCTGTGGTCGCCACTGCCCAGCGCCTCTGGGCTGTCTTGGAAACACGACCCCGGCGCACAACAACGCGAGCTGTAAACAAGAAATATTTCAGACTTTCATCGCAACATGTACAAAAGTGGCGTTGTGTAGGGCGGACTGTTGCGAGACAGGGCTTTCAAGTCGCCAGCTGACATCTAGGACATTAGGTAGGTAGAATGTAAAACGTCCCTGGGTGAATGGTACCATTGCACAGTGGTGTGGGAACTGCCCCATTTATGCGGCGGCTGTAGCGACATCGACGAGTCTTGCATACAGCGTCGAATCATCAAGGGCGTCGTCGCTGCAAAGCCGTCGGCATCGTGCGGCAATGGTCCAGGATAAACCGCCAAACCTTCAGGCACTGGCCATCCAAAGGTTGGGGAGGAGAGTAATGAAAAAACAGGAGACCAAATGACGAATAACCTTTGCACTAGAGGGGTGGGTTAGTTTCCTTGTTGAGACGACGCGTCTTCCCGAGTGCCCGAGCCGGCGGCTCTTGACTGGGTAAAATTTCGTTATAATTGCGGGGTTCATTCGCCGTCGATGCTTCCATCGCTTCAAACGGCAGAGCTGCACGGCAGAGCTGCACGGTAGAGTTGCAGTAGCGCAAGTCAACGCAGGTCGATTGATTTATGCGAACTACTGCCGCAGACCAGAAGAAAAGTGTCCTGGGCACGGAGAGGGGCAGGCGGGGAGACAAGAATGAGCCATTGGTGCCCATCATCCCATCATAATAATTTTTACCCTGGTTCCTGAAAAGCGGCAAGTCTTCAAGGCCGAGTCCCTGCGAATGATCTGCCACCGACATTACGCCTGCCCGTGCACCTCTTACTGCTCTCCTCAGCCAACATCGTTTGGGTGGCAAGACCGACCGGCAAATCGTCCTTGTCGCGCCAGGTTTTACAGTACAGGAACCCCCGGCCCGCCCGGCTGCGCATGTGGGTGCGAGTAGTGAGATAACGGCAACGAACAAAGGGGCAAAGGGGGGGTCCGGGGGGCCATGACCTGCTGTGCATTGTGGGGTCGCTTGCATTGTTTGGCATGGCTGTCGTCGTTCCAAAAGGCCAGAAGGGAGAGTGCAGTCTGGCTGACGTGCTGAGGACAGCCAGCCAGCCTGAACTGTGTCAACCTGTAATGAATGTCTGCCAATCGGTCAATTGACCGACTGGGCAGGTCTGTAGTAGTGTTCAAGTA
Source organism: Prillingera fragicola (assembly GCA_002335605.1). NCBI lineage: Eukaryota > Fungi > Basidiomycota > Tremellomycetes > Trichosporonales > Trichosporonaceae > Prillingera > Prillingera fragicola. The sequence goes on from BEDY01000001.1 coordinate 4,139,522, forward strand.
GCAAGACAAGTCCAGGCCTACGCAAGGGGAAGCGGAACGCCAGGTCGACTGCCATTGGCGGAGATGCGGAGAAATCTAATCCATACGCAAACGCAATGGGGCTGGCTGTGAAGTGATCCCAGCAGCGGGCAGACCGAATGTGCTGTCGTCTGTGCGCCGCGAGTTGTCCACTCCAGTGTCCACAGCTTTACAAAGCCACTAGACATCCATAAGAGCTGCCTGCTACTGCTACGACAGCTGTCATTGTCTTGCATGTATCCTAATCAGCGCGAACATGGACTCATTGTCGTTGGGGCAGGGGCGCACAAGAGAAACCCCATTCAGGGTCCAACTGTGTGTGGGCTGCACATCAGGGATCGACAACGGCAGTCCTCTCTGCGCCCCCCCGCGCGTGTACCTTCCCTGAGGTTCCTGCTGGGTGGCGGCGTCATCTCTTACTCTTTGTCAGAGTCGTTCCCAGCACCTCGTCTCTCTCCTCATCTGCGCCTGTAGCTGGTATCGGCACCCGCGCCTGTTCCTGGCACCTAAACCTCTCTGTGAGCGAGCCGGCGGCGGTGGGCGGCGGCGGCGTGCGTGAGTGTCAGGCATCCCCAACCAAGTTGGACAGCAGGCTGTTTCAATGTCGCCTCTCACGCTCATTGTGCCATTGCAGTTTTTTTTTCATCAACGAACACCATTCAACGACCAGCGAGCAGCTCCACATCTAGGTCGCCCCTCGCCGCACAAAGCTAGATTACGCCTTCAACCTGTCCGACACGTTCGAAACTCCCAGCCTGCAACCCACACGCACGACAACAGCCTGCCCCGCACGCCCACATTGAAAATCCCACCCGCGCCCATCAGTAAGACCAACGACCTACGCCTCGTGACTCCGGCCCCCCATCTACCTTCATTCCCCCTACCTGGCCAGCCTTAGCAGCTCGTCCCATTCAACAAGACATTGCATTTCTGTGCGCGTGACCTGTCCCCCCAAAGGTATGTAGATGGCTAGCAACTTTTTGTTCTGTACCACCCAAGGACGCGACCACCCATCTGGCACGGGGCTCTGCAGCGGCAACTTGCCCTCTGCTGCCCATAAGATGTCATGTCCTCGACACTCGAGTGCCCTTTCCCCATTCACAACGCCTCACCCCCACACTCCTTTACCCACATTCTTTACCATCTCCCCCCGCTGGCCGGGCGGTTTTGCTGATATGCCATACGCAGCTCCTTCAACCCTCCCTTCTCCTCTCCTCTCCTCCGCGAAACAGCTTGGTGACCCTCTGGTTCACTACTCGGCGCAGCTTCCCACTCCGCCGCCTTCGCCTCTCGACCTGCCAGCTTGCCTGCCAGACGTCGACTATTCTTGGGCCGACTCCCAGCCCACTCCCGACTCGAAAAACGCACTCAGCAACACACCGCCTGCTTCCCTCCTCTTTAACACACCGACAGTAGGACCGTATCGCCCACTCTCGGGCTACCTCCTCTGTCCCTTCTCCTCTTCGAGTGCTGCCCTCCCCCCAGGCGCACTCCGCCTCTCGTCTGCGCAAGGTTTCCTCGCTGCATTCATTGGCGCACGTGTGTTAGTCATCTCCGCCGACTCTCACATTGTCGAAATGCCCTACTCTTACGCTCCCAACACCATGGGTCTCTCGGGCGCGGCCGACACGGACACGGCAGAGGCTATTCTGACTCTGGAGCGCGCAGCAGAGAGCAGCTCGCGTCCCACGCTTGCTAGCCGCCGCGCCGCCTCGGACCATGACCTTGTGCGCTCAGTAAGCAACCCCACTACCAAGCGCGCAGCGTCAACCCCGACGCCGATCCTCGTCCAGCCGCCAACCCCCACGCGCCCCGACGAGCCCGCTACTCCTCCCATGACCCACTTCTCTCCCAGGCATTCCCCTCGGCACGCACGCAATGCCTCTCCCTCTGGTTCCAGCCTTGGTATCACCATCACTGGCAACGTCCTCCCAGAAGTGCGCTCCTCTCCACGTCGTGTTCCCGACACATTGCCCAACATTGGTCGTCGCTCGCGCCGCCCTCGCCTGTTCGGCTTCACGGTCATGGATGACGCCTCTGCCGCAAGTTCGATGAACAACTCACCAGAGAACCCCTCATCGCCCGTCGAAAACTCGTCCCCTGCCATGCTTCCCCGTCGCAACCCCGTTCGCACACGGAGCGACACCTCTCTCAACACCCTCCCCCACGCGACCCCGCGCATGAACCACCCCCCTCCTCGCCCTCGTCGTGACACTGGTCTCAAGCTGGACCTGGGCGGCATCGTCCCCGCATTCCCCGATGGCCCCAAGTCGGCCGGCGTTGTTGGCTCGCCCTATCACGGTGTCGTCAAGAAGAAGAGTGGCGAGGTTGTCAAGTCGGCACTAAAGCAGATGGGCCCGATGTGCCCCAACGGCACCCCTGTCGACAAGGATGCTCGCATGTACGGCTCCAAGTCGTGCCCCACTACTCCCAGCTGTCCCAAGTATGTGCACTTTGACGCACAGCTGGAGCGTGTCAAGCTCTTCCTCCACGACCAAAAGCCCCTGGTTGTCTCGCGCCAGGGTTCGCCCACGCTCGAGGCTTCCGAGGGCGAGGGTGAAGTCGAGGACGAGGTTGAGAAGCAGCTCCAGATCAAGCTTCCCAACTTCCCCGAGACTCACGAGCCCGACGCCGAGCTGTACCTCGAGTCGCTCATGCTCAACGACGAGCGTGATGCGCTCCGTGGTGTCATCATGTGCAAGAACATGGCGTTCCAGAAATGGGTTGCCGTACGCTTTACCTTTGACTGGTGGCAGACGACATCCGAGGTCACCGCCACTCACAAGGAGAGTGTCCGTGACGGCCAGTACGACCGCTTTGCCTTCAACCTCAAGCTCCAGGACCTTCTTGAGCGCATCGAGGAGAAGACCTTGTTCCTTTGCATCCGCTACGCTACTGGCGGCCGTGACATTTGGGACTCGAACGGCGGCTCCAACTACCAGGTCCTCTTTGAGAAGAAGGCTCCCGAGCAGCCCCGCTACATGCCCAAGCGTTCGCAGACCATGCCCCAGGGCCAGGGCCGCTCGGTCAGCGCCAACGGCAGCCCCTGGAGCGTCACGGGAAGCAGCGGCAACGACCGCATGGCCGACCTCCGCGCCAAGCTCAACCGCCTCACCGAAGAAGACCGCGAGCTCACCAAGCCTATTTCACCTCGCCGTGCCAAGTTTGCCTCTCCCCGAGCTTCGCCGCGCATGTCGCCCCGCAAGGGTCCCGACGGCGCCGACCTGCCGACGTTTTCGTCGCGCTACGACTTTGGCTCAGCCCTCAAGTCGTCTCGCAAGCTCTCGCCGACGATCCGCGGCGGCGACCTGCCCGAGGTTCACCAGCCCTCGCGCGAGTTTTACTCGCCCCGTGGCATGCGCTTCAACCTCCCTGGCCCCGACTCGCCCAACTCTCCTCTCCCCGGCGTCTCCTCCCCTCTCGCTGGACCCTCCTCGCCTCTCCCCTTTGGCTCCCACTCTCCTCTCCCCGGACCTCGCTCGCCCCTTGTTGGCGGCCTCGGCCCCACGTCGCCCGTCGGTCCTCCCTCGCCCGTCTCGCCCGTGCCCGTCGTTGGCAACACGCTCCCGCTCGTCTCCGCTCCTCCCGCCCTTGCGTCGGGAAGTAACAGCAGCAGCACGAGCCTGAGTTCGGTCTCGAGTCTTACCGCCACGCCCGCTGACTCGCCTTCGCTTGCGCTGTTTGAAGTTTCGGCTTACGACACTGCTGACAGTGCCACGTCCGAGTCGCCGGCGTCACCGCCCTCGGACTCGCCGCTGTCACCCGCCGAGATGCTTCCTCCGTGGGGCAAGGAGCGCTCGCAAGACGACATGAGTCTCGCAAGCTACTCGAACTTTATTCAGCAGTTTTGCTGGGGAGGTGTCTCGTCGCCCGATTCTGGTCCCCAGGTCGTCCGCCGTGTGCAGTCGACGTCGTCGATGGGCGACTACTTTACGCCGCCTCACGCCGAGCCGCACGACGGCCTTACGCCTCGCTCGTTCACGCCCACGACCGCGCTGAGCCGCACCCACAGCGGCACGACTGTTATTGCCTCTTCCACTGGCATTACCACTGTCACCTCTGCGTCGGGAACGCCGAGCCACATGCGCTCGGTGATGCGCACTACCCCGCCGTCCCGCGAGGACCTCGAGCACGTCGACAATGCGATCCGCTCCCTCAGCTCGTCGCTTAGCAACACGCCTACCAGCGCCACGAGCCCCAACATTTCGCCGAGCCTCAGCCCGTCCATGTCCCGCATCCACAGCGGCATGGGCGCGTCGGTCCTCGCCGCCTAGACGCTCGCTCCCCTCCTCGAGCAGTGTGAAATGTGTATTGCGCAACCCCCTACAGCGCATGGACACTCTTAATCCTATAAACTACTCGCCGTTGTCGGCATTGAGCCAAATGCCCTCTCCTGTCCGTTGTATCCATCTAGTAACCCCGTAGCATCGTCTACCAACCCTGCACTGTTTCTCGCGCAGAGAAACAAGTCGATTTATCACCTCCCTCCCCCTCAACCTCCATTGCCCGGCCATGGCTTGGCCCGTTAGATTATGCATGCTTGAAGCACCCGCACCAAACTGCCCATGAATCACTCACTGATCACTGATCACTGACGTCTAGATGAGCTTCGTTTTCCAACTCATGTGATGTCTCGTTACACGGGTGGAGGTCAAGACGTCATTGTTCGCGGATGTGGCGGTGCGCTACGCGTGCTCTACGCGTGCTGCCCTATCATGTCTAGTCTGCGCAGTAGCAAACGACACGTCGCCCAGCGCGTGTGTGTAAAGAGACGCGTTAGGCGCAGCCAGTTGTAGGATGCAGCAACATGCTGGGACTGGTTGGCTGCTCGTTATCACCACGCGTCACCAGTTAGACGTGGCACTGATTTCTCCCGCGGCAGGCTTCCTCCCTTGCTTGCTTGTAGTACTATTCCGGCTCGAGGTCCATTGCATTGCCTTGGCTGTGCATCTCCCAGCATTTGTATGCGAGACGCGAGCAGCTGGCAACAGCTTCAGAAAAGAGGGCGACGCCGTGGCAAAGAGTGTGGGGGAACAGGGAACGAGTCCGTACACGGCCGTGGCGCCAGTGGCCCGTGACCATTTCCTTTGATCCTTCTGGCCCTCTCGGAGACGGGGTTCTTTGGCCCGTTGTTTCGCCAGTGGTAGAGGTGCGGTTGTCTCGTGGACTCGTGGACTGTATGGCTGCTAGACTCGATAGGAGGTTGTAGGCCATGCATAGTCCACAGTTGCAGCCAGCAAGTTGTAGAAGAAGAGTAGGACTTCTGGTCCCGAAGATTAACCCTGGCACAAATGAACAAGGAACATCTCATCACTACGACTGCTGCTGCCATCATCCCCCCCATTTCTCTACAGCTTTTTCCTCTCACCTCCCAGCTTGGCTCGCATCACAGCTTGATCCTGGCACATTCTCTGGCTCGAATATCCCCTTCAGCTGGTTGCTGCAGCAAAGCAGTCAATATAATCTCCCCGCGCCTATAGAACAGGACCTGGACCGTATTGCCGACGTCACCACCACCCACCCACCACGCGTACAGCCCAGCAGCCAGTCGCCCACCGCCGTGTGATCCCTTCGCTCTCTCTGCCCGTTCCTCCATTCCCTTGCAACACGTATCCCAAACAGCTCTACTTTCTCTCCTTTATATTCCCATTGTTCACAACCCCACCACGGCCAGAGAACCCTTGCTACTACCCAAGGCTGTCAAAGCCCACCCTTTCCGCTCCATTAGCTAGACTACCCCTCCTTTTCAGCATCGCCTCCGGACACGCATAACCACCACCACACGCCAACCCACCCACAAACTCCATGTCCACGCCGCCCTCCCAGCAGGCGGCGCAGCATCTCGTGCCAGACTCGGCACCTAGGCGCGAGGGCCGCACGCCGCCCCCAGCCCCGAGCGCTGCGTTTGCCAAGCGGTGAGTTTTGACTGGCGGGTGTACTCCACGACGTCGCGCCATGATTGCCTGTATGCAGTTGCTGACACTCCCCTCCTGCAGAGCCCGCGAGCTTATAGAGGACGCGACGGGTGCACCGCTGCGACCACCGCTAGGCGGCGAGCCCGCACCAGCTCGGGGCGGAAGGCCTCGCGCAGGGTGAGTCTTTGCATTGTTCAAAGCTCAAGCCGTACACTTACCGTTTTAGCACCTTGCCGTCGTCGTTCCAGGAGGCACGTCACGACGACATGCTGCAGCCCTCTTCTGCACCAGGCAGTCGCGCAGACGGTACCGACTCGGCACCCATGCGTACTTCTGCGCTGTCGCCTGCGTACATTGGCAGCAACAGGCCTGCGCTGCGCCACGCCATGAGTTCGTCACCAGCGCTCGAGCACCACGACCACGGCCGTCCCCGTTCCGGCTCGACTTCCGAGGTCAGCAACGCGTTTGCCAGCTCGCCATTCAGTAATGCCTGGCTCGCCAACCCGGGCCAGGCCGCGGGCATGCAGATTGGTTCAGGCCGCTCGCCGCTCGGCCGTGACGAGGGCTACGGTGGAGGTTTTTCCCCTTCAGACGTCTCGCCCCCAGCCGACGACCTCAACTTTAGCACCCTAGACTACCTCGGCCTCGCAGATGGTCACAACGGTGACCTTGCCCCTGCGTCCATCTCAGAGCTCCGGAACCAGCACCGCCGTGCCATTGATGCTCACGGGCCTGCGTCTCGGCTTCGCGCGAGTACAGTGTCCAACGTCAATCGCCCGTTCCGGCCCAGTGTCACGTCGTATGACGACGGACCAGACTCGATGCTCGCGCACGCCCTCGACAATGTTTCCATTTACGACCAGCTGCTTCCCGCAGCACCATTGGGCCTGTACCCCTCGCCGTCCCTGCTCAACCCTAGCAGTGCTGCCTCCCGCAGCAGCGCAGCAGCGTCGACTACGCGCGAGGCAAACCGGCCTCGTGCGACCACGATTGGCTCACTCGACAACTCGCTCCGCCACAATTCCAGCCGCAGCTATCTCTCTAGCATCCCCCAGTCGCCCCTCCAGGCAGAGTACACCAACCATCTCTACAACGATAGCCGGTTTGGCTACCCTTCGAGGTCTCGATCGGACCGCGACTTGACGCGCTCGCGGGATATCTCCAGGGAAAACCGCACGCCGAGGCTGTCAATCTCGTCGGCGACCTCGCGAACCGGCACCCCAGACAATGCCGGCACGTCCACCCCACAGGTGCCCACGCGCTCGCTCTGGATCGGCAACCTCGACGTCAACGCCACCTCCGAGGCGCTCCTGTCCGTGTTTGCACCCTACGGTGCGATTGAGAGCTTGCGCATGCTCCCGGAGAAGACGTGCGCGTTTGTCAACTTTATGGACAGGGCGGACGCCGTGCGTGCCCGCGACGACGTGCTCAACCGTCTCGGCGGCCAGGTTTCAGAGCTGTCTGAGACAGCTCCTGTGCGTATCGGCTTTGGCAAGATTGACTCTGCACCCACGGGTCCCTCGCAGAGCTCGGTCGCGCCCGCGCCTCCAGGGCTCGTGTTCACCAACGGCTCCATTACCGTCACTCAGCCGCTGTCTGCTGGGCCCGTCGAGAACAATGCCGACCAAAGTGCTCTGCCGACCCGCGCGTTGTGGATCGGCAGTATTCCCAGCACGACGTCGTCTGCGACGCTCCTCCAGATCTTTTCGCCCTTTGGCCCCGTCGAGTCTGCCCGCGTGCTCACGCACAAGTCGTGCGGATTCGTCAACTTTGAGCGTCTCGACTCTGCCATTTCGGCGCGGAACGCGCTCAACGGCCGTGACATTCTAGGCTCGGACGTGGGCCCTATCCGCATAGGATTCGCGCGTGTGCCGACCAAATCGCCCGTTATCGGTGGACCAGAGGCGGACCAGCCGTCGCCGTCAAAGCTCGGCGAGGGGCTCAACTCTGTACGCGGGGCCACGGCTGTGCCGACGGAGCAGCAGCTGTCGGCTGAAGGCGGCGGTGTGGAAAACTACCGCTCGCAGCTGGTTATCGACCTTGTCAACGCCGGCGTGCACGAGCAGGTGCTCGAGCGCGGGCTGGCGCAGGACGGCGCCGTGAGCGAGCAGCAGATGATCATGCAGGTGCTTAGCGGAGCGAGGCGCGAGGAGGAGAGCGACGTGCGTGCTGCCGCCGAGGTTCGCCCTCCCGTTACCTACTACACGACCATTCCGATGCTTGGCGACAGGCAGAACATGCGGCGGTTTGACGTTGCCCGCCTGCGCGAGCTGCGTAAGCGCCTCGACTCTGGCACGGCGACGCAAGAAGAGGTCGACACTATCACGCGCGACTTGCTCGAGGACTCTGCCGACCTGTCGTCGGATTACATTGGCAACACGATTATACAAAAACTGTTTGAGCGTGCGGCCCCACCGCTGCGCAAGGCCATGCTCGAGCGTATCGCGCCTCACCTCGCCATGATCGGTATCCACAAGAACGGCACGTGGGCGGCACAGAAGATTATCGAGTGCAGCACGACCGAGGAGGAGCGCGCGCTCATTGCCATGAATCTCCGCCCCTTTGCGCCGCCGCTCATGTGCGACTCGCTCGGCAACTATGTGTGCGCCGGTACGCTCCGGTTCGGCTCGCCATTCTCCGATTACGTGTACGACGCCATGATTGACCGCATGTGGGACATTGCGCAGAACCGGTTTGGCGCGCGCTGCATGCGTACCTGCCTCGAGTCACCGCACACGAGCCTGTACCAGAAGAAGCGCATCACGACGTCGATCATTCTCAACTCGATCCCGCTCGCTACCAACCCCAACGGTGCGCTGCTGCTTACGTGGCTGGTCGAGCAGTCCAACCTGCCTGGCCGCTACGGTTTGCTGGCCAACCGCTTTGCGCCGCACGTTGCGCACTTGTGCACACACAAGCTGGCGTCGCTTACAGTGCTGCGCATTATCAACCAGACATCCGAGCCCGGCGCAGCGCACACACTCCTCACGACAATTTTCCACTCGCCCAACGACCAGATTCTGACCGAGATTCTCTCGGACGCATCCAACGGCTCGCAGGTCATTGGCAAGATTCTCGCCGTGTCGTCTATCCCGGCCGACGACAAGCCTGGACTCCTCGAGGCTGTCCGCCGCGCCCTCCCCAACATCAAGGCAGCGAGCACCCCTCCTTACCGCCGACTGCTCGAGGAGGTCGGCCTGCCCGTCCCCCAAAGCCACGTCTACCCGCGCCAGCAGCCTGTGGCCTGGCAGCAGTTCCAGCCCTACGGACAGCAACTCATGGCCAACCCGGGCTTCCCACAGCCTCTCGGCGGCGGCCTCTCCCCGCTCCTTATCCCGCAGAACATGGCGCTCGGCCAGCACCTGCGCGCGGGTTCCCCCAACGCGTCCGGGGCCCCGCACACGCCCCAGCAGCGCGGTCGTGGCCGCATGTCTCCCGTCTCGCAAATGATGTCCCCCGGCTCGGACCCGTTCAACCCATTTGCGTCGCCGAGCATCGACCTGCCGTACATGCAACAGTCCAACGTGCCTATGCGCGTCGGCAGCAATCTTGCAACGACGCAGCCGATGAGCTTTGAGTCGCAGCCCAACATTGGCGGACTGGGGATCATGAGCCAGCAGCAAGGATATTACCAGAACAACGGGCAGCCGGGCATGTATGCCCAGACGGGGTTCCAGTAGCGCCCGGTGCGCCCAGCCCCAGAGAGGAGGAGGAGGGTGTAGAATGGGAGAAGAACAGACTGGTGAACCAACAAAATAACAAGCAATTCAAACAACAAGCAACCGTGCAAAAGGCATCGAAACTACAATTATAAGCAACCCTGTGCCGCCCACTGAGGCGGCATCTACGATTACCACCCTACTACTAGCTCTTTTACTGCGCCACGCACCAGGCGTGAGTGCGCAAATCATCTATTCGCATCGAGGAGCGACGAGGAGAAGAGAGATAGAGCAAGAACCCCCCAAACCCCAACCATTACCCCCTCCCCCCCATTTTATCATTTCCGTGTGCTTGTGCCATGCATCTGTGATTAGGTGTCCTTGCGCGGTCGTTGGCGGAGGTGGAAGTTGCGACGTGGTGTCATGCAGGTCAATGTGCAGGGCTCATGGCGTCATGTCGGCAATGCACCAGACACGAAACACGCAACGAGCACAGCAGTGCCATGTGCCAGGTGCAAAGTGCGAGGTGTGCAAAGTGCGTGCTCTTGCACTCTCAGGACAAGTCACTGGCCCACAAATTCACAAATCAGGAGATCAGGAGCATCAGGAGCCGATCACGCACGACTCTGATCAATCTATCCGAACCACCCCAGCACGTTGAGCCCAGCAAGTTGAGCGGCCGAGCACACCGCCAAAGCTCCCACCGACCCAGCTGCGAAGACACAATGCAGCTCCACAATAGAACGCGTCCGTGACAGCGACACAGATGCCGGCATGCCACCAGGCAGGCGAGCAGACCACGCGACCAGGGCGCGGCTCGCACTACTGGACGTAGGACGCCAAAACCTCCCTCTCTCTCTTTTGTGCATGCCATAGGATGCAGCCAGCCAGTCAGTTGGGAGGCGTGCTCGCCTTAGCCGAGAGACTGACGTGGTATCGATCCTTCCTGCCTCGCGCGATCAGTGGCCCAGTGGACAGTGTGCCCGGCAACTTTGGACTGATGCAGATAGTGGAGGCACAGAGCAGGCTGGCTTGGCTGCCGCGGGGTTGGGCCCAACAAACACGCTGCGCTGTGCGGTGCACGCACGCACGCACCCAAGCAGACGCGCACACGCCGTGTTCATGCCGCACACCTCGCCCTCGCCGGCTGTTTGGGCGGTTTATCCTGGTCAGCTTAGTGGGACAGCATGTTGGTGGCCGTGTTCGTGGCGCACGGCGCGGCAGTTGCACTGGGTGCAGTGAGACATGACCGCATGCAGCCCGGCCAGCTGCAACGACACGCCCTAATCGACTTTGCTCATTTCACGCGGTGCATCACAAAAACAAATCCAGAGGTCAAGACGCCTGTGTTTTCGCAGCAACGCGCGCGAGCGCGCACACGAGCACTGGCGCCCGAGGGGGTGGGGGAATAGTAGTTACTGGTCGCGCTGGCACGAGGGCCGGGCGACAAGTGGGGAAAACGGGGCAGCGAATAGAGAGAAGATTGGTATACGACACACGCTCCGGGACATGTAAAGGGTCGAGATGCAGGGGGTGGCAAGGGAGGCTGGGTTTGTTTGCGGGTTTGCGATGCGTACGAGTGTTGCAGATGAAACGAGCACGCGCCAAAAGTGCACCAGCGCCGGGGTCAAGAGAGAAGAAAGAAAGACAAGACGCGTACAATGCTCGTTTAGAGGACGACGCATTTCTTCTTCTTGTGAAGCACAGGAGGTTCGAGCGCAGCGACAATGGCCTGGGGGAGGTGTTAGTACAGTGGCGGCTGTTGCCTTGCCGCACGATCCGGCATCCTGTTCGACCGGTACCCGTGCGCGTGCAAGACTCACCTCGTCAAAGACATTCTTCAGGCCACGCTGGGTAAGTGCCGAACACTCGACGTACTTGACGGCGCCAAGCTCACGTGCGAGACGCTCGCCCTGGTCGGTGGTGATGGGCTTTTGCTTTTGGCGCGCAAGCTTGTCCAGGTGTCCCTGGTCATCACGCAAGTCGACCTGGGTGCCGACAATGAGGCAGGGGACGCCGGGGCAGTGGTGGTGAACCTCGGGGAACCACTTTTCCTTGACGTTTTCAAACGATGCGGGCGAGGTCACGCTAAAGCAGACAAGGAAAACGTCCGTCTGGGGATACGAGAGCGGTCGCAGACGGTCATAGTCTTCTTGTCCTGCAGTGTCGAACAAACCCAAAGTGTAAGGGTCCTCACCAATCATGACCGTGACGGCGTCTGTCGCGTCAGCAGTCGTCCATGTGGCCACATGAAACACAAAATCACTTACAGTTGTCGAACACGGTGGGGACATACTCTGATGGAAACTTGTTGGTGGTGTACGAAATCAGAAGACAGGTCCTGAGTGTCTTAGCAGCTGAACACTCTTGTTTTGATCAAAGGGGACTCACTTGCCGACGGCACCGTCACCAACAACAACACACTTGATGGTCTGCATCGTGCGCAAGAATCACTGCAATAGTGTCAGTTTGCACGCCAAAAATGGAGCAAGGAGTGACAACGAGTTGCGCGCAAAGGGTCAACGGTCACGGTGGCGGGACGTGTCATTTACACCGGGGTGCGCGGCGGCAACAACCCCCAGCGATAACGTGTCCGGGCTTTGCCTGCTCTCAACACTCGCACGACCCTCTGCCCACCCCAGCAATTGTGAGTGTACGCAAGCGCACTGCGCGGACGACGTTAAGCATTGCGCCGGGTGGCGGCAAGGCGGGCAGCACCGCTCAGTGATCAGAGCGTAGACCAAGCAGCAAAGGGGCCAAAGCGTGACTCTTCGAGCGTCGATTTCGGTGCGCGACAGCAGTGCAAGGACCACTAGAGGCGCCTCGGATCGAGTACGACGAACAAAGGGGAAGGGGGAGAAGAGACCGACCTGCTGTAGAGAGAGAGCGAGATGGGAGGGATGGATGGCAGGAAGGATCGGTGTCGATGCCCAAAGGGGGAGAGTACGGCGGCGGCTGCAGGCTTGCCTCGTTATCCGGAGTGTTTGGGGGTGGCGAGGGGAGGATCCTGGGTGCTGCCGAATGGGCGACCGGGAGAGAGAGGATAGGGGGGTGAGGGCGGTGACTGGGATGGGATGGGTGTTGGGTGTCCCGCGGCTGTATTGGTGTATTGATGCTGATGCTTTGTAGTAGTAAGGATGGAATATGAAAAGGGTGGTGGAATGGGGGATTGATATTGATGATGGTGAATGGACGGGCGGGAGGAGGAGGGGGAGGGAAGGCCCAACAGTGTACAGTGCGTGCTGCTGGCTGCTGGCTGGCTGGGTGGCACCGCACCGCAGCGCACGAGAGGGACACGCACGACGCAGGACTGGCCAGGGCAGGGGCAGCGGCGCGAGGTCTCGACCTCCAAGGCATATCACCCCAGGGGCGCACATCCAGGTACAGAAACAGGGACCTCATTTGGCACTGAAACCAAAGGTCCCCTCGTTCAGAAAAATTAGCCTATTAGAAAAACTGATTAGAAGAATAATTTCTAATTGCAATTACTATTTTTCCTAATCGTGTTTGGGTCGATAAGCTAAACACCACAACAGTCCAGGCACACCATTGTCGGTGTTTCCAACGGGAATAACTGCACTGTGGCAGCGGAAGCATCTCTATCATTCTCCCACGGTGGTCTCACCGACTCAAGTGGAGGTCTCCAACTTTTGACTGATGTCACCGGTGTCCTCGACCATCAACCACTACCTTTACCATGGCGGACACGACAGCACAGGAGCCTACGGCAGCAGCACCAGCAGTAGCTGCACCAGAGTCTGAGGCCACCGAGGCGGCGGCCCCGGAAGCTGGCCCCAGCACTGGCAAGAAGCAGCCAGTCGTTGTTATTGTCATTGGCATGGCTGGATCTGTGCGTCTTCCCCGCCGCTCACGATGGCAGCCAATGATCGCTGACACCCGCAGGGAAAGACCACGCTTATGCAGCGCCTCAACTCATATCTCCACACCAAGGACACTCCCCCTTACATTCTCAACCTCGACCCGGCCGTGAGCCACATGCCGTACACTGCCAACATTGACATTCGTGACACGGTCGACTACAAAGAGGTCATGAAACAGTACAATCTCGGTCCTAACGGTGGTATCATGACAGCACTCAACCTGTTTACGACCAAGTTTGACCAGGTTTTGGGTTTCGTTGAGAAGCGTGCCGAGTCTGTCGAGTGAGTATGCTGGCAACACAAGTGCTGACAAACAGCTACATTCTGGTCGACACGCCTGGACAGATTGAGATCTTTACGTGGTCAGCCTCTGGAGCCATCATCACCGACGCCATTGCTTCGTCGATCCCCACTGTTGTCGCATACGTTATCGACACTCCTCGCACCACGTCCCCCGCCACTTTCATGAGCAACATGCTCTACGCCTGCTCGATCCTCTACAAGACCCGCCTCCCCTTCATCCTTGTTTTTAACAAGGTCGACGTTGAGCCCCACGACTTTGCCCTCGAGTGGATGGCAGACTTTGAAAAGTACCAAGCGGCACTGCACGAGCGCGGCCGCGACGAAAACGGCGAAAACTACATGAACTCGCTCATGAGCTCCATGTGCCTTGTCATTGAAGAGTTTTACAACGATATTCGTGCCGTCGGTGTCTCGGCCATGACCGGAGAGGGCATGAAGTCGTTCTTTGAGGCCGTAGAGGAAGGACGCAAAGAGTACGAAAAGGACTATCGCCCCGAGCTCGAGCGCCGCAAGGCCGAAAAGGACGCCAAGACTGAAGCCGCCAAGACGGCCAACCTGGAGCGCATGATGCGCGACATGGGAGTGGCCGGCGGCGCGGCGCCCAAGGGTAGCAACCCCTTTGGCCCGCACCCGCGCAACGACCGCGAGGACAGGTACATGGACGACGAGGGCGGGGAAGGCGACGACGACTCGGAGGACGAGAGGATAGAGCGTCAGCAAGAGTTCGAAGAGGAGGCCGACGACGCGCCAGAACTCGACAGGCTCGACGTCATGGACCAGCAGCCTCTTGTCACTTCTGCGCCGGCGACGCACGACATGGCCTTTCCTGCGCCGCGATAGATGGGTTGTGTAGACTAGGATGTATGATAGTGGCTCCCGGCTGTGAGCGGCAGAACATGATTTTGTCTGGCACATCTGGTCACGCCTGAGAAACACACTGCCCTACGGACCCGCAAGCCACTCTTTGTCAGCATGTGCGTATCAAAACACCCCAATGAGGGGAACAACGAGTTGCAACAACGATATGATGCCAACCGAGTGCTACCCACCGAGTGGTTTTGCCGAAAATGGTCCGAGATTGATATTTCGGATCCGAGACGGTTCGCGAGTGTTCGGATCCGCAGACTGATCCGCTGTTGCAAGTCGTTGTAGCTCTTGCATGCTGACGATATAAAACTAAGCGACCATGCTGCTCGATACTGACACACGCACCTCATGATCACACAAGCTTAGAATTGCTCCTTTTCCACTGATTTATAGAGTTATAATGCCTGATTATATTATACCCGACGACCCACCACCGGGTCTTTCTTCCTCGCCTCCCAGCCACGAGATCGAGGCCAAGCCCCTGGATGAAGCCAAGGTCGACGACGAGGCAGCAATGCCGGACGGTGCAGAGACCCACCCTCTGTTGTCGCTGGGCAAGACGCGCAAAAATGTCCTCTTTGCCTGCTTTGTGCGTTACTTTCAGAGCTCAACTCTAACAACAGTGCCTGTCCATGTTCATCGACTCGGCAGGCGTGAGTGCCACTTTTCTCAGCACGGCGCCCATCTCCCTCGAACTGGGAGTCAAGGCCAGTGACGAAGCCTGGGTACCCACCTCGTACGGAATTGCCTTTGCGTCCTTCCTGCTGCTCGCCGGCCGCCTCGCCGACATTTTCTCACCCAAATACGTCTTTGTCATTGGCTACGGCGGCCTCGGACTCATCTACCTCGGCATCTCGCTCGTACACAACCAGTATGGCTTTTTCGTGCTCCGCGGCGTCTCGGGCCTCTTTGCCGCCCTCACGATCCCGAGCTCGATTAACATGATTGTCCAAATGTACCCCGATCGCGCGCTGCAGGCCCGCAAACTCGCGCTCTTCGGCACGGCAGCCGCGGTGGCATCCACGATCGCGCCCATCCTCGTGGGCGTCTTCCTCCTCGCCTCCTGGAGGTGGTACTTTCGCTTCATCGCGTGCGTCGCCGTGCCGTTCGCCGGCCTCGCGTGGGTGCTCCTCCCGCACACCCCGGCCGTGCACCCGGCGGCAGGCAAGGGTGGGGCGCTGTGGCGCATCCTCGACTTGCCGGGGATCACGCTCCTGATCGGCGCTCTCGTCACCCTCATCCTCGCATTCACCCAGTCCGGCCTCATCGGCTGGGCGACGCCCGGCGTTCTCGTCCCGCTGTGCTTGTCGCTGGGCCTCCTCTGGCCAGCGTTTCTCGTATGGGAGCACATCTCTGCCAAGCCCCGTAAAGGCCACGAAACCGAGCCGTGCACCGCCCTCCTCCCGAGGGGTATCTGGCACTTTCCCAACATCTTCCCTCTCATCCTACAGGCAACCGTCGGCCCAATCTGGTTCTGCACCGTGCAGCTCCGTCTCGCAGTCTACTTCCAGACCGGACTCGGCGACTCGGGGATGATCACAGCGGCAAAACTCGTGCCCATGGGCTTCTTCGCCGCTCTGGCAATGGGCGCCAGCTACCCTTTCCCATGGATAATGACGCGCCCGCGCTTCGTCCAGCCCGTGGCATGCGTGCTCGCCGCCCTCGGCTCGTTTCTCATTGCCTTTTCCGGCGGCGGCCACGGAGACATGTACTACAAGTACATTCTGGCTTCGGAAATGTTTGGCACGTTCGGCGCTGCTATTGCGTGCATCGCAATGAACACGCTCATCATCCAGAGCTTCCCCCCGCAGTACGCTGGTGTCGCTGGGAGCTTTGTCAACACCGTCTTCCAGGTCGCCCAGGCTATAGGCATGGCCATCCAGAGCTCGCTCGTTAGTACGTCTGACGGCGTGGAGGACTGGAGCGGAGACCAGAAGGGCTACATCTTTGTGTCGTGCTGGACCGTATTTGCCGGCATCGCGTTCATGTTCTGGTGGAGGGATCCCGAGCCAGAGGTCAAGGACTCGGAGGTTGTCAGCACCGAGACTGTCGAGGGGGATGTCGAGAAGCTTGCGCCCGAGACAATCGAGCCCAAGCTAGTGGCCAAGTCCTCTGCATAGACACATAGCATGTGTGTGGTATTATAGAGCATTTAAATGTTGTAGCATCACATAATGTCATTCTCTGCCATTCACAAAGCGCCACAGGGCAAAGTGCCACTTGAAGATTGCTGGGTGGCAACGGGATCAAAATTTTCAATAATACTCTGCTCCACCCACGAGACTGACAGTCTGTAAGCGACAGAACGTCTGCGCGTGTAAAAAGGGAGATGCAGATGCGTACGAGCAGCAAAAAGGAGAAGCCTAGTATGGGGCTCGAACCCATGACATTTTGATATCTTAAAGAGTAAGAGTCAAACTATCTACCGACTGATATAACCAGGCGTTGTTGTTGTCTTGCCGCGAGAGGGCTTATGAGGGTAGGCTTCGGCATGGTGAGTGGCGCTCTCGGAATTGCAATCCCCTTGCTGTACTGTACGCGACTCATGTGATTAGTCGGCTTAATGTATACAGAGCAGTAGATGTAGGTCCCACCTGCTGGACGCTAATAGAGGAAGGGTGAGAACAGCCTTGTGGTTGTACAGTCTTTGAAGAGAACTGTGCACCGGGATCGTTGACCATCTGTTGCTTGATGTTCATGCACCTAGCCACAAGAGCCTCCCATGACGATTCATGGGCCAATGTATAGGCGAGGAATAATTACAAAATAATTCTACACCCGCCTAGCCTCACTCCTAGCCCACTCGCCCACACTACCCTCGAGCTGCGCAACCCGCGCACTCAGCACCTTTACGGCTGCCACGACAGCCGCATCGACTCCACCGCGAATCTCAAGCGAGAGGCGGAACAGCAACTCTGTCGTCGCATCCGACCCACCCACAGCCTCGAGCCTGCCAACGAGCGCGGGGACGGTGGCCGCAGCCTCACCGCCGAGCACAGCCACACGCAGCGCGACGCGGGCGAGCTGCTCGAGCCGCTCGGCGTCGGCGTCGCGCGCGGCGGTGGTGAGGAACAGCGCCGCATCGACAGCCCAGCGGGGTGCCTTGTCGCTTTCCACACTGGAGGCAGCGACGGCGTCCTCGAGCAGCGACACCAGCGCTGAGCGGACCTCCTCGGTGTTGGGGCGGCCGCTGGCGGCGTCCCACTGGGAGCTGAGCCAGGGGACGAGGGAGCCACGTAGCAATGCGCGTGCACCTGTGGGTACCTTGGCGATAGAGCTCATGGCGCCGAGGACATGGCGGCGGAAGATTGGGTCAAGCGAGGACTGGAACAGGGACGCAAGTAGGGCGAAAGTGTTACGCCTGGCAAGGATGCGGTAGTCGGCATTGCTCTTCACGCCGTCGCGCAGGAGACGGACGATCCACGCACGCTGGCGCCTTGCGCCGTCGGCGGCCGCGTAGAGCATGCCGTAGAGCGCGGGTACGTCGCCGGCGTCCATGGTGGGACGCTGGAGGAGGAAGCGCGAGGCGAGGGGGTAGAGGAAGTGGGCGGGGTGCGCCAGTGCACGGAGGGCATGTGCCACAAACAGCGCAATGAGGGTCGGCAGACGTGGCTGCGAGGAGCTTCCATGGACAGGCTCGGGGAGGGCGTGCATCACAAGCTCGAGAGTGTGGAGCAACTGCAGCTGCTCGTGGAAGCGCTGAGCCGCCACGAGCTCGGTAGCCTTACTCAACACGTACGCAGCGACGGTACGCGTGTTGAGATCCCTGCTGGACAGCGAGCAAACAGCGAGTCCAAGGACGTTGGAACGCAGGATCTCGACCCAGTCGAGGCCGGTAAGCTCCTCTTGCAGGGTAGCAGTGAAAAGCGCAAGCACAAACACAGGGTCGTACGTGTCCTCGTCATCCGGCGCATCGCCTACATCAGGTGCGGCGGTGAAGGCGCGACGCAGCGGAAAGTTGCTGCATGTGGCAAAGACACGTTGGGCGTCCAGGCTCGTCAAAGCGTCGAGGGCGCGACCGCTCGCTGCCGTGCCACCCGGAGCCCAGTGCTTGAGCACTGAGGTGACGGAGACCTTGCGCTGGGTCTCAAACGTCTGGAAGAGTGAGAGGACGAGTCGGTCCGCCTGCGACAGGCTGCCGCGGTAGAGAGGAACGAGGGGCTCGATGAAGTTTGGCTGACACGAGACGTAGGTCGACGCATGGAAGAGCGCATGCAGCAAACGCACAAACGCCAAGCGGTGCGCGGGCTCTGCCGAGTCACCGCAGAGCTTGAGGAGCGTCTTTGACGAAACGAGCGCTTGCAACTGGCTACGCACAAAACCGGCCTTGAGCATTGCCTTGCTCGACAGCAGCGCGGCCAGCTCGAGAGCCTCTGGCACATCCAGACGCTCAGTGACTGCCGCCGTGATAGCAGGCTCTGCGAGACCGGGGTTCACCTCAACACGCAGAGGCTGTGCCGCACGAACAGCGTCACCGAGAGTGGCAAACGTCGCAAGCTCGGCGCCAGCGAGCTCGGCCTCGTCACTAAACAGGCGCGTGGTCCACTGCAGGCCCAGGTCGATGCCGGCCGTGATGGCGGGTGTCAAGGCCGCATTGCTAGTGTTGGCAAGAGACACGAGAGTTTGAGCGAGAGGAAGACTGAAGGCAGTGAAGGGAATACGCGCAATAGCTGCGTTGACGGCATCGGCGTGCGACACAAGCGAGGGAGCACACAGAAGCGCCCGGGCAGCAGCGTAAATGTCCTCAGTGAGCACAGGGTTGGCCAGCGCATCGACAGCAGTCTTAGCCGCCGCCCCGCCAAGCGCAGCAGGAACTTCGACAGAAGCAAGAGCAGGCAGGAGACGCACGTCCTCCAGCCAGGCCGGGTGGTCTTCCAGCGCGGCCGCGAACGCCGACGAAGCAGAGGTGGAGAGGGAGACGAGGAGCGCGAGGAGGATGTACGCGTCGTCGTCGGCCTTGGAGACGAGATCCGTGACGATATCGGCGCTAATCTCGACGTCCAAGCGGCGCGAGAGCGAGGTCGCGACAGCACCCCGGAGCAGAGCCGAGACAGGCCTGTATGCGCCGAGGTTGAGCAATGCTGGTAAATGCGAATAAACACCAGCAGGCTTGGATGCAGTTACGAGCTTGCCGAGCACGGCAGTTACGTCGGCAGCGGTCGCGGGGGCCTTGCCCTTGGCAGCCTTTTTGGCGGCCTTGGTCGCGCGCTTGATCGTTGCAGCGAGTGCGGCATCGACCTGCTGCGCAGATAGGAAGGGGACCCACGGCTCGAGTGCGGCGAATGCAAGCGAGGCATCAGCCGCCTTGCCCTCGACGGTCGCTACGGTGGCGTGCGCGTAGTGTTCGGCCAGCGCTGCGTCGAGCTGCACCTTGGGGGAGAGAGTGGCAGCGACCGAAGCGAGTTCGGCGCGGAAGTCGTCTCCGGCCGGAGTAAGGAAGAGATCACGCACTGATTCGTCGTTGAAGACGGCGCTCTTGAGGCGAGTACCCTCCGTGCCGCTGGCACGCTCAAGGCAACGTGAGAGGAGACGCAAAAGGTCACGCTGATCCTCGCCGCGCTTGGGCGTCACGAAGTGAACCATAAACTGCGCCTGGCGAGCACTCTCATCGGGAAGAGCTGTGTTGACAAACCAAGCAAGCTTGCCAATTTCCTTCTCTTCGCTGCCCTTGTTAAAGCGCGCAAGAGCCTTGCGCACAAACGAGCGCTCGGCCCAGTCCGCCTCATCGACGAGCTTGGGCGTCTCGGGGCCAGCGATGGCGAGTTTGCCACAGTCAAAGACGACGGAAAGATCGGCATTGATGAGGTCGATGATCTCGGCGAGACCGTGACGCGGCTGGCCGGCGTCGCGGGCTGCGGTGACCGAGGCAGTAAGGCGCTCGACGATCGCGCGGACAAACGTCGCGTTCGCCTGCTTGCCGAGAAGACCGACAAGGACGCGGCGGAGGTAGTTGAGCACGACAGCGGCAGCTTCGGTGGCAATGTGCATACCAAGGAGCTTGGCGTGCAGCTGCTCGACCATGGTGAGCAGCAAAGGAGAGGCGACGGCTTGGGCGGAGAGCTCGGGAACGACATCAGCTGCCTCCTCGATATACCTGTGAGGAGTCTTGAGGGCACGGCGGACACACTCGTCGATGAACGACAGCAGGTGGATCTGCTCGGCCACAAAGAAGGGACCGCTGACCGTGTCTGAGGTGCGTGGCATGGCGTCCAGCCAAACAGGGAGCTCGAGCGTGTCATGCTCAAACAGCAGCGAGGGCTGCAGAAGCCTGTGAAGCAGGGTAGTAGTCATGGCCTGGGTAACGACGTTGCGCGTGCTGAGGTGCAGCTGCAGGATGTGGTAGAGGTATGTGTACTGCGAGCCTGCAGCCTTATTCACCCACGACCAGTCGCGGACCTCGGACAGCAGACGCAGGACGTGCAGCTGGGACAGAGCCTCAAAGCCCTCGACATCGCCGCGAGTGTGGCCGAAACCGCCACCCATACCGACTGTGCCTAGTGTACCAACGGAGCCCACGGAGCCAGAGTCAGAGACGACGGAGCCTTCACGGGCCTCACGACGGGCACGGCGCTCGGCGTTTGCAGACGAGGCGGAGACGAGGAGCTTTCCGACGTCAAAGCGCGCCTCACCGGCGAGACCGGGGAGGGTCTTGTGGTAGAGACGGAAGAGACGTAGAGCTGCTTCAGTGAGCATGGCACTTCGGGCAGCAAGGGATGGCTCGATCTCGTCGTCCTCGTCCACGGGACGGGCCATGGTGGCTGCCTTCTGCGCAAACGCGATCACGACGGGAACCTCAGGAACGCGGCGGCGACACTCAATCTCGAGCTCGCGCGCTCGCGACGCCCAAGGTCCGTCCGTACCCTCCTCAAGCTCCGCCGAGATAGAGGCAAAGAGCTGCTGGACTGAGGCAAGCTTCTGCAGACCGCGAGCGAGGGCGAGAGCCGTGACGTGCTGGACAAGACTGCTGTTGTGCTGGAGACCCTTGCTAAGATGTGCCTTGGTCATTGGCGAGGGGAGCACAGACTCAACGATGGTCGTGACAAGAGGTGGCTGGGGACGGGGAGGCATGGCAGCGGCGTCAGTGCCACGAGGAGCGGGCTGGTTGAATGTTCCGCGGCCTGGCAAAGGGAGCGAGATCACACGGCCAATGTAGGCCATTGTAGCGATCCACTTTGCGTCCAGACGAGGGTCAAGGCTGAGGGCCGAGTGCGCCCAGTAGCCGTGGACGAGCTCCGGGCAAGACTCAAACATCTTGAGCACCCAGGCGCCGACGCGACCTTCGTCGTCAACCACACGAGCACCGAGGCGCTTGACGACGTTGGACAGAATGCGATTATGCAAGCCACGGTTGTTACGCTGCTTGCCACGCGAGTCGGTCGCGCTCTCCTCCTCCTCGCGGGGGTACCATCCCTCGTCAGGAAAGCAGATGCCTCGGCCCGGAGTGGCAGTGACACCCTCCAGGAAGCCCTCAACAATCTCGGCAATGCTGCGGCCAGTCTCGGGCTCGGTGGCGTTGCGCTCCAGAAGGCGGGCAATGTGGTCGACAGCGCTCTCGTCGAGGAGGACGAGGGCGATCCGACGAGCGACACCAGGGGGAGGTCCCGAGATGGCTGTCCACATGGCTGTAAGAACACGGTAAATAGTTAGAGGGGGGTCGTATGCGAGACCAGCGTAGAGGGGCTGGAGAATACCCTTGGCGTGGGTGTGGAACGCCTGGGTGGGGAGGAGAGGGAGGACAAGATGGATAGCTAGGTGGCGAATGTCGGCACGGTCAAGAGGGTCGCGGTCGCTGTACTCGACCGATCCCTCCTTGGTACGACGGCGCATGCCAAGTGCCTTGCCGATGACCTTGACGCTGCCGCCTTCGACAAGACTGGCCCACACACGGCTGGCAAGACGGCCGCGCGCCGAGCCGCCGAGCAGGTTGGCGGGGTCGGGAGTGTCGACATGCACGGCGGCGGCGGCAAGGGCCAGACCTGCAAGGAGATGCTCGCGCTTGCCCGACTGCAGGAGACGACCGAGAAGGTCGTTGTAGGGCTCATTGGGTGCGAGCAGCTTGGAGACAATGCCAACGAGCTGAGTGTGAAAGAAGGGGAGGGGAGTGAGGATCTTGATGATAAGAGCCAGGAGAAGAGCAGAGCTCTCCGCAAGCTTCTCATTACGTCCCTGCTACGTTAGTGACGCGTCTCTAGGTCGAGCTCACCTCCTCGGCCTGCTTCCATGCGTTGAAGATTTCGTCGGCGGTGGGCGAGACGTCCAGGTAGTGCTGGAGGATGAGCACGGTGGGGTGCGCGATGGCAAGGGGAAGAGCCGAGTAAGGAGTGACAATCTGCTGGTGGAATGAGACAAGAGCTGTAGGTGTTAGCAGTTGAGCGGCTCGTCACAAGGTCGGGTAGACTGACCCTGCCTTGTTCCAACTGCGAGACCGTCACGAACGGCTGCTCCGCTCTGGAATGATCTTGTGCCTGCCACTGGGCGAGAGACAATGTCTCCTGCCAATGGCTCGTCACCACGCTTTCGCTTTGAAGCCATGGTGCTGGCTGTCGTTGGGAGGGTTGTGCTGTTGCTGAAGAGAGGTGCAAGTCTGCTGCTGGATGATCATCACAGTGACCGGAAATCTCAAGAAAGTGCAATCACGTGACGACAACAATGCCATGTGCACCCCACGTGTGTGCATTATCTCGGAAGCAATTTACTTACGTAATCACGATGTACGTGCACCCTGTGTCATTGTGCACGTCCGATGTGACTGTTATTGATCCAGCCATTGCACTCTTTTCCCTGCAACAGTCATGACCCAGCGAGCAGCAGCACAACAGCAGCAGAAAAGGTGAGGAGATCGCAGCCAATGACTCAATTTACCCAGGGCCTGGCCTAGTGACCACTAGAGCGCCTCCAGGATGACCAAAAGTAGCCAAATCGGACGGCTAGGCAGAGGGGTCATGAGCTACATGAGCAACAGGCCGTCGCAGCAACAGCAGATCGCTCGGCTCTAGTGGACAGTCTTTCGCACCTTGTCAACAGGTTCACTCACATCTTTGACACTTACTGTCTTCTGTACCTACTTTCCCCTTCAACCTGTGTGCTCATACGTCTCTTGTGGATACTGTTTACAGCGACAGACAGCTCGCAGTAGCTTGTTTATCCACCATCGCAAACCCCTCGGCGGCTGCACCAGGCAGCGACAACAACACAACAAACAAGCCGGCAGGCGGTCATCTCGGTTCATAAACTGCTATGTTGAACCAGACCTCTCCCCGTCCGCACGGTCTAGGCATCTACGGCGGCTCGCCCCAACGCATGCAGCAGCAGGTATTCCAAGGACACTCGCCTGGACACCTGCAGGCCTACCAGCAGCAGCAGCGGCAACAACAACAACAACACCCAGTCTACCAGCAAGGTCCACCTCGCTACAGCATACCCTCCACCCCCCCTCACAACTCGCCACACCGCAACTCGCAGCAATTCCGCCAGCAGCAACAGCAAACATCCCCCTCTCCAGGACCAAGGCATTATACCTCGTCGTCCCCTAACAGGCCGTCGCCGCTACACATGCCGCCATCGCCGACTCGCGGGCAGGGTGTTTTGCTACCCCAGACGTCGCCAAACCGCGGTCAAACTCAACGTCTGATCGTTCACAATCCCGACCCCCAAGCTGCGCCCCAGCAGCAGTCGCAGCAGTCTTCATTTGCTCTCCGCCCCACGCACAGCGCACCACGCGGCGGCGCATTCTCGACCTTTAGCTCAATCCCTCCCCCTCCCCAGCCGTCGTTTGCCCCAGCGGCCAACTCGCCACTCAGGGCCATGGCCGACAACCGTATGACGCAGCAGGGCTACGAGAGGGCCGAGTCTGAGCCACCCCCTCCCATCGTCGACGATGAACAGCCCAGCTCGGCCGACTCCAGCTCCAAGAGCAGTGCGTTGTCGATCGGTCAGATCAAGACTGCAGAGGTCCGCAGGCTGTCGCGTGGAAACGACGAAAACAACAACAGCACACAGCGCAACGCTTCGGATGACGAGAGCGATGAGGAGGAGCGCATCCGTTTGCCGTCAGACCACCCACGTGCATCCCAACAGGTTCCCCAGGTTCCCCGTGGTGTCCGTCTTCCCTCTGGCCCACCAACGACGCTCGCGCCGCCAGCCCCCGAGAGCCATACGAGCTCGTGGGACCAGTCCAAGGAGCGCCTCGCTGCTGAGTTTCCAGTCCCGCCCTCGGTGCAGGACAGGCCATACATGGCCAGTAGCCCCGGTTCGCCTAGCACCTCGAACGACAGCTGCGTGACGGCCAAGACAACGCAGGGTGGGTCGCAGACAGCGCTCATTCAGCCGGTCGTCTGGGCGAGTTCGGACGAGTCGGCCACAGCCCCCTCGGTCCCAGGTGGCGTCCCTCCTGCTAGTAAACACCCGTGGCCAGCTCAGGCGTCGCCCAGCAAGAAGGCCGATCGCGCGCTGCACCGCCAGTCCGACCCCCTTGTTGGCCGGCACTCGCGTAACCAGGCGCTGTTCGCTGCTGAGACTGGCGGCATGATCATGCTTGACGGCGA
This sequence comes from Prillingera fragicola, assembly GCA_002335605.1. Lineage (NCBI taxonomy): Eukaryota > Fungi > Basidiomycota > Tremellomycetes > Trichosporonales > Trichosporonaceae > Prillingera > Prillingera fragicola. Next base: position 4,164,709 of record BEDY01000001.1, read on the forward strand.
CCGGATCTCGCCCGGGGAAGGTCCCGGAGAAGTGTCCAAGATGCCCCAGCAGCCTTCGATTCCCGGCTACCCGCCCGTGCCAGCGACGGCACCCCGCTCGCCGTTGTCGCAGGAGGTGCGCCCGGAGCAAGCACCTCCGCCCTTTCTGCAGGCTGCTCAGCCCTTCCAGCAGTTCCACGAGCAGAACCAGCAGCGCTGGTCGGACGTCTCCGATCCCGAAACCAAGGCGCAGCAGTGGGCGAACGGCAACACTCCTGGCCTTGACTTTTCCCGCCCCCGCTCACACAACAACTCTGGTGATTCAGGCGACCGTACCTCTTTCGAGTCCGATCTGTCGCGCCGCCGCGCACACCACGCGCGTAGGCATAGTGATGGTGAGGCGCTCGCAAGGCAGGGTACGCTCTTCCACCCTGCCAGCAATAGCGAGCGCGCGGCGCAGGAGCTGGACGTCATGCTTGGCAAGCCACGTTCGAGAAGGCTTTCCGCCAACAAGATTCTCGCCGCGCCCGATATGCCAAAGAACGAAAAAGTGCGCCTTGAAGCGAGCAAGAAGTCACGCGCGCGTGTGGAGCTCGACGTTGTTCTTGAGCGCGAGTGCGTCGTGGAGGGCTGCGAGCTCCGCGGCCGCCTTGAAGTCGTCGTCAACGGCGGCAAAAACGCCAACGGCCTGCGTGTCGGTGCAGGCAAGATTCGCGTACTGGGCTTTGAGGAGTTGGCGGGCTCGAGGCACATCTTCTACCAGCACCAATACCAGCTGCCTCTCTTCGGCACTGATCCCAACGGCCCCCGCAGCAGTCTCTTTGCCGACGGTCGCGACGAGGAAGCCTTCCGCCTCGCTCGGGAAGGTACGCACACGATCCCCTTCTCAGTGCCTCTGCCCGTAGGCGAGGGCGCGCGCGGCTGCTACACGTCGCCGAACAACAAGGGCCCGAACGTGCGGTACGTCGTCGTGGGCAGTCTCAAGCTGCACATTCCCCAGACGCGGAAACGCGCCATTGCGCACTTTTACCGGCCCCTCGTGCTCTTGCCGTATCTCAACCCTGCCAGCGCTTTGGCGCCGTCGCGATCGCCCCTTGTGCACTCTGTCGAGAGTGGGCTTGGGTGGAGCATTGGCGGCGAGAAGGGCAAGGTTGGCGTGCAGGTTGCGCTGGGTCGGCGCAATTGGGTGTCTGGACAGCGAGTGTGGTGTGAGGTCAGCGTCAAGAATGATTCAAACAAGAAGGTGAGTTTACGGAAGCCGGCGCTGGCTGATGATAGATCAACAAGTGTGCTCTGGCAGTTATTCAGACTGTGCATGTGTTTGGTGCGCCGACCAAGGGCAAGGGACGGTGCATCCCGCAAGACCCGGTGTCGACTACGAAGAAGAAGATTGCCGAAGAGTTTATCGAGGCCGACTTTATGGCCCTGGGCACGGGACATGTCACAGGCAAGAGCTGGTGGACGGGTCTGGAGCCCGGAGAGTGGAATCGCTGGGACATGAGCGTGCCCATTCCATCTGGCATGATCTCGATCCCGCGGGGCCAGTTTGTTGAGGTTTCATATGTCCTCCGCGTCACTGTCAACGGCAGCATCTATGTCGACGCACCGCTTCGCTTGATCAACTTTCAGTCCATCGACCCCCCGCCCATGGCCTCCGACACACGGCGGATCAAGAGCGGCCGCGTCCCCGTTCCCGCTCACACGCAGCAGCAATCCCTCTCGCCTACCCTCAGCGAGCAGCAAAACTTTGCCTCTCGTGCGGCGCAGGCTGGAGGCACCGCCGGTCCGCCGCCGCTTGGTGGTGCTGCTGGATATACGCTCACGCAGCTACGGTCTGCTGCTGACTCCAACTTGCCTGCAGCACGGACGAGCTCGACCACGCTCAACATCGATGCCCTGCTTGCGCAGGGCCGGGAGAGGGCTGAGGCTGCCGGGCGCAAGACCGTCTCCCCTGCTCCAGGGGCGCCGGACGAGCTCGACCCCCGTCCTATGAGTCCTGGATCACAGTACAGCTCTGTGAATGGCGGAACGGTCAAGTCGCGCGCCACCGCGTTGACAAGGGCCAACTCGACGGTCAAGTCCGAGATGAGCATTGACGAGGAGGAGCGTAATCACCTGCTCGTCGAGCAGCATCGCCGCGAGGGCCGCCTGCAGTCTCTCGCTGTCATTCAGGACGAGCAAGGCGAGAATGAGTCTGTCGAGTGGATCGACTCTGGCCACAGCAACTCGAGCCACGGCGACCCAGACGCCATTGATGGCCGCTCGTTCAAGCCGGCCGGCGACGTCAGCGAGGTCGCATACAACATGGACGGGGACACGGATGACGGACATCTCGACGACGCCGCATCAGACGTCACGGACAACGACCGTACCCCGGTTGCATCGCCATTTGTCTCGCCCGGCGGCCCGCCGAGCCGCAGCCAGTTCCTCGCTCACATCTCCGAGGCTAGTGAGGAGGAGCTCGACGACGACATGCTCGACGAGATGATGAGTGCCGAGTCTCACCAGGCGGGCAGTCATCTGCATTATGATGGCGAGGATGGCGCTGATGATTTGTTGGTCGACCAGAGTGTCGGCACTGAGACCCCCCGCCCTGGTGACGAATACACCCCGCGTCGCAGCCTCGAGGACCGGCTGGCCCGCGCGTGTGATTCCTCCAAGGTGTCGCCCGTTAACGCAGTGAGCGGTCTCGCCGCTGCCACCGCGGCTGGTGCCGCTGGTGCCGCGATGGCTGGAGGCAAGGAGCGCCCCTTCAGCGTCGACTATGCCGAGCCCATTGACCTGGACAATATCTCGCTCAGTGACCACGACTACGACGCCGACGGAATGAGCGAAGGCACGTCCACGCATGGTGTGAGCCCGCCAAGGACGCGCCATATGCATACCACGTCGTTGCCGCAGAACTGGGAGCTTCCCTCGCCTGATTCGGTGAGAGATATCTCCTGGGGACGGACGTTGGCTGGCCGCACTGTTTCCGGCCGCACGGCGGTCATGAACTTTGACGACAATGACTTTATCGCTTCGCCTAGTTCGGCGACGTTTGGGACACGGGCGCTGCCGCCATACCCTGGCCATCTGCCTGTTTCCCCCTCGTCGCCTGGCCGCCTCCAGCCTGACTCCGACTATCAAACTCTCTCTGCCGCAGCCCATGCACGGTCCCCGCGCGACGAAGAGCAGCAAAACCTCCCGTCTCTCGACGAGGAGGACGAGTTTGCGCCTCCCAACATGGCAATGCTCACTGGCCAAGACACTGACGCATCCCAGAGCTCGCCTTCGGCTCAGAGCTTTGTGACTGCCAACAGCGACTTGGAAGTCCCTCCCCTCGCGCGCAGTGCGGGATCCGACAGCTCGGATGCCGGCTCGTTCGAGTCACATGAGCGCCAGCGCGAGGGCCACCAGGAGATGTACACATCCATGCCCCTGCCCGCTCCTCCCACGCGCACTGCGCCGAGTGTCCCTCCGCCTCCGCAAAGGTCGCCGGCGCAAAGGTCGTCAATGACCATACCGGATAGGTTCAGGCCGAGCCCGCCTAAGAGCGACGACACGCATGCCACACACGAGACGGACATGAGCTCGACGGTGTCGACCAACTATGACTCTGTCGTGCTTCCTGCCGTCAGGGCTAGGGTTGCACAGATTGACTCGCGCGAGGAGGCGCTGCGCCGCTTTACTGTCGCCTCAATTGCCGGCTTGAGCGGGCAGCAGCCCCTCTCGCCTGTCCACTCTGGCACGGCCTCGGCATCGAGTTGTGGCCGTAGGAGCTATACGTCGGCGCTCGGCGTGCGTAGCTCCCCCCGTTCGGCGACGTTTGCGCCCGAGGACACTGGGCCCCGCTCCCCCCGCTTTGCCGATGCGGCAAGCTACCAGCCGCCAGCGTACGAGCAGGCCACCACGCCCACACGCCGCGAGCAGGTCCGGAGCTGGAACACTTCTGTGGCGGAGGCCGGGGAGGACAATCTCAGCGGGTCTGCTTCGCGCTTGCTCCAGCGAGCTCTGAGCAGTAGCAGTACGAGTACCACTGCGACTGAGGTCGAGATTGCGCTGTCGTCGCCTACGCGCTCGCCGGTAGTGACACCCCGCGGACCGCGTACAGCACGCGTCACAATGTCACCCAGCTCCGCACCGGTGATTCCGCCGTTTACTGCGCCAATGTTTGCGTCTAGCCCGGCGCACACGCCGACGCAGAGCTTCAATCCTCTCCCGGACATGATGATTCGGTCCGAGACGGCGAGCCTGTCCGACCTCGACCCCGAGCACGATGTCAGTGATCTCGGCCACGCGATGGGCAGCCTCAGTACGCGCGATCACGGGACGATTACCACATCCCGCGGCGGGGATCACGAGGTGCTGCAGGACCAGGCTGGCTATGCGTCAGAGGATGTAGGGAGTGGGGGGGAGACTAGTGGCAGTGAGTTTGGAAACACTGGGTGGACTGGGGGTATGAGGTTGCCCCCTATGCGGGTTGCTGGAGCGCCGGGTGTCAAGCGCTAGCACCAGGGCAGGAGAGGACTGTGGATAGTGTACTGTACTGTGTATATGCAGCCGAAAGTGTCATCACATGGGCAGAGGTGGTCCTCATGCTGTCAGTTGGCGGGGCAGGCTTAAATGGGGGGATCATTCATGTGTACTGTTGACTCTTCATCCCCTAACGTCTCATACTTTTCTCTGCTCTTGCCCCCAACATCATCTCTCATTCGCGTTGTATCTCGCACTCACCACAGCCTGCACCCCAAAGTCAAACTTTGCAGCGACAGTGGGGCACAACTTTTGACAATCGGTGCTCGCCCCACACCACTCTCCTATCTTGCACTCTAGCCGCGTCGTCCTCCCTCCAGCTACACGGTCCTCACCGACTCTGGGGAGATACTACCAGCCATGCCACCCTCGCATGCTCCCATCCCCGACATCCCGGGCCAGCTGCTTGAGGAGCCTGATACACGCCACTTCTTGAACACGCGCGTTGCAGAGCTGTGTGGGCTCAAGAATGACCGGTGAGTCGTCTAGGGGGTTCGATGTTGTCTTGGAGTGGGCGCTGGGCTGCGAGAGAGAGCGAGTGGGCGAGGGCATTGCATACCTAGAACGCGTCAAGAGTGGGAGCTGACCGAGCAGGTTCCCCGGATCCCAACCAGTGTCGTTTAGCAGCCGGAGTGTCGAGATGCTCGAGAAGATGGACTTTTGGGTCTGCGAAAAGTCTGACGGTGTGCGCGTGCTGCTGTTCGTTATCATGAACGGTGTTACGAACAGGCAAGAGGTCTGGCTCGTAAGTGCCGTGTGCTGTGTCGTTTGCCCCAGTTCTAACCCTCGTTCAAGATTGACCGCAAGCAACGCTACTTTCTCATCGAAGACATGCACTTTCCGCACTGGGAGAACCCCGACGCGCCTCTGACCGACACCATCGTGGACGGCGAGCTCGTGATCGACATCGACCCCGCGACGGGAGCCCAAAAGCTGCGCTACTATGCGTTTGACCTGCTGGTCCTGAACGGCGAGAGCGTGATGCAGCGCCCGCTGCTCAGCCGGTATGGCCGCCTGCGTAACTGGGTCATCGATCCGTACAAGAAGGCGCTGGCGCGCTACGAGGAGTGGGCTGCAGCGAGTCCGTTTGAGATTGTGGCCAAGAAGCAAGAACTCTCGTATCACATCTCGCAGGTGCTCAATGTCCACGTCCCCAAGCTGCAGCACAGCCACGACGGGTTGATCTTTACGTGTGCCGAGTCCGAGTACTTTCCCGGTACAGACGACAAGATTCTCAAGTGGAAGCCTCCTAGCGAGAACTCTATCGACTTCAAGCTCGAGCTCCGCTTTCCCCCCTCGCCCGATCGTCCGGATCACCCGGATTTCTACTCCAAGCCCGTGTTCCTCATGAACCAGTGGTGCGGCGGTGACCAGTACGAGTTTTTCGACATCATGGAGGTCGACGACAACGAATGGCAAAAGTGAGTCCTACTCTGGCTTTCTAAACTGACAAAGGCAGGATGAAAGAGTCTGGAGAGCAGTACGACGGGCGCGTCGTCGAGGTGTGCTGGGACATGGACAGGCAGGCCTGGCGCATGTTCCGGTTTAGGGACGACAAGCCACACGGCAACCACAAATCCATTGTGCGCAAGATCTTGGCATCAATCGACGACGGCGTCGAGATTGACGACGTGCTAGCCCATGCGGATCAGATGCGCAAAAACTGGAAACGGCGCGAAGCGACAAAGGCAACCAAACCTCCGCAGTCTCAGCCCCAGCCTCAGCAGAGGCACAGGCAAGAGAAAAAACAGTCGCACAATGGTCAGACTGCTCCGATGCGCAAGGCTGCTGTTGCGGGGTTGAAAAGGTAGCGGCAGGGTTTTATAGAAACAGAAAAGAGAGAGAGAAAGGAATCAATATTGTTGTATGCATAATAAAGAGCGTCCCCAGTATCGCTGTTGGAGAGCTATCAGTGGGCATGACTTGTGTGGAAATCGCTCAACAGTTGCTGAGCCGATCCTTGCTGCTGAGGAGGATAGAAAGGAAGATGCAGCGGCCTCATGTTCGTCTCATCTCCCAGCAAAGCATTGCAAACTCTAGGATCAGTATCAAGGCAGAGAGTGGAACAGAGAGAGTGCGACAGCACTCTCGGCGTTTGAATCGTGTCAACCGCCAGGAACAAACAAGTTGCAGGCACGGCGATACAGGTGTGGGTGGCTGAGACTAAGAACGTCGCACATCAAGCTGCGTGGCAGGGGGTTTGATGCATTGATGTCCTGAGTTGGCAGCAGTTGTCCCTTTTTCGCTCTGCCCTTGTCCAGAGCCATGGATATGAGCATATGTTCTGCTGCAGGACAATAGAGAGAGGTTACCATTGCTTTATTTAATTATTTATAAAAGTGGTGGCAGGCACGGCCAGTTGTGGCACCTTCCCATACCATCCTCCCCGGCGCTCGTCTTTCGACACCACGCCTCGACACATGATCCCAGAGGCCTCGGATCAGTTCAAAAACATACTCTGGGTCAAGGGTTATCAGCTCATCCCACTTTTGACGTACTACAATGCACCACTTCGCCGGCGATTCAACATCCCTCACCACCAACGTCCTCAACAAGCGCCTTCTTAGTTCAGTGGTTAGAATTTGTCACTAGTAGTATCCCCTTCTGTGATTTACAGTGTAATGACAGGGTCACTCGTTCGATTCGGGTAGAAGGCAGCACGAGCAGTACTCAGCAGCTTCCTAAAGAGGGAGCTGTTGGGTGGCTATTCCTTTTTTGTCGTTGGTAGGTCCCCGGTGCGAGGGTGCGAAGGTGTTGGGGAGTGGGTTGGCACTTTGTTTGTGTGCGCCACATTCGGGTTAGCCCTGTGTCTGCCTTTTGATATCTGAGGCCTTCTCTGCCGCGTTCTTGAATGTGCGAGAGACTAACCAGGCAGAAGGTGCAGTGAGTTGCATCCGGAGCCACCACTCGAAGTCCACGCCACCAGCCGCCCCTGTAAAGCACAAAGGATTCCATCAGTCAGTGTCGCCGGTACTGTCCCGTACAGCAGCTGCCTGGCGAACATGTGCATACCGTCCGCTCCGCATTGATATGACCTCTCAGACGTACAATTACTGCTTCTTCTTCTGCGCCGACACCGTGCCTGCTTCCGTGTTCGCTCCAATGTCCCCGACGTCTGTCTGCTTGTACACGTGTCGGAGGCGCTCGTAAATGACTGCGTATGTCAGCAAGCATCCGTGGCTGGGCTTGTGCCACTCACTGCACTCCCAAAACTCGTCGACAAACGCATATCCAAACACAATGTTACCCAGGATCCACTTCCAGCGCGCACCCATAGGGGTGCCGTGCTTCTGCGTCATGTAGAGCATGTACGCGGGCTCAATCACCAGGTGCTGCCCCTCATTAGCAGCGCTCCTGCACGTCAAACACGTTTGACTCACCAGAGCACCCGCAAACCACGCAGAGCCCTTGAGGAAGTGCTTGCCGAGGTTGTCCGCAACCTTTGCGCGAACGAGGTCGGCATAGTATCCCGTGCCCCAGAGGGAGAAGAAGAGAAAGCACAGCGCGATCCCAGCGGGGGCCATGAACGGCATCGCGCTGGGCATCTTGAAGTAGTCGACGACGGGAACCTCGGGCTGCACCATCAGCACCCACCCTACCATCCCAATCACGCAGATACTTACAACCTTGAAGTGAGCGTATGCCTGCTTACGCCACGCCATGAGCAGCGGCCTGACATCGTGACCCGTGTCTAGAGCCGGCTCGATGGGAATCTTGACTTCAATCTCCCGGCGCTTGGGGGGCGGGCGAAGGCAGATTTGCACGTAGTCGCCCTCTTTGGAGAACTGCTGGATGAAAAGGTCTCCCAGGTGGCCCTTGATCTCGGTGCGGTGCTTGATGATAGCTGTGTGTGTAAGTTTGCGGCGGGGTTAGTTAAGTTGGTGTCCTACCGGTAAGCGCGTCTGGCTGGTTGTTGAAGAGCGCAGTCGCTTCGTGGCTGCGTTGTTAGCTGTGTAAGATGAAGAGGCAGCTTACACAGCGACTTCTGCTCCGCTTGCTCGCATAGGCATCTTGTAGAATGTGCTATGTTGCGTAAGGATGTGAAGAGTAGAGTAGAAAGCAAGATGGTAATGTTGGGCTACGTGACGCGGCCGGGCCAGCCGACATGTGTACACAGGCACGAGGGGCTGACCACGTGGCGGTCTTGACGGGATCAATTGGTCTCTTGTGTGAGCCTGACATTGGCTTGGTCGTGTGGGGAACGTGAGTTGACCCACGTGTCAGGCACACTCTGGGTCCGGATCTGCGCGGTAGGAGATTGTCCGCCCATGGCCAAAGCCGAGTCAAATGTCTAGAGTCATCAGAAGCACTCGTCTCTCTCTCGACCTCTCTCCTCTGCTGCCCACAGCACACTCGCATCTCCCGGCACAGGCAATTCAACAGCAACATGATCAAAGAGGACAAGAACAGCACCACCCCGGGAACAGGCCCGTCCACTCCCTCCATCTCGTCAAGGAGAGCATTCCAGTCTCAGCCAACAACACGAGCCCCCTCCCCAGACAGCATGGCACGGTCAAGGCAGACCCCGCAGCAGTTGACCATTGTTATCAAGCTCGGTACGCATTTCCGTCGTCTTTCTATGACGCGACACAACTAACAGCATAGGCACATCATCCATCGTCGCCCCCAAGCCGCCTTATCCCCCGCGCCTCCAGCTCCTGTCTTCGATAGTCGAGACTGTAGTCGAGCTGCGCACGCTCGGCCACCGCGTCGTGCTCGTGTCCTCGGGAGCCATCGGTGTTGGACTCCGTCACATGGGTCTGAAGGAGCGTGGCAAGGGACTGAGCAGGAAACAGGCGCTCGCGGCGATTGGACAGTGCCAGCTTATCGCATTGTGGGACAAGCTGTTCGCCCAGCTTGATCAGCCTATTGCGCAGATTCTCCTCACGCGCATGGACATTAGTGATGTAGGTTGTCCCATTGCAGGACTGAAGCTGACAACTAGCGCACCCGCTACCTCAATGCTCAGAACACGTTCACCGAGCTGCTCAACATGGGCATCGTGCCTATTGTCAATGAGAATGACACGGTTTCCGTCTCGGTATGTCTCTGTGCGCACACTCCAGCTGACAGTCCCAGGAAATCAAGTTTGGCGACAACGACACTCTGTCCGCCATTGCCTCCAACATTGTCCACGCCGACTATCTCTTCCTGCTCACCGACGTTGACGCAATGTACACTGACAACCCGCGCGTCAACCCAGAGGCCAAGGCGATCCGTGTCGTCAAGGACATTTCCGCAATCAGGCAGCAGGTCTCGACCGAGACTATGGGCACGTCGCTCGGCACAGGCGGCATGTCAACCAAGATTATCGCGGCCGAGCTCGCGACTGCTGCCGGTGTCACGACCGTCATTATGAACTCGGTCAAGGTGGCCGACATTTTCGACGTCATCAAAGAGGGCCAGTCGCCATGCAACGTCGCCGGCGACGAAAAGGTGCACAGGATGGAAGAGGGAGCGCTCTGCACACGCTTCCTGCGCCGCGAGCACGCATTGAAAGACCGCAAGTGGTGGATCGCCCACGGCCTCCACTCGGCAGGCACAGTCGTCATCGACGAGGGAGCCTACCGCGCCATCGGCCGTCGGGACAATGGCGGCCGCCTTCTTCCTGCCGGTGTTGTGCGCGTTGAAGGGCCTTTTGCGTCACACCAGGGTGTACGCATCGTTGTGCGCCGCAAGGCTCGCTTTCCCCCGGCGCCGATTATCACCAACCCCATCTCCGAGGCGGTCACGCCGTCGCGCATGTCCCCAGATGTCAACGGCGACCCGGAACTGCTCTCCCCTTCCCGCCCCACGCAAAAGCACCCCCTGGCGGCCACGCCGGCGACCGGCTCCCCACTCACCGCATCCCCAAACTCGGCGCCGATCCCAGACACGCCCTCTCTCGAACCCTCCATGTCGCTCTCCTCGAGCGTGCAGTCCCTCGACCCCTTGTCCCGCCCCGACCCTTCCTCCCCCGCCATGCGCGCCATTGCCGAGCGCCTCGGCGCCACGAGCATTACAAACATTACGACCATTACGAGTATTACCGAGTTGGAACCCGTTGCCGTCCAGCCGATCGACCCGGAGTGGGAGGAAGTCGAGGTCGGCAAGGGGTTGTCCCAGTACAACTCGGCCGATATTGATCGCATCAAGGGGATGAAGAGCACGCACATTGAGCAGGTGCTTGGGTATTCGGATTGCGAGCATGTCGTCGAGTCCATCGTGCTGTTGTGAGCGCCGAGCGGATGCAAGCGGCTGAGAGGGGAGGTGTTGTAGGAGTAGGAATAGCATTAGAGTAGGGTACTGCACGTAGTATGCATAGATGCTGGGCAGCTGCATGATGCATGCCGCCACGACCTGAACAGCAGAACAAAGTCAACAATTTAAACGGGGGTATCGGATAATTTAACTTTGTGATCGCAGGACTGGTGCCTGAAATGTGACTGTACCACAACATCAACAATCCACCCATCACACTGCACTGTTCATGTTCAAACTTGCAGCGACTCATCCACTCGACTAGACAACGCTCATTGTCAAGCAAGACAAGGGATACAAGGGAATCCATCCCTCTTGTCAACACTTCTTCAAGTGTCGAGGTTCTGGCCCAGAGATTGATTGCGTGGGGAAGGAACGATGCCGCCAACACCAGCTGGTCCCAGCCGGCACCGCGGTGCGAGCCGCGACGCCTATGTGCCCTTCAACCAGCATCCCAAGGAGGTGGGAACGTGAGTACTCTTTGATATTGTCGACATACAACTGACGCATCTCTCTTCCTGGTCCATGCACCACGACATCCATCCGCCATCATCACTCGCCGCCCGTCTCACACAATGATACACACGACACAGCCGCACGGGAAAGCTCATGCGCACCCACGTACCTTTAACAGAAGAAGGATTCGAGGATGCAGACGAATTCTTCAGGTCCTCACCCACGGCAGGGAGGCCAAGCTATGGCCTGCCCGCGAGCTCTAGCAAGTCGCCACGGTCCTCCCCTCGCACGCCGCGGGGTGCGCCTGGTGGATCGCGCGGGGCGGGAAGTTCGAGCCCGACAGTGGCGACTCTGGGCAAGTCCAGCGTGAGAAAGTCGCGGGTCAGCAGGCTCAGTGATCTCGGTGCCGCGGAGGAGGTCGACATTGGGATGGACATGGACGAGGATCTACTCATCGGCGATGATGACGATTTGTTGAATACCCCGCCTGGACAGAGGCAGTTCCAGAGCTCTCCCAGTACGTCTACACTTCCCGGGAGATGGCTGACCCCAGACCCACCAGCATCTGTAGCCCCCCAACGCCGCAGCCAGCTCGCCCTCAAATCGCCCTCGGTCGGCCCAGGCCTGCTCTCGCCTATGATACCCACACGACAGCGCGACACACCTAGTTCTGGACGAAAAGGAAAAGAAACGCCAAGCTCGGGGCGGAAGGGCAAGTCCCGGCGTGCTACCGAGGCCGAGCCGCCTAGCAGTTCTCCGCGCGCGGCGCCGAGTCCGCCTCTCAATGCGCTTTCATCGCCTGTTATCGGTTTCGACGATTCAATGAACCTTGACGACGACGTGGAGGTGGAGCAAGAACGGCGACGCGGGGGGTCGCATCGCAAGTCGAAGAGTGCGAGGCTCATCACCCCGCCGCTCGGTGCAAGCTCGCCTCTCCCGCCTGATTCAGTGCCTATGCCATCACGACGGAAGAGTTCGACGCGCGGGCCGCTGCCACGGGATGAGAGTGAGGATGAGGCTGTGGCAGATTCACAGGATGATCTTGCGGCGGGGACGGACATGTCCTTTGAGGCTGGGTTTGACGCCGGCGGGGACGTGGATATGGGCGGGGACTTTGGCGACGACGACATGGGCGACATGGGCGGGGATGTGGACGACGCGGCATCGATCTTGGATCCCGAGCCACTACAGCAGTTCAGCGAGTCGGAGTCTGACGACGACGCGCTCGAGCGCCAGGCGGTCGCTGCTGAGAACCGCGGCGGGTCGGGGACGGACTCTGGGATGGAGTCCGACTATGCTGAACAGCGGCCAAAGTCTAGGTCTAGGTCTACGACGGCGCCGAGGCGCACTGCTATCCGGACCACGAGCCAGCCGCCAAAGCCCAAGCGCAAACGTGTCTCGCAACTGCCTACCGGTATGTCTCGTCTGATCCAACCTTGCTGACAGAAACAGAAGAGGACTCCTCCTACAAGGGCGATTTCAAGATGCGCCGCTCCGGCCGCCAACACTTTGCCCCCCTGAAATGGTGGGCCGGCGAGCGGTTCGAATACCAACGCGGCCAGACTGGGCCGCAGATTGTCGAGGTCGTCAAAGTCCCCGACGCGCCACAGGCGTCGCTGGTCAAAGTGCGCCGCCCTGCCGAGCAGGCGCGCTCGCGCGCCAACTCTGTTCGCTCAGGCCGCGAGAACACTGCCGCACTCGAAGCAGCCGCCCAGGCAGAGCAGGAGCGGGACCTGGATCAAGCGACGGCGACGCATGGACCGACAGTGGCCTTTCCCGACGACAACACTGAGAATGTCCGCCGGATTGCGCTGCCTTCTGCGAGCGTCAACCCTCGGCCGGTGCAGAATGCCAAGTTTCTGTATCAAAAGGCGTTTGGCGAGGATCGGTTCATGGCTGCTGGTATTGTGGAACTTCCCGTGGGGGGGACCAAGCCTGGCAAGTCTACACGCGACAATGCCTATGTGTTTTACATCATCGACGGCGTCGTGCAGGTCACTATCCACACGACACAGCTCGTGCTGTCTACTGGGTCAATGTTCTTTGTCCCTCGAGGTAAGTCCACGCTCATGACCTCGAGTCAGTGCTGACAGACGCAGGAAACGAGTATGAAATCGTCAACGCCTCGAACAAGGTCGCCCGCCTGCATTTCACACAGGCACGCAAGATCCACGCCAACGACAGGGAAGAGGACTGGCTCGCACGCAACCCTTCACCAGCGACGGACGAGGAGGAAGGACCTGGGCTGCGGACTGTTATTGAGCGGGATGAGAGTGAAGCGAGCGATAGTGGCAGCAGCAGCGAGTGAGGTGCCACTGTGAGCTGGGTGGGTGAGTGAGAGAGTGCAGTGGCCGGGAGTTGTCTTTCGGCTTGGAGGAGCAAGCTGCGTGTCTGGGGATACATTATAACTGTAAGGTCTTTGTACGTTGCGCGTGAAATGAAAGTAATTGCGTCCTGTGAGTATTCGAGGTAGCATTGACTTTCTCGTCATTACGGACAGTCAGGACCGCCGGTGACGAGTGTCCAGGTCGTCGTCCATGGGTCGGTCGATGACATGGTGGCTGCTGCTCGCCGGACCCGGAGCCTGTACGGCGACAATTTGGTGAGGTAATGGACCGTTTGCTGGATTAGGCTTGCTGAAAAGATGATTAGGCTTGCTGAATAGCATGCCTATTTTGTGGGTATATTTGTCAGGCAGATGTGCGGAGGCATTACCCTGAGCCTTCCCTGCGCCCCGACTCACACACCACACCACTCGTTGCTGCTACATTCACTACACCTCCAACGTTCTCGCCGTCGTCCTATCCATCACTGTAACCTCGACCACACTACTACACCCCCTTCATCACCTCTGTATACGACCACGCCGCTCGGCACAGCGCAAACATGTCGACTGCGCTCCAAAACCGAGGCGCTACAATGTACGTTTTCTTGGCCCCTTTTTGGATAGACAGCAACCAGTCACTGACATGCGGGCCCCACCTTTGCTATTCCTCGACACCGATCTTACTTGCATCCCTACCTTTGTCTTGCTTGTTCTCTTTCGTCTTGTGCACGATATTCTCGCTCGCCATACTACAGGTCGCGCAAGATACGCATTACTAGTACGTGCCGCAGTGATGGTGGTCCAGGTCACCGCTGACTGTTGTTTCCCTTGTCCCCGTCGTCTCTTACACTGCCCTTTCTCGTCTCTCTTGCCCCCTCTTGCTCTCCCATCCGTGTCCTTGTCCATCGCCCTCACGCCCACGCACGACGCACTACCCGCATCATCGTCCCCGCACGCTCATCGACCACCCTCGCTACCACGCCACGTGCACTGCCCCCGCGTTACGGCCACTTTCGCCGCCCACCACCATTACCACCCTCGCTCTCCGCCGCTGCCCCCGCTTTGCTTTTGCTTTGGCGTAACCAGTTGTCGCGGCCGACTCGCTCATCAAGCGCGACATTCTTCGTCTCCCAGACCCGTTTGCTATCGTTAGTGTCGATGGCGAGCAGATTCACACGACCAGCGTCATCAAGCGCACCCTCAACCCTTACTGGAACGAAAACTTTGACATGTAAGCGATCCAACACGAGCGACACGGGTGCTGACAAGACCAGCACGGTCAAGGACTCGAGCGTCGTGGCGGTCCAGATCTTTGACCAGCGCAAGTTCAAGCGCAAGGTGCGTTTCGGTGGCGAATTGGTGCTTGCCAGCAAGGGCTGACCATGTTGTAGCAGGACCAGGGCTTCCTCGGTGTCATCAACATCAAGGTTTCTGATGTTCTCGACCTCGAGCTCGGTGGCCAGGGTGAGTGATGGCCTTCTTGTTCCCATACTAACAGTCGCAGAGATGCTCACGCGCGACCTGAGAAAGGGTTCCGAGAATGTCGCCGTCAACGGCAAGCTCATAATCTACCTCTCGACGCAGACCCAGACCCCCATCACCAACCCCGGTCCTTCCAACTCGGACAGCACAATGCTTGGTATGGGTGCTGGATCGTCGGCGCCTACTTCTATCAACACTGGCAACGCTGTTCGGACTGGCACTGGCGCTGGCACCCCAGAACCAGAGAGCCCTGCACAGGCACAGGCCGCTACCCACTCGACCCAGTCGCCGGCCTCGGTAGCTACCACCGCTGCCAACTCGCAGCCTCCGGTCTCCACCCCCGCTTCGGCACCACCCCCGCACGCCGCCCCGATGACTGCTCTGCAGACTGCCACCTCGGGTGTCAACAACAACGCTGCCGCAGGTGGACGCCAGTTTGACTCGCACTCGGACCAGCTAGGTCCTCTTCCTGGAGGATGGGAGCGTCGTATCGACCACCTCGGTCGCCAGTACTATGTTGATCACAACACTCGCACGACCACCTGGAACCGTCCCGACCAGGCCAGTACTGCTGTCTCGCACGGCGCCGACCCCAACGCCGAGGCGCGCGCACGACACAACCAGCGTACGCTTGCTGATGACATGCTCAACACCCAGCAGACTGGCCAGCACACGCCTACCAACCAGCCTGGCGGAGCAGCACAAAACCCTACCACCATCGCTACCAGCCAGGCGACCACTGCTGGTTCGGGTCCCTTGCCTGCCGGCTGGGAGCAGCGTTTCACCCCCGAGGGAAGGCCATACTTTGTGGACCACAACACGCGTACCACCACCTGGGTCGACCCCCGTCGCCAGCAGCTCCTCCGTGTCATTGCACCCAACCAGCCAGGCATCCAGCCCCAGACAGTCAGCCAGCTCGGTCCCCTTCCCTCGGGCTGGGAGATGCGTCTCACTTCCACTGCTCGTGTCTACTTTGTCGACCACAACACCAAGACGACGACCTGGGACGACCCCCGTCTGCCGTCGTCGCTCGACCAGAACGTGCCGCAGTACAAGCGCGACTTCCGCCGCAAGCTCATCTACTTCCGTTCGCAGCCTGCTCTCCGTTCCAACACTGGCCAATGCCACATCAAGGTGTCGCGTGACTCGATCTTTGAGGGCTCGTACACTGAAATTATGCGCCAGAGCCCCAACGACCTCAAGAAGCGTCTCATGATCAAGTTTGAGGGCGAAGACGGTCTCGACTATGGAGGTCTTTCGCGTGAATTCTTCTTCTTGCTTTCGCACGAAATGTTCAACCCATTCTACTGTCTGTTCGAGTACTCTGCGCACGACAACTATACGCTGCAGATCAACCCCAACTCGGGCGTCAACCCTGAGCACTTGAACTATTTCAAGTTTATCGGCCGTGTCGTCGGCCTCGGTATCTTCCACCGTCGTTTCCTCGACGCCTACTTTATCGTGTCGTTCTACAAGATGATTCTGAAGAAGAAGATTACCCTGGCCGACCTCGAGTCGGTCGACGCAGGTCTCCACCGTGGTCTTACCTGGATGCTCGAGAACGACATTACCGACGTCATTGAGGACACCTTCTCCATCACCGAGGAGCACTTTGGTGATATCGTCACTGTTGACCTCAAGGAGGGCGGCCGTGAGATCGAGGTCACCGAGGACAACAAGAAGGACTATGTCGACCTCGTCACCGAGTACCGTATCGAGCGCCGCGTGTCCGAGCAGTTTGACGCCTTCATGTCCGGCTTCAACGAGCTCATCCCCCAGGAGCTCATCAACGTGTTTGACGAGCGCGAGCTCGAGCTGCTCATTGGTGGTATGTCTGAAATCGACGTCGACGACTGGCAAAAGCACACCGACTACCGTGGATACAACCCCAGCGACGAGGTCGTCGAGTGGTTCTGGAAGATTGTCCGTGGCTGGCCCGCCGAGCGCAAGTCGCGTCTGCTCCAGTTTACGACCGGCACGTCGCGTATCCCCGTCAACGGCTTCAAGGACCTGCAGGGCTCGGACGGTCCCCGTCGCTTCACGATTGAAAAGGCCGGCGAGATCACCCAGCTGCCCAAGTCGCACACATGCTTCAACCGCATCGACCTGCCAGCTTACAAGTCGTACGACACGCTCGAGCAAAAGCTCACGCTTGCCGTCGAGGAGACCGTGGGTTTCGGCCAGGAGTAATCTTTCTTCTCTCTTCCTTGTCTGTTCCCAGCTCGCTCCCGACACGTCCAAAAGTGGACCTAGATTACCTGTACTCTGGCGCACCCAGCGCACCTCATATTCCCACACGACTGCCCGCGCAACACACGATCAGCACCGGTGCATCGTCGTGTAGTGTGTATAACTGGCACACCTCGCCGCGCGTCCAGCGGGCGGTGCGTGCTTAATTCCCCCATCTCCATCCCAGTCCAACCCTACCATTCCCGACTGCAGCGTCAGTAAAACTGTATCCGTCGAGAACAAAAAGAACAACAAATGCAACGATGGCTCAACGTCGGTGGTTTGTGTCAGTTGGCCATTCGGTTGGTATGGGTGGTTTATCTATTCTTATGGACTCTCAACTTTTTTTTTCTTTCTTCTTTCTGTAGACTTTGGTGTATGCAAATGGCTCGATAACGACTAGGTATGCGTGGAGGTGGCTTGCGAAGGGTGGCGATGGGAGCCGGTCGATCGCCAACAACAGATCCGCGATTGTGTCTTGACCACAAAGATTTGGGACTGGCAGCTCAGCGCACTCACGCTCTTGAGACGACAAGACGTCGCGCGCCAAGTCTGAAGATTGCGCAACCTGGATATGCCCGGGCTAGCAGCAAGTATGCCATGAAATGATACAACAATCTAACACCACTTGCGAGGTCTACCTTTTCTTTGACCCAAACCCCCCAAAGCCCATCATGGCCTCCATGCTAGCCATCTCAGCGACGGCGCCCTCGACCTCCCCCCCCGCGGCGCCGTGGACGACGCCGGCCTTGCCCAAGTTTTCCTTTTCCCTCCGTGCGTCGCGCTTTCGTTTCCTGTCGAGCTTGCGCGCGTCGCGCTTGGCGGCCTCCGCGCCGCGGACTTCGGCGAGGCGTTTTTGAAAGTCATAGTTTTGTGCGTCGACTTTGGTTTTGGACTGTTCGCGAAGCTGCCGGATGCGTTCCCTTACTTGGGCTACGGTTGAGCGTTCGACGTTTGTGCCTTGGCCTAGTTTTGCCAAGTCTTTGGACGTTAGTTTGGCTCTGGGAGGATGGGACGCAGACTTACGGAAACGCGAGTTCAAGTGGTCTAGGTATGAGAGCGAGTCTTTCAGTGTACGGTTACACAGGTCACACTGCCTGTCAGTTCTTCGTCCAGTGTAAAGCCCACTGCAGCGGCCGAGCCGCCCCAGCTGTACTCACGTAGAATCCAGCACCCTTTGGCCCAGATGCGCCGGTGCTTGTCTGAACAAGGACAGTCTTGCCCAAGTTCTTGTCCAGGTTGAGGTTCTCGTGGTGCTTGGCGGCTGCTGTAGGTCGGGGTTCGTCATCTCGTGGGCGGTACTTGCGGCCTATAGTGTCAGCAGGGCCAACCTTGGACGGAGAGCAGGCAGTTGGAGGGCAATGATGGGATCCACCGTTCGATGAATCACGCCGAGTGAAGTCATCGGGCAGCTGATCGCTAGCGCCCACCGACAGCGTATTCAAGTGTAAAGGTCCCGCCCCCGTCCTGAAGCTTCTTCCAAATGCTGAGCCTACTCACCCTCCTTCATGGCTTCCTCTGCCGCCTTGGCGTGCTTTGCTCCTTGAGCATCGTGGTCGCGAGCCTTAGCTGCCCACTCGGACTTGTCCCAGTTCTTGCGCTCGGGCACGGGTGGCTACAATTCAGTCACTATAGCTCCCGTACTCCAATGGTAAGCACGCTACTCACCTTGCTGTCCATGGCTGCTGTTGTAAATGTTGTTGTTGCGAGAGATTCAACCTCGAACTCGACCATTTCCACTTGATTGCCGCTGCGCCACGTGAAAAATACTCCCGCTCCTACCACCAACACGTCCGTCATGACGGGCCATCGTGTCCACCTACACCGACCTTGACAACACTGACCACGATGACGGTGCCCCCAGCCCCGCGGCCCTTGCTCCGCTCAACATCCTCGGGCAGCACACCAGGCAGCTCGTCAACGCACGTTCTAGCCGCGTCGCGCCACAATCCCATCAGTCTGCGCATCTACAAGGCAATCGGGACCAACTTTGACGACCGCAACTCACGCGAGGCTCTCGAGATTGCTAGCAGCTTTTACTCGTCCAAGGGCAAAGCCAAGGCTTTTGCGAGTGATGGAGAGGAGGAGGACGACGACGTCGTGCCCGTGCGCAGGACGTTGCGTGGGCAGAGCGCCGCCACGGCGCGCAGGAACTTGAAACGCGACGTCGAGGCGCGGTTGGCAGGCGGGTCGCAGCGGTTTCTCGAGGCGTTTGGAGAGGTCGACAAGGTGGGTGTGGCTGCATAGGCTGAGGCTTACGGCAGAAACTTGACGTGCTGCGTGAACACATGCTCGAGATGCAGAGCCGGTGCGACGCGGTGCAGGACGAGCTGGACCAGGCTAACTCGGGGACAAAGTACCTGCTTGAGCGCGCGGACGGGCTGCGGTCTCAGCGGTCGTCGGCGCAGCTGCGTACGTCGCTTGTGACACTGTTCTTGGCGCGTTTCACGCTCTCGGCAGAGGAGGAGGATGCACTAAGCGGCCGTGACCTCGACCTGGGACCGAAAGTGTTCGCCGCGCTGGAACGTGTCGAGAAGATTCGCAGCGACTGTCGCTCACTCCTCGGCGGAGACGAGGCGCGCATGCAGGCCGGTCTCGACATTATGGCCGCGACGGGAACGCAGATGGAGGCAGGCTACGCCAAGGTACATCGCTGGACCGAGTTCCAGTTCCGCCAAATGACACGCGAGGCACAGCTCGACGTCTCGCCGGTGTTGCGTGAGGCTGTGAGGCGGCTGGGGCAGCGGCCAGCCATGCTCCAGGACGCACTTGGCGTGCTTACGTCTACACGACAGGGCGCGATTCTCGCCCAGTTTCTCGATGCGCTCACACGCGGCGGACCGAATGGCCTTCCCCGTCCCATCGAGATCCACGCTCACGACCCCACGCGCTACGTCGGCGACATGCTCGCGTGGGTGCATCAAACAACGGCGAGTGAGCACGAGCTGCTCGAGTCGCTGTTTGGTGTGCGGGACCAGACTCGCATGGTCGGCTCTGCGCGCAGGTCTGGCGAGCGCTCGGCGGACCAGCAGCGCGTCGCGGACGCACTTGACAAGAACCTCGAGGGTCTCGGTCGGCCGCTCAAGCTGCGTATCGAACAGACGATCAAGTCTCAGGAGGGCATCATCATGACCTACAGGATTGTCAACCTTGTGCAGTTCTACCTCGTGACCATGCGCAAAACTATCGGCCCCGACGCACTCCTCTCCACAACACTGCAGGAGCTGTACGACTATGCCGACGCAGCCTTCTTTGAGACGCTGCAAGCCCAGGGCCGTTCTCTGCTCCGTTTCCTGCACCCTCCCGACGCCAACCTCTCTCCGCCGCTCGCCCTCCGCGACGCATGTCAGGTCCTCCGCGAGATCATTGCAGTGTACGACACGTCTCTCGTCGACGCGGCCGAGCGCGAGACCGACTTTGCAAAATTGCTCGACGCAGCTGTCGACCCCGCGGTGGAGATGTGTGAGCGCATGGCCGACCTGCGCAAGCAGAGCGCGCCAGCTTCAGGTGCATGGGACCGGGATGTCTTCCTCGTCAACTGTCTCGAGTACCTACAGCATATTCTGGAAATCTACCCCTTCACAGCGCCGCGCGTCAAGCTGCTGGAAGAACAGATCCAACAGCACGTCGAGTCCATGACGTTTGAGCACCACGGCACGCTCCTCGAGCAGTGCGGCCTCGCACCGATCCTGAAAGCGATCCACTCGCGACCGGCAGAAACACCCCTGTCGCGCCTCCCAGGGGCGACGCCGAAAGAGCTCACCGCGAGCCTGCAAAAGTTTTCCACGTTCCTCACCTCGCACGACCCCCTCACCTCTCCCCGTCTCGCGCTGCTCGTCAACCCACGCCTGGCGGACCAGATCCACAACTCGGCGCTGAGGAAGATTGCTGACGCCTATGGAGAAGTATGTGAGCGTGTGCTGGATAAGAAGGAGGGATACGAGTTTGGAGAGACCCTGCTGAGGAGGGGCAGGGAGGAGGTCGAGGTTGCGCTGGGCGTCAGTGATGTCTAGCCGGATAGGCTGGAAGAATACATTGTAGAGCATGAGCGATGCATTCATACGATCCACGGGATGTCTATTACTGTTTAGTCTGTAGGTACTTGATATTCTTCTGATAATCGCACACTTCCGAATAGGCGAGCCTAATGCCTGCGGCGCCTGCGCCTCCTCCGCCCCGTCTCCGCAACGCCAAGCGCACCCAGCACAGCCTGCGCGAGCCTCCGCCGCTTGACGCCCCGCGGCACCTCGGTCTGCAGGAGCACGCGCGCCCACAGCCGGAGGTGGCGTTTGGGCATGTTTGCAATCTCCTCTACCGATCCCAGTGTCTGTTCCTGTCAGCTCGCTTGGGTGGGAGGGACGTACGGGCAGGTCGTGCGTGAGTGTCCCGGCTGGGAGGACGGGGATGAGTGGCATCCCTAGTGGTGCGCGTGCGGCGTTCTGGCGCCTGCGGTGTGAGTACTCTTCCTCAAGGGCTGGAGAGACTTACGCGGTAGTCGCCGCCTCGAGCCGGGCCTGCAGCTGGATCAAGCTTGAGTGCATCGCGACGGTAGGCGCGTCGATAGCGAGGGCGGTGGAGAGCTCGGGCGTGCCGGCCCGCGACCCCGCGACGCTCGCGCCGCCCGAGGGTGCGGCGCCGCGATCCGACAGCGCGAGGATGTCGCTGATCCACCGCCCGGCGCCGTCGCGGACCGCCCGCGCTGTGGCGGGACACGCCTGGATGTCTGCCCACAGCCCCCGGACGGAGGCTAGGGCGGCGATGGTGAGGGGGATCGAGAGCTGGCGGGACGTCGTGGCTGCCCACACTGCTGCGATTGCGGGGTAGGTCTTGAAGCAGGTCTGGGCGGCGTTTAGTGCGGTCGTGGTGGCCATTTTGGGGTTGGGCTCGAGGGGAGCGGGTGTGAGGGCATTGATTCTGCGTCGGTGGTGGGTGTGGGTGAGTTGTCAATGTCAGAATGCTGGATATGAATGC
The DNA here is from genome assembly GCA_002335605.1 of Prillingera fragicola. Lineage (NCBI taxonomy): Eukaryota > Fungi > Basidiomycota > Tremellomycetes > Trichosporonales > Trichosporonaceae > Prillingera > Prillingera fragicola. Next base: position 4,186,907 of record BEDY01000001.1, read on the forward strand.
TCAGTGTTGTCCTACGTGGAAGTGCATGCATGTCAGGTGTTAAAACTGCAGGTGGAATACGTGGCAAGAGTGCTGAGTAATAATCTCTTCGTCCCCGACTGCCGGGCATGACGCACCTAATTCAGCCGGTCGCCGTCTACGCCGAGGGCCGGTTCCGCTCGCGGCCACAAGCAAGCAGGCAAAAGTGCCGCAACCATGCAGGCAAGAGTGCGGAACGAGTGGGCCGGTTACATGCATACCGCCCTCTTGCCTGCATACCGCAGCAGCTGGGTTTGGGTTGGACATGTGATCATGAGAATTATACTTTGGAGGAGCCCAAATCAGCAAGTGGGCGGCCATTCACCGAGCAAAACATTGGCTCTGGGCTGTAGACTGCGGATCGCAGCGGCACGAACGTGGTCACAATATATGGACGGTACATTTGAAGGCCGAGCGCACTGCTGCGGCTGCATGAATACAGGTTGGGTCGAGAGTCAAGCTATATACAACGGGCTGCAGTGTTAGCATGTGCTTCTCGGTGGACAGGACGGCAATACACAGTGGTGACGTCGTGGCGTATGCCGGCCAGTGCTTGGTGACTCACGGCCTATGGTGGCGACGGGGTGTTGGGCGACGACGAGGTGGTGGCAAAAGAGGTGTTGGGTGAAAGCGACTGGCAGCATAAGCATCTGTGTTGTGTGCATGCATGGCGTGTGCGTGCAGGACAGCGGGGACATACACTTGACAAGAGGATGCGTGACGGGGCAGGGATGGCAGCTCGGTCGCAGTGTTGACGACAAGTGCAGCAGTACCCTACGCGTACTTTCGGATAAGACGTGTAGCGACAAACAGCGCTATGAGGAGGCAAAAGAGCAAGACGTGACGGTTCTCTGTCATGTAGGTCGTACGGTGTTCGACTGCCGGGTGGTCTTGCCAGGCTGCCATGTTGACGTTGTAGTGGTGATTCTTGTGCTGTTCCATCTGGAAGAGTTGCGTGATCCAGAGAGGCTGAGAGAGGGAGCAATGGGAGGAGAGAGTATCCAACCACGCTGAATGAGTGTTTAGAGCAACACAAGTGGTCCTGCCTGCTTCTCATCCGCTCCTGCTGCTGCTGCTGCTCTCTGTCTCCGTCTCGCTGCTCTGCCTGGCCATCCCATCCCTCTGGACCGTGAGAACGGCAAGTTCTCACACGGCACGGCACAGGAAAAAACAGATCACAGGGGCCGTTCAAACACATCCCCTCGGCAACTAGCATAGCCAACACGCCACCACACAGTGCATTCGGAATGGGCATTAGTAGCGGGAGCAATTGGTCATTACATTCTTGCTCTCTCTATCCTAATCCACTATCCTAATAATCACGTGACACTCCCACTTTCCACTGTCACTGCAACCACACCAGTGTCACAACTTTGTCTTCATCACCTTTTCTGCCCAACCCCACATCCATCATGTTCAACTCGTCCGCGCGGCCACCACCACGACGCGCAACACTCGCTCGCGGTCCTCGCGCATCCCTCTTCCCAACCGAGGGCGGCGGACAAGCAACACCAACCCGCGGACCTCGCCCATCATCAGCCCTCGCCCGTGTCCGTTCCTCATCCCCCGCAGGCTCGTCCACGGGAACCCCGCGCGCCGGAGCCAGCGGAGATGACTGGGACAAGGAGTCAAAGACCTGCTGGTCCCGCGATGAGCGCCACGCAGTCTTCTCCTCCTCGGCGCTCCCGACAGAAGTAGCGCAGCTCGTCCACGGCGCCGACTTTATTGTCAACTCGGTAGCAGCCCAGCTCGACCCCGTGAGCGGGTTTGCGCTCGTGTCGTCGCCGTCGCGCTGTGTGGCGTGGAACTATGCAAAGCCAACCCACTCGAGTCCGACAGTGTACACCTTTCCCGCGCCGCAGCCTACCCGCAGCCACTTGTCCGCCGTGCCGCCATCGCTCGCTGCGTTCTTCGGCGGAGGGGCGCACTCTGAACCCGGTCTCGTGCTTGTCAGCGCTACCGGGGAGGTGCGCTTCTGGGAGAGCATGAGTCTTGCACTCGCAAACGTCGCGCGCTACCAGGCCCTCCCGCTCAGCTTGGGCTCGGACGACTTTGCCGAAAGGATCTGGAAGCTCGACACCAACACCTTTGTCGTTACTACGACCTCTTCGGCAGCGTTTCTCATTCGCATCGCACCGGTCGGTGGACGACTGGTGCCCTCTGTCACCCCTTTTACCCGTGCTGGTGGCCTGTTTGGCCGTAGCTCGACCGTCATATTCCAGGACCGCCGTGAGCGTGGCGGCATCGTTGCTGTGGCACCAACTGCCAATGGCGTGTACCTCCTTGGCAAGACGACATTGCAAAAATGGTTTATCGGCCCCGATGGGAGTGTCAAGATGGCGATGGAGATGGATCTCCACGACTCGATAGGCCCAATTCTTTTCGAGGAGCGTTGGGAGACGGGCAACATTCATCTCGAGCTGAACGACCTCGTGTCGGTTGGGTAAGTCGCCCGTTGTAAGCTTTGCTGACAATTAGTCCTGATCACCTCGCCGCTCTTTTGTCGTACTCTCAGCAGGATCCCGGCTCGAGCGAGTACCAGCACGTCCACCAGGCCCACGCTGTCGTAGTGTTCGAATACAAGGCTCAGTCTCACAGCATTGTTGTTGGCACTAGCACGTACATCTCGTACCTCGCGCACCCCGCCCCCCGCATGCTCGACGTTCCCCGCCTCTTCATTGCCCCGGGAAGCAAGACGGCGTTCATCCGCTTCGCGGATGCTATTGTCATGGCATCGCTCTCCTCGACCCCATACGAGGACGCTATCCGGCTCAAGGACTCGAACCGCAACGCATTTATTGGTGTTGGCACTGTGCCGTCCATCGCCGCGACGGTCAGTGCCAACCGCACCGCCTCGCTCGTCGCCATGTCGGCTATTGGCGGCGTCATGACCGTCGAGGTGCACGAGACGGCCACCCCGAGCCGCAAGCTCTCTTCCCAGGCCTCTGCCACAGCAGCGATCAAGTCCAAGATTGAGCAGGCCGTCTTCTTTGGCGACCGGGGCGAGAACCCTCTGACGTTTGACCTCGCCCCCGGCTTCCAGGGCGACCTGGCCGAAGCTGCCGAGGCAGTGTCTACTCAGATCGTTGCCTCGTCCTCGCCCTACATGCCGGAGATTCTTGAAACTCGCGTCCAGCTCCAGTACCGCCTCAACCGCCTCAAGGAGCTGATGAACTTTATTCACCGCAACGGAGCCCTGAGTCTTCTCGGCGAGCGCGCTCGCAGGACCCTGTCGAGCCACGCCGAAAAGATCAAGTCAGCAATGGACCTGTGGGACCACCAGGACAAGCTCATGGACAAGCTCAACACGTGCTCGCCCGAAAGCTTGCTTGCCGACTCGATCGCGACACTGATGCAGGAGCTTGGCGGGGGGGCTGCCGAGGACGTCGTGCGTGATTTCTTCCGCCGTCACGTCATGGTCATCGATCGCTTGCTCGAGACGGTGTACGCGTCGTACAGATCTGCAGGCAGCCGCAAGGGCGACCAGTCGGACTGGCTGCTTGAGGCCAACCGCATCTTCCAGGCCGTGTACCGCTCCTCGGCGCGTTTCCGCCGTGCCGAGGCTGCAACGTACCAGGACGATGCGGCGCGTCCCAACATTGAGCTGTGGACGGCCGCCGACGCTCTACTCGGTGACGTCGAGGCGCTGTATGGGGCTACCGAGCGCACGATTGCGCAGCGCACGCGCACCATCGGGTCTGTCGTTGACGAGACCCCTGCGCCCCACTCGGAGACCGATCTCAGCAAGCAGCAGCACATCCAGACAGAGCTCAAGGATCAGATGGCGTCGCTTGCGGCTTCGCTGTGCGACAACATGGAGGACAAGCTCCGTACTGCTGCCCAGCAGGTCGGCAATGGCGCGGACGCGGACGCGGGGCTTGCGCTCTCGCACAGGTGGGAAGAGATGAAGCCGCGCATCATCCGGCCGCTTGTGGATGTCGACTGCGTGCAGCAGGCCTACGAGCTCGCCGAGCACCACTGCGATTTTGCAACGCTCGTGTATCTCTGTCACAACAAGAAGTCGAGCGCGGGACCCGAGCAGATTGAGCACTATATCGAGAAATTCGGTGCAGAGTTTGCCTTTGTTCTCTACGACTGGTACATTGAGCAAGGCGACTTGCATGCTCTGTTGAACCAGGACGAGGTCTACGGCGAGCTCCTGACCGAGTTCTTCCGTCTTCACCCCCACCCCGAACTCGCGTGGGTGCACGACATTGCCAGCCAGCAGTTTGCGCAGGCTGCGACCGCGCTCATTGCGGTCGAGGGCGAGACGGCCTCGCTAGCGGAGAAGCAGCTCATGTCCTCTATCGCCAAGCTCACTGCCGTGGCTTTCGAGAAGATGCACGGCCCGACGACGGACGGCGAGGCGATTCTAAACCGTATCGACGACGAGCTCGAGATGATCAATTCGCAGGAGGTCGTGCTTGATGAGATTACAACGACGGGCAAGGGCGGCAAGGCGCCCAGCCCGGCGCAGTATGTGGCACAACAGGCATCGCACCTGTCCGACCGGCCGGCGTTCAAGCGTGTTCTGGAGACTGAAATCGCTACGCTGCTCCAGGGCGACGCGCTCGACACCGAAGCGTTTGTCGACGTAATGACCCTCAAGGACACGATCGGCGCGGGTGCGGCCGTCGCCCTCGAGCGTCTTGCGCGCGACGTCTTCCTTCCCGAGGGACGGAAGCAGGTCGCGCTGCTCTCGCTCTGGCGCCGCGTCTTTGTCAGGGACGACTGGACGGCCATCGCCAACACTGCCGGCCGGAGTGAGGAGAAGCAGCGCGACGTGCTTCGTGCCACGGCGACGTACACGACCCTGCAGGCGATCGGGGAGACGGACCTGCCTGCGTCCTTCATCCTGACGCCAGCCGGCGCGCTCGCGCCGCCGCTGGGCGTGGAGATTGCTGCGCGCTTCCCCTCCCTGCCCCCGAGTGAGGTCGAGGCGTTGATGAAGGATCACGAGGCCGAGATTGAGGTGTTGGGCGGGCTGATCAAGGAGGTCGGACTCGAGCAGCGCGTCAGGGGCGTCAGGGCGCTTGTGCTCCGGGATGCGCAGGAGGAGCAACAGGTCGACGTGGAGATGGCATAGAGACAGTGGTAGATGCGATGCAGAGTTGCATGTTGCGTGCATGGCTCTCGTGGTGCATTCAAAGCGGGGTCGTAATGTCAAACTACTTTCAACGCTTGGAAGGGCGGCTGGTCGAGAGTGTCTGCGGCATAGTCGTCTCCTGTACTGCCTGTCGCCCGCGGCCTCCAGCGTGCAGCTTCTGGGGTCTTGGGGTATTGAGGGATGCAGAGAAAGCATGCGGCTCACAGACATGTGGATGTTTTGCGGCGCAGTGGCGGGGCTCCGAGGAACAATCTTATCGGGTCACGTGCCAGGTGACATGAGTACCTGTTCAATGAAGCGGTCTTTGCTGGCCATGGGTGTGGCTTGAAACGAGACCAAGATGCATATGCTATGTATACAGCTCAAAACTGCCGGACACGAAGGATCCCCGGCTGTCCCTTGCACAGGGCAGTGCCTCGTCAGACTCCATTGCGTGACCCGGTGACCCGGCGAGGTTCAAACGTCAAGTTCTAAACGCCAGCCAACCTCTCGGGCTGAAGGGCGACTGTCGTCTGTTTCGCTCAGGCGGGGATCTTGACTCGCCAAGCCGACATTGGCAGGGCTAAACTGTCAGCACAACTCGAACCCTGCAAAACTCACAACTCAAGCGCTTGATGGTGGGCAGAATAATCGTCACCAGACAGCAAGCCGACAACGTCACGCACAGCGCCGTCATGACATAGTATCCGTCCCTCTCGATCCTGCACGTGCCTCCTGCTGTAGTGCACGCCGCTTTACCGACTTCTGACGAGCAGTCAGAGCCTGTGATGCTGCATTTAGAGATGGTCAACAGGTCGACCGAACGGAGAATGAGCGGCTTGGGCCACGTGCCTCCCAGGTTTGACACCGTGTTGAGGAGCGTCATGTACGTGCCGCCAATGAGCGGGTCGGCAATCTGGGTGTGGAAGGCCGTGATACCGACAAACTGGACCGTGTTGGTCAAGCTCGTCATCAGGGTCGTCGCGATCACAAGGCTGAAATAGCCAGAGCTGACCTTGCCGCCGTGGGGAAAGTTCCAGACGACGGTCGCGGCAATGACCGCCATGCCCAGGCGCGCCCAAAAGGCCATGACCCAGACGCGGAGCACGCCGCTGGCGGCGGCTGCGCGAGTGGAGCCCGCGGACAGGGGGTGGCGATGTTCGCCGCCGTCGGGACCGGGAGTCTTTGCGCCAGGGCGAGACCACTTGGCGGCCAGCCAGCCGACAATCATCTGGGCGGGAAAGTCGAGGAGGACGGCAACCGCGAGGTCTTCCTTGTTCAGGCCCTTCTCGAGCAGTTTGAGCTGGGTGACGGATTCGTTGACTTGGAAGCCGAATTTGGCGATAAGCAGCAGGATGAGGAAGGACTGGATGTCTGAGGTGTCAGCTTGCTGCTAAAGGCGAGACGCACTCTTCAAGCGGACGATGCTCCACATGATCTTGTAGACCTTTTTGACGTCGAGATCCGGGTCGTCCGTGTTGACACCATCCTCCTTCTTGAAGAAGACTAGCCAGAACGTCACCACAAGGTACATGCAGCCCCAGAAGCGCATGTAGGGTCCGAGGGTGACCAGGGGGTAGGTCTGGGGGATTGAACGAAAGTACTTGTTGGAAAAGTCGACCGAGTTGAAGGCCAGGAAGACGGTGAAACTCGACGCGGTGCCAATACCGAGACCAATGGTCTGCGCGGTCGACGCGTACGACAGGTTTGGCTGTGACAGGAGCGTGAGGGCCCAGCCATCAACAGCAATGTCCTGCGTCGCCGCGGCGAAGATGAGACTTCCAAAGATCATGGTGATAAAATGGATGTCGATCGTGTCCTAAGGACGTCAGTACGAGCTCAACGACGCCCACGTCGTACTCACTGCCGCAAGCCATCCCTCAACCCTGCCACCGATAATGTACAGCGCAATGCCAACAATCGTCTGCACTGGCACGACCCAGCTCTTGCGTCGTCCCCACTTGGGCACAAACCATGCGTCGACGATCGGCGACCAAAGGAGTTTTAAAGAGTATGGCCACGTGCTGAGTGCAAACACTGCCAACGAAGAGTAGGACAGACGTGGCTTCAACAAGAACGGGAGCGTGCCAAATGTAAACCCCAAGGGGATGCCTTGTAGCAAGTAGAGCACAACCAGCATGGCAAAGGCCTGCTGGTCGCGTTTACTCTTCAACCCCGGACCTATCTGCCCGCTGCCATCGTCGAGGTCGAGCTTTTCGTACCGCGCGGTGGACGACGATGGTAGCTTCCTGTCGGCGTCGGTGGAGGTCCTTGGAGAGTCGTGACGGACCAGCAGGCCTTTCTCTTCCAAGTCGCCAATGTCCTCAATGTTGCGCCCGCGCAGGGCCGTGTTGCCCAGCATGGTCGTTGGCGAGCCGGAGGATGATGAAGAGGTAGAGGATGTAGTTGATAAACTAGGTTGCGTTGCCGTGTCCCGAAGTTGCAGAGTCGTGCCTGGGACGTGTGTGGCGGAAATAGATGAACCAGGAGACGTGTTGGTGCTGCAGAGGATGTTGGACGATGGAGAGGAGGCGCGTGTAGTGTCTGGAGTCGGGTAGGATGTGTGCAGCAGTGCCGGTGTACGCTGTCGGAGTCCTATGGGTGTGGGAGATGTTGGCAGGGCTGTGGCTGCCGCCTCGTTGGCTGGCGTTTCATCAGTCATGGCCGTGCGGGGTGGCAAGGCAGTAGCAGCTGTGGCCATGATTGTTCTTGCGACGAGGAGGGAGGATGAGTGACAGTGTTTTGCATGGTAGAGGTATTCTTATGGTGGCTTATGCAGCTGACATGCATGCTTACAAACGTTTCTTGCTTCCTAACACTTGCTTGTTCGACGTGGAAGACATAGTACCACGTCACCAAGTCTTCCTCGCCCACCCGCCACTGCGCACGCCTAACAGATTGGAGGATTAACCGGCACTCACTCTCACATGCCTAAATCCGCCTTAGCTACAACTCGCGCGCCTATCCTTGAAATTTGCTCCCGGGCGGGATTCAGGGGGCGCAATGAACACTTGGACCCTGAATTCGACGTGTCGCGATCGTCCATTCCTACAAAGATATTATAATCCACACCCCATCCTCCTCTTCGCCGTCTTGCTCACCTCTTCACCCCCAACAGACCATTCTCGCAACAATGTCGTACCCTGCCGGAGTCAAGCCCTTTGCCGAGCGCACCCACCCCAACACCATTTGCATGTTCGATGTCGACGGCACCCTCACCCCGGCGCGTCTCACCGCGTCCCCCGAGATGATTGAGACTCTCAAGAAGCTCCGCAACGAGTGTGTCATTGCGTTTGTCGGCGGCTCGGACCTCAAGAAGATTGAGGAGCAGCTTGCTGTTCACGGCGAGAACGGTGAGTAGTCTTCTGCGCGTGTGCAGGCGCCGAGCACGCCGACTGCGCGTAGGTATGAGGCGCGGGCGAGGAGCTCGAAGAGTCACTGGCATGAGAGTGTCTTGCTGCACCTGTGCAGCTAAGAGCGTCGCGCCAGGATATAGAGTACGCAGCTATAGTGCTCCTGGACCCGTGCTTCTGGATCCCGGCAGCCCGTACCACCCACCAACAAGCAGAGCAGCACTGACGCACCAGTCCTCGACATGTTCGACTTTGGCTTTGCCGAGAACGGCCTCACCGCGTACCGCCTCGGTAAGGAGCTTCCTCCTGCCTCGTTCATCGGCCACGTCGGTGAGGAGCCCTACAAGAAGCTCGTCAACTTTATCCTCCGTTACCTCTCAGACGTCGACGTCCCTGTCAAGCGGTGAGTACGGGCCATGATGGTGTGCGACTTGTGGGCGCAAAGAATACGGCCACACCGCTGTATACTAGCGTTCACATCTCGCACCTGCACCTCTTCCGAGAGAACCGCGACTGACTTTCCAGCGGCACCTTTGTCGAGTTCCGCAAGGGGATGATCAACGTCTCGCCCGTTGGCCGTAACGCCTCGACGCAGGAGCGCAACGACTTTGAGGCCTTTGACGCCACGCACAAGGTCCGCGCCAAGATGGTCGACGCGCTCAAGAAGGAGTTCGCCCCCCTGGGCCTGACCTACTCTATCGGCGGCCAGATTTCGTTTGACGTCTTCCCCCAGGGCTGGGACAAGACTTATGCGCTTGGCCGGATCAAGGACGAGGGGTTCACCGAGATTCACTTTTTCGGCGACAAGACGTACGAGGGCGGAAACGACTATGAGATTTACACCGACGACCGCACCCAGGGCCACTCGGTCACCAAGCCCGAGGACACGATCCAGCTCCTCAACGAGCTGTTTATCAACAAGAAGTAAAACGGCATCAGCGAGCGAGCGTGAGCGTCGCCGGGTGGGGTAGTGGACATTATTTAGATGTAGATGGACAGATGCACATTGTCGCGAGCTAGCGGCCCATCCGTGGAGACGTAATGTGGGGCACCTCTGTGGCTTGGATCGTTCATCCATTCGCGCACGTTCGTTGCGTTCCCTTTGTTAGAGGCTTGGTCCAAGGCTCCCTCGTGTATGATTTCTGGCGCGTTAGGTGGCGCTAGCTCAGTTCACAGACAATTCACGCCGGAAACGTTCGTACTGGTAGGTGGAGGTGACAATGAATGACATTTTCGAAACCTTCTCTCAGACCCGCTGGCCCTTCTACATGCTACTACTTCTGGGTGGCGCGCTGGTGACAGATCCGCAAGACGTGTGTCGACTTGCTGTAGCGGTCTACCCCCGATGCGGTCTATGCGGTCACGGCCTGCGGACCGAACAAGAGGGCAGTGATAGCTGCGGGAACAGTGACGTGCTCGCCCGGTGCCGAGCAACTGAGGCCCCATCGGTGGTCGTAGGCGACAAAGATTGCGCGGTAGTGCAACGCAATAGCGCCGACGATGCACATGTGCCAGAGCTGGTGGCTTGCTCCCCAGCGGTCAAACTTGCCCGGCATGGCGCACTCTGGGAAGTGGAACGAGTAGCACACGAGCCCTGCAATGTAGGTGAGAACGCTGTAGAGGAAGGGTGCGACAAAGGGGACTGCGAGGTCGTAGCCGTGCTGGTAAAACAGCTGGACAATGGGCGCGACCATGGCCATGTTGAGGCAGATGAAGAAGAGGATTCGCCAGGGCTTGTTCTTGCGCTGGTTGAACCATTTCTGGAACGGGAGGTAGCTGCCCAGGCCGCCAAAGGCAATGTTGACAGACGTGTAGGCAATCACCGTCTTGGGGGAGCAGTAGTAGGCGTTGTAGACTACCGTGTTAAAGCTAAAGGCGATGAGCCACGAGATGCCAATGTAGTCTACGCAGGCGCCCCATTCAAACCATCTGCGGCTCGAGCACCCGCTGAGGACGTGCCAGCCAGCGCTGCTTGACAGGCACGAAGTGGCGGCCAGGAGGTAGGACACGAGCATGGCCGTGTCGATCCAGTGTGGGTCGGGCAGGGGCGATTTCCAGATGATGAGCGGGATGATGACAAAGTAGATGAGGATCGTAGGGATAAAGTGCGAGTGAATGTTGACCGTCTCGTTGTGCAGCTGGAACGCCGACTTGATGAGTGGGATCGGTCCTGCACGCCCGAGGGGGATGAAGCGGTATCCAGTGTGAATGTACTGGTTGTTGCGCCACCAGAACGGGAGGTGCTTGAACTCGATGAGTCGAGTTCCGTCCGCACTGGCAATGAGGGCCTCAGCGACGGTAGGGCCCTGCGGCGCACCGAGGTGCACGCCGTGGACGTCGCAGAGCTTGTCGTCGGGCTCGGGCGTGCCCTCGTCGGTGGACGTCTCGAGGTGCGCCTCGACCGCCAGGTCGTCGTCGTCCCCGTCGTCGTCGACGACAGAGGCGATATCCCGTACCGTCCAGTCGAGGAATGTGGGTCGCATAAAGTCGATCGGATAGTCGGCCGACCCGAGCGACTTGGACCTCCGCAGCCGCCTGCGCTCAATAGCCCGCGCCGGGCCCGGCGTACGGTTGGGGAACAAGTACTCTGGCTCGTCGTCATTGTCGTCGTCGCCGTCCACCCCCTGGCCTCCGCGGTTGGGCAGCACCGCACGCCCCTCATCGAGGGAACACGACTTTAAGTGGTTGCCCCGCAGAGCGCGCGGCGCATACTCGCCATCCTCGCCCTCCTCCCACCCGAGCCTCTCCCACCCTCCCCAGTCGTCGGGCGGGAGCAGCGCATGCACGACCTCGATGACCCGCCGGCGCGCGCCCTGCACGGCCCGGCTGCTCGCGCTCACGGGGTCGGGCCACGCGCCGGCCCCCTCGGCAGTGGGCGTGCCGCACAGGCCGAGCTCGACGGCCTGCAGCCGTCCGGGCAGGTTGCGCAGCCACTCGCGCTGTGCGCCCAGCGTCCCGCTCAGTCCCAGCGGGACGTAGGCGGCAACGTCCTCGCGGAGCGCAGAGAGATAGTCAAGCACGCGCGCGTCCGCCTCGATGGCGCTCGCTGAGCGGCCCGGGCGCGGGCGCGTCGGCAACCCGTTGCCGAGCACGGGGCTGCCGTTTGGTGCTGCACCTGGGCGGCGGTGGCGCAGCTCGTTACTGCTGCTGCCTTCTGGAAGAGCCGACGCGGCTGCCCGTGCCCAGTGCTGCTCGTTGTCCGTTTCGTCCTCGCTGCTGGGCGACGAGACCGAGGCGTTGCTCCCGTTTGCTGGGGACAGCGGGTGGTTCGGATCAATGACGCCGAGCTTTTCACGCAGCACGTTTTCAGCTTCCCCAATGTAGCCTAGCAGGGCTGCGCGGAGGCCCGAGACGGAGGGAAAGGCGAGGTTGGACAGGTAGCTTGTGCTGCCCTCGTCGTCAAAGGCCATGGTCGGGTGGGAGAGGCGGCGGCGCGGGGAGGCTGGCGGGGGGGACAGGTGCCGCCCAGAGTGCGAGGGCGACGGCGGTAATGCTGCCATCGTGGTGGGGGGAGTGAAAGCACGCAAAGTGCGCGTCTTGTGTGGGGGGTGTAGGACGCTGGCGTGAAAGAGTGACAGGCGTAAAAGCAGTTGTATCGGATAACGGGTGGGTTGTTGTGGGTGGGCCTAGCGAAAAATCCTTGGTTGGGGAGTGGGTGATAGAGAGGCGAGGAGGAGGAGCAGCCCGAGCAAGGTGTGGGTAGGTGCTGCGTGTGGGGTGTCTTTTGTCTAGAAGAGTAAGGATGAATGAATGACGAGTAAAGGACAGAGGGGTGAGGTTGGGCGGGTACTTGAAGGCAGGTGTGTGAGGGAGAGAGAGGACCCAACACGGATCGCGGAGCAGTGGACGAGAGAGGACCCAGGCACTCTTGTTCTTGCTCTGCTATCCTGCGCACTTCTTGGCACTCATGCATCCCACAGCAGCCATTCTCGGCATACCCAGCAGTAGCAAGCATGCATGCATGTCGGGGCCGATAACAAGCTACGCATGCATGCAGAGTCGCCGAATCCATGCATCCTCTCCTCCTGGCAGTGAGCCAAAGCACACAGCACAACCCATGCTGCGTGCATGGACCTCGATGTCCCCTCGTGGGACCCACCGTGGGCCCCATTTCTCACGACTGCTAAGGATCCTGCGACGCTCGGCGCTCCTTGAACCCTCCTCCTCCTACTTCCGCTGTCCTTGCCTCCGACCTGTCAAACAGAGAGTCTGCCTGCCGGCCTGCCGAAAAATAGGAAAACTCCAGCCAGCTCCGCAGTTCGTACGTACTCCGCCCGGCGGACGACGCCGCCGCTCCAGTTCTCGGTATAATCTCCGTATTCTCGGCGTAAATGGTCATTCTCGGTGTCGCTTCTATGAAATGACATGCATACAAGCAGTCGCCGACATACAAGGTACACTACCAGGCAGCCGGCGACAGAGGACGCATGTGTTTTATAGTGTCGCTGATAACGGATAAGGTTACCGAGACGAAGAGAGTGGCGTAGATCAGATCCGACGGCGACCGATAAGCGATCCTATTTACGCTTACCACCCTTGCGCTTCCTAGCCTTGGTCTCGGACGCGCCCACAGCTCCGTCGTTCATCCAACTGTCGTCCTCGGGCACGGCCGCCTCGGGAACAGCAGCATCAGCAGCAGCAGCGAGGACATCCTCGGCCTGCGCCTGGACCTCGGCAGCTGCTGCACGCGTAGCCGCGCGCGCCTTTTGTGCGACCTCGGAGGGCGCCTCAATGGTGTCGTCGCGCTTTTCCTCGTCGTCGTCGTTGGTCTCCTCGCGCCATTTCCAGAGCAGGCCGAGCTCGCCGCGCGCAAACGCCAGGAGGAGTGGGCCAAAGGTGCACGCCGGCGAGAGGTACAGGAGGGCAGGCTGGGCGCGCTCCTGGGTCTGCATTGCGATAATGGTCGCGACGAGGCCGGCAATGTAGGAGACGATGGCGGTCCAGAAGTAGGGCTTGCCAAACTTGCTGCGTGCTGTTACGTCGCGCGTCGGGTGGTTGGCGGCGTGGCGGGCAAGGTCGAAGCGGAGGCAGAGGGCGATCACCAGGCCTGGAATGACGACGTCGCCGAGGCCAAGCATTGCAAAGTCGACCGAGCCGGCCTTGGGCGCCAGGAGCTTGATGGGGGCGTCGATTCCCTTGGCGACGGTGACCATCACGGGGGTATAGAAGACCTGGTCGTTAGCGAGTTCAAGACAAGTGTGGGCGAACAGATAGTCCTGCCCACACTGACACAGAAACCAGACTCACCCAGAAGATGTCATAGACAAGGAGAAGCGCAAGAAGGAGAAACGCCGTGGGGAAGCCGTCCAGACGGAGCAGCGCGAGCGCACCGGTACCAAGACACAGGGCGAGGACATTGGTGAGGAACCAAGGCCGGCCAAGGGGCACATAGGCAATGGGGAGGACCGTAGCGGGAATGAGCGAGATGGCGGATCCGATACGCATGGGCAGGTGGAAGACCTCTGCTCTTGTCAGTGTCAGAAGGCAATGGAAGACGCACGCTTGATGCCGGCACTGATGCGGACATGGTACACGGGCGACTCGCGGCCAATGAGGCGGAGCCCACCGTTGATAATGGAGGAAAAGGTCGTGTGGACGGCAAAGATGCCTGCTCCAGAGACTAAACCATCAGCGACTCTGCACCTGTAGCAGCAACTTACAGTAGACACCGAGCATGAGGTCAATCCACTTCTTGTCAACATACTTGATCAAGTACCACAGCCCGATCAGCGCACAACTCCCGAGGATCGGGAACAGCAACGAGTCCATGAGAGTAAGCGTCTCGTCGAATTCACTCTCATCGTCGTCGTCCGCGTCGCTCTCGTCGTCAAAGACGAGCTTGTCGCGGCGGGCCTTGCGCGCTTTCCGCCTCCTCGCCCGGACGGCAGCCGGGGTGCGCAGGGACTTGAAGCTTCCCAGCGCTATAGGGAGGAGCGCCTGGGCGCCGAGGGCGACAAAGGAGGAGTAGGGAAAGGACTGGGCTTTCGACATTGGATGTGCCGCGGTGGACGGGGGATGGCGAGAGTCACAAAGTCATTGGATGGACACTTACTGGACACGCGACTGCCAGCACACTGTCGACGCGCCGATTGTTGCTTTTGAAGTAGACAATTTACTTCCGCTAATACAAGGGGTGTAGTGACATTAGGAATGACCTGTTGTTGACACTACAGACCTACTTCTCGGTATCTCAGTGTTACTCCTATCACATCTGCCTACTCCATTCCTCGCCCATTGGCCACTGCTGGCATGACAGCGGAGACGATACCGGAGACTCCGACGAGTTGAGCAGCATGACTGTGCGGGCAGTCAGACCTACAGGGAAGGTGTTTCTGGCCACCAAACGTGCCCAAGCCTCGGAACCCGGTTCGCGACATCCCACTCGCCCTCTAGCCGTCCCTGAGGAGACTCTTTGCGTGAGATTGACGTGACTCGAGGACTCAGTTTCTCGGTAACGGTTACATGGAGTGTGGTAAGAAGGCAGCAGCGTGCAAGAGTGTGCCCAACTGACTTTGTGGGAGGAGGTTGTGGCCGACTGATAGGATCTGACTGTCATGAGCCTAGTCAGTGGCACTGGCATGATTGAGGTGAGTGTCACTGCGCCACTGCATGTTTCGGAGCCGCCGTATCTGACTAGTGTACAGTTGAGCTTGGCGAATGGGCCTATGGGCTGTGGTCGCGCCAGGGAGCTGGCGAGGGCAGTTGGCGAGAGTGACTGAGTATGCGGCTTTGGAGCTTTGTCATGGCGCTGGTAGCGCGTGTGGTGCTAACTGAACTCTGCTAACGAGCTTCTAAGATCTCTGGGTGAGTCTGTATTCTGTGCTGAGCCCGTGGTCCCGAAAGTGCACAACTTTTTGTGCCCATGTCTGAAACGGCATACATGTGCTGCTCTCACAGCACGCCAGACAGTGATCCTGCGATCCTAGCGGAACAGCGAGGAGTGCGAGGAGTGTGGTGAGATAGTCGGGTGCCCAGTGAAGGTGAACAAAGGGTTACAGGGGAGCACGGATCAGTAGTTTCCTGCGCCGCTGACGGCATTGTTCTCGTCGTCGCCGGCTCTTTGTGCCAGTGCGCCAGTTACCTCTTCCTTTTGTGGGTAGGAGGGTGTTGCTTACGTGCTAATCTCATGTTTCTCTTGCCACTCTTGGCTGAGGGGTCCAAGGCCTGGACAACTGCGCCGCCTCGTCTCTATCGATTCGCACTGGGCCAGCTTCTCATGACCCCAACATCTACATCTGCAGGTCACAAACAATCCTCTTTCCCTGTCTGCAACTCATAACATCTACGTCCAGTCATGCTGAACAATGCTCTCTATTCTCGCACAGAAACGCTGACTGGACTGCACAGGCTCGGCAGGCAATGGCGCTCATGGATCCTCGTTCTCGCTTTGCATGCACCACGCTTGTCCAGCCCTGAGTCTGTGCTCCCCCGCACACTCCCTTCCGATGCCTTTTTCTCGTCCTTGCTTGCTGCCTCGTGAGGTGTACAGGTTGATTGCTTCTTCGTTGGCTTCATTTGAGCCATCTTTATCACCGTCATCTCTTCTCATCTCGTCACTCCTTTGCCAGGGCGTAAGAAAGAACGCACCGCAGGGCAAACCACTTGCCCTGTTCTCTCTATTTGCAGACTCGCCTCTGCACGGCTCGGTGCTGACTGGGCAGTTCTTTTGAGCAGAGCTGGGGGCACTGTTCACCTCGCAGCTCTCACCCACGCCCCTTCCACTGGTTGGTTCTTACCGCCCTACAACATCTCCCCGTCGTCAGAGTTCAGTCACCTCCTTCTGCACCGGTCGACGTGGATCCCTCGACAACAACATTTCCAGTCAACACCCATCAACTTTCGTTTTGCTCGTTCCCATCATTCCGTTCTTTTCAGCAGCCGCTGCCAGCTGCGCGCACTCGTTCAAAAAGTGGTCACCGTTCCCGCCTTCTTTCTCCTCTCCTCTGACGACCTCTCCACCCAAGGCTAAGCAAGCACCCACCTCTAGACCACACGTAGCCCCTCGCCTCCTCTTACACTCCTTGCGCAAAACATGCACTTTGTCGAGTGGCTATGCGCTTTTGGAAAATCTTCAAGTGATGTAAGTTGGGCAGGTATGCTGTGGCAGCTGATACCAGGATGAGCACAAGCAGCTTCTCGAAGGACCAAGCCAGGCTTCCTATTCTGGAAACGCGCAGTCGTGGGTCGAAGCCGAGCCTCTGAGTGGCCGCCACTTTCCTCCCCCAGATATCATTCTCTCGGCACCTGGCCGGCGTTCGCGTCCATTTGAGTTTCTGTCCACGCTGATACCCGGCCCGTGGACGTCGACCTGCCACGCTCAGGCCAGCTCTTCTGGATCC
This sequence comes from Prillingera fragicola, assembly GCA_002335605.1. Taxonomy (NCBI): domain Eukaryota; kingdom Fungi; phylum Basidiomycota; class Tremellomycetes; order Trichosporonales; family Trichosporonaceae; genus Prillingera; species Prillingera fragicola. The sequence goes on from BEDY01000001.1 coordinate 4,203,703, forward strand.
TTGACACAATGTTATGCGTCTAGTGGTCGAGCACCGAGCATCATTGAACAAGCCGAGTCACGTCGCCAGTGGCGCCTTGCCGACGCCGAGCGCAAGGAGGCGCAGTCGCGGATACACCGCATCATCACCGAGCAGTATGGCAAGTGAGTACTACCACGGGGCTCAGGCGGGATTGGCATGCTGACATTGACCAGCCGCATGCACAAGGTAGAGCGCGGTGTTGGCAGGTCTCAGCCTGTTAGTGGTCTCTTTAAGTCGCACGCAACCCATGCCAACGGACCGCCCAGCCGTTCGCCCAGCATTGCCAACTCGCCCTTTGCCCACGACGACAGCCACTCTCTAGGTGATCACGGCCACGAGCACGAGTCACCCGGCGTAGCTGGTCTGCTTTACATCCCAGCCGGCCACGATCAAGCCCTCGTGTATCACACTCCAGTGGACCACATCAACATGCCTTGCCCCAAACCAATGACCCAGTCGATTCCAACCGAGTCGCTACAATCACTCTCCCGCTCGACACTCTTGTCTTGCACGCCAAGCACACGCGAACCCCCCGCACAGCCCCTCGCGATCCTATCGCCTATTCTAGGCTACAAACCCCTCTCGACCTCCCCGCAGCCCACCCCCGTGCCACTGTCAGAACGCGGCCGCCGCGGGGCTATGCACGTCAATCGCGACGACGTCTCGCGCTCCGTCGCGCACATGCTGTTCAATTTTGGTCAAACTGCCACGCCCCGAGCAGCCAGCGTCTTCTCGCAGGCTGCGCCGACGCTGGGTCACGCCACGCCGCCGTCACTTGGAATAGAGAGCGCGCCGCCCGTGGCGCCCATTGCACAACCAACCGAGAGCCTGCACGACATGGGCGAGCTGCACCTGACCTCGGACACGAGCTGCGAAGCCTCCCCCGCGCCGAGCATCGCCGAGCCGCGCGGTCGGCAGGCGGGCCGCGGCGCGCGACGCGGGAGTCCTCCCTCAAGCTCGAGCCGGCTCCTTTGCCGTTCTCACGACTTGCTGCCCGCCGAGGAGAAGCACCACCCCGTGGGAGGGGCAGAGGACGATGAGGGCCTAGGCGTGGTGTACAAGGAGATAGGCCTGCATGGCCTGCCTGGGCTGGTGTCCCCGCGCTTGAGGAGGGGCGGGCATAGGCGCCAAAGGAGCGCGCGTGGTGTGGCGTACTTTGATGTTGAGAAGAGTGTCTAGACCCGAAATGACCATGCCTGGCTGTACAGCAGCCACGACCGACGCCGACGACAACTACATGTCCTAATTGATGAACGCGCCATGTACAGCGGCGCACCAAATGTCACGCAGCACGCCAACGAGGAAGAGCAAGCTATAACTCTGGCGCGCCCCTGCAACTCCTGGAGCGGCCGAGTTTCCTGTCTCGACAATCTGTACCATACATCACTCCTATCCTCATTGTCATTTTATAGGATACCGACCCCAGACCCGGGTCGTGAGCTTTGCCTGTGCGATGCATGTGGTGTATCTGCCGCCTCTACTGTACAACATATCTCTCCACCAGCGTGAAGAGCTCAGAGAAACCCCCTCCCAGTCCCCTTGGCGAACACCTTGACGCCCCCCGGCTCAAGACGATACTGCAGCGGCTGACTCCTCGGCACCCCGACACCCCGTCCACGGAGGACATGCACCGAGACCTCCCCACTGACATCCCCACTCCGTCCCGTCGCCAGCCCACACACGCGCCACCACACGTCCGCAACACGGAGGCCGGCGTAGAGCAGCGCGGCATCCTCCCCCGCCGGCCGGCCGGTCGACTCGCCGGGCGCGTCGGGGGTCAAGGGGAGGGCGTCGGCGTGGAGTGTCGTCACGAGGGCTGCGTTTGAGGTGCGTGCTGCGGCGAGGGCGGCGCGGACGAGGCGCGTGGTGGTGCAAGCGGGGACGCCGAGGGAGGTCAGTGTTGAGAGGCCGTCGAGGAGGATCAGCGCGGTGGGCTCCGCCTGTGCCCCTGCCGCTGGGGCTGGGAGGGCGGCGAGGGCGGCAATGAGCGCGGCGTAGGTGGGTTGCAGGTCTGGGGTCCCAGAGGAGGTGAAGAGTGGTGGAGAGCTTGAGGCAGCGGTGGGGGGGAGGGCGGAGGGGGTGATGTGCGTGAACGACGGTGCTGAGCGCGGGAGCGGTGTGCCGAGGCGACGCAGAACGGCGTCCCATGACGCACGTCCTTCGGCGCGCAGGTCGATCCAGATTACCTTTCAGTCAGCTTGGCTCGCGCCGAGGAGACTCACCGGGACCTTGCGCTGGATAGCGGCAATGACGAGGTGGTACAGGGTGAAATTTGAGGACGCACTCAGCATGTCGCTGATGACGAGGTGCGAGCCGGCGGGGGGCAGGGTGTTGTCCCCCTCAAAGGCGAGGTGGGGCGACAGGATTGTCATGCCGGGGTTGAGGCTGTTGAATGGTGTATTGTTGTCATGTCGAACAAAGTTCAAAGGTTGGACATGACTTCTGACGACAACATGACCCTGTGGTTGTTCTGCTCAACCGCCTTGGGGTGGTAAAACTGCATCAATTCTTGTTCGTATAACGGTTAGTATGCTCGCTTGTCATTCACATGATCGCGGGAGATCGGGGTTCGATTCCCCGACAGGAAGCTTTCCTTTTTGCCTCTCTCCACCCCCTTCACAACTTTGAACACTGAATCTGCCTGCGAGCGCGCCAATGCTTCTGCTGAGTGGTATACATGGCCATGCTAAATGCGAGATATCGCGAATGAAGAGATGATAGGTGACCCAAAATGATAAACCCTTAGACAGCAGCCGTGGCACTCCCACACCTAGCACACAGCGCATCCGGCGCGTCGGCAGTGTAGAGCCAGCATCGCGGACACTGGTCCGCGGGCGCCGGGACGAGGGTGAGGCTCGCGACGCCGCGGGGCGTCTCGGCCGTCCCCACGAGGCTCCATTTCGGCGCGCCTGTTGGTGGGCCGAAAGTGACGGACGACACGCCGAGGATGCTCGGCAGCTCCGCGTCGTGGGCGCGGAGTGCGGCTGTGAGCTCGGCGTCGGCGGAGAGGTGGACTGCTGCTTCTGCTGGTTTTGTGACGTGTTTGGCCTGGCGGGCAGTCTCGAGGAGGGAGAGGACTTCGGAGCGGAGGGCGAGGAAGGTTGGCATTTGCGTGCCAGCTGATGTGTCTACTGTGGCTGTAGGCGTCCATGGTTCGAGAAAGACGGAGGGTTTCCGCGCACCTGCGGCCTCGTAGACTTCCTCTGCGAGGTTGGGCACGATGGGGGCCACGAGCTTGAGCATAGTCTGCAGGGTGTGGTGGAGGGTGGCGATGACCGCTTGGCGGCGTGCGCTGGTGGTGGGGTCGCAGTAGAGCGTGTCCTTGATTACGTCAAAGTAGAACGAAGAGAGGGTCGAGGAGGTAAAGGAGGACACTGAAAGCAGGACCTTGTTAAAGGTGAACTCGTCGTAGCCTTCCTTGGCCGTTGCTTCGAGAGCAGCGAGCTCGGAGAGAATGTACCTGTCGACGAGCGAGAGGTCTGCCTTGTCCAGCGGGAGTGGGGACGCGTTTGCCGTGTTACCGAGCATGAACCGCAGGGCACTCCGAAGCTTACGCAGCAGCTCGGCCGCATGCGAGATACTCGACGGCCCAATCGATGCGTCGCGGGTGTAGTCCACGCCAGCAGCCCAGACACGCAGCGTGTCGCTGCCGTACGCGGGCGTGCTCTTTGTCCCGTGGATAATCTCCATCGGCGACAGACCGTTACCCATCGACTTGCTCATCTTTGCACCAGCCTCGTCGGTCGTGAACCCGTGCGTGATGAGGTTGGCGTACGGTGCCCGCGGCTTGCCCACGCCCTGAAGCGCTGCCAGGCGCGTGAGGAAGGACGACTGGAACCAGCCGCGGTGCTGGTCCGAGCCCTCCAAATACACGTCTGCGAGCGGCTCAGTGGCCGGGCGGAGGTTGGCGGCCTCGATGAGCGACCAGGAGGTTCCAGAGTCAAACCACACGTCGAGCGTGTCGTACCCGCGCGTAAACTCGCCAGTCTCGCCGGGAGGGATAAAGTCGTCGACGGGGCCAGACCACCAGTGGTCAACGCCCTTGGCGTCGAGGACCGAGATGATGTGGTCGAGCGATTTCTCCGAGAGAAGCGGCTCGCCGGTCGCGTTGAACAAGGCAGGAATAGGCACACCCCAGCTGCGCTGACGAGAGATGCACCACTCGGAGCGCGACAGGACCGTTGCGGACAGACGGTTACGCCCGGTTGCAGGGACAAAGTTCACGGCCTCCATTGCCTCGACCGCCGACTCCTTCAGACTCTCCACATCAGCAAACCACTGCGGTGTAGCGCGGATAATGATCGGCTGCTTGGTCCTCCAGTCACAAGGGTAGCGGTGCTCAATCTTCTCCTCGGCAAGAAGAGCATTCTCAGCCTTGAGTAGCTCGACGACAGCCTTGGATCCAGCGCCCAGCACAGGCTTGCCGAGCAGGTTCTCAGCCTTGACGCCGCCCCACGAGAGGACTTCCTGGGTGAAGCACCCGTCGTCGTCAATTGGGCACCGGAGCTCGGTGATCGCCATGCCGTTCGCGAGGAACGCGTCATAGTCCTCGTGTCCGTGGGCGGGGGCAGAGTGAACTAGACCAGTTCCGGACTGGGACGTGACATGGTCCCCAGCAAAGATTGCTGGGCGAGCCTCGGGAGAGTCGGCGGTGTGAAAGAGGTGCGTGTACCGTGTGCCCACCAGGTCAGCGCCGGTCATCTTGTCCACGACCGTCATCTCGCCGAAACGCTTGGACAGCTCCTCGAGAAGCTCGACGGCGACGACGAGGAGGCGGCCGTTGTTTAGCACAACGGCATAATCGATCTCGGGTCCTGCGGCGACACCCTGTCGTCAGCCCACTCTCGCAGTAGCAACCCACCATATTGCCGGGCAAACTCCACGGCGTGGTCGTCCAAATCGCCAAGCTCAACGTTGCCTCTGGCGCGCTCTCGCGGCCCTTGGCAAACGCAGTCTTCAACCGCAGTGTCATGTCCTCCTCAGCCACGGGGAAGGCAACGTAGACCGAGTTGGACTTGAGGTCGGCATACTCGAGCTCGGCTTCGGCCAGTGCTGTGCGCGATGATGGGGAATAGTAGGTCGGGCGGTGGCGGTGCGTGATGAACCCCTTTGACACCATCATGCGGAACAGCTTGAGCTGCCTAATCTCGAACCCGTGGTCTTTCCGTCAGAGGCACGCCTCCACGGGAGGGGAAACTTACCAAGAGTGCGGTACACGCCGTCCTTGTTGTCCCAGTCGGCCATGACGCCGAGCTGCTTCATCTCGGCCTTTTGCACGTCAATGGCTTGGAGGGCAAACTTGCGTGCTTCCTGGCGGACGGCGACGGGGTCGAGCGACGTGTGCGATTTCTGCTGTCAGCTTGGGTAGAGCGGTCTAAAGCTTACGCCTAACGCGGCGAGAGCTTTGTGCTCGATAGGCAAGCCATGGCAGTCCCATCCCGGAATATAGCTGGTCGTCAGTGGGTCGCTCTGTGTCTTCCTCGCTCGACATACTGGACTTTGTTGCCGCGGATGACGTTGTAGCGGTTGATAATGTCCTTGAGAATCTTGTTCAGAGCGTGTCCTGCTGCGTTTAGTGCTGTTCTGGATCAACACTGGAGCTACTCACCCATGTGCAAGTTGCCGTTGGCGTATGGGGGTCCGTCATGGAGGACAAACACTGGTCCCTCGTTGGACTTGAACTGGAGGTATCAGCTAGCCACCGCCAGCTACAGCTTGCGCAACGTACCTGCTCGCGGTAGAGCTCATGACTAGACCTGTCACGGTACTTTGCTTCCGCGGCAGGTGCATTCTTTTGCCGCAAAGGAAGGCTCGTCTTGGGCAAGAGAAGAGTGGACGAGTAAGCCTTGTTCTTGTCCTTGCTAGCTGCTGTGCTGGCTTGGCGGAGAAGTAGCGATGAGCTGGACACGGCAGTAATTCTTCCCAGCTGGTGTGAGCATCTTGGCCGCAGAGTGAATGATGCGAGCCTGCTCATGGCGGCAGAGGTGTGGATGATGTGCTGTTCCAGTTGTTGCTGTTCAGAAAGTCACGACGGCCAGACCAAGGTGGAGGGGAGTCGGCCGTGGGAGAGTTGATAAGGAGTGATACCGTATCAGAGAACGTAGTAGGCGTTGCAAGTGCTAGCATGCCTACAGTTCATGGACAGCGGAAGCAATTGTATCACTGCATGCCCAAACTGGTCATTCTGTGCCCGACCATGTGGCCATTTGATCCCTTGTACTAGCGCGAGTGATTTTTCTTCCAATGCGACCACTGTATGGGCCAGGCGGGGAGCAGCCCAAGGCGAGGAGCGTGTGAGTGACCCTGAAGCAGCAGAACCTCGTACCTTTTTACCCACAGACTAGACCCTGCAGGAACTCGTTTGTACCGGGACGGGTCAGTCCGGCATGCGCCAGGGGGCAGGAGCGGCAGGACGACAAGGTCAGCTGGTGCAGGAAGCGCGGCCTGTCGCCGACAGGGGTAAACCCGTCTGCGAGGAGGGTATGGGTATTTTGTTTTGTACATAGTAGCATTCTACTCCAGCAGGTGGTCCCTTGATACCGTAGGCACGAGTACAGAACCCGGTACGGGGAGGACTGCTGCTGCTGCTGTGGATTGAGTCCAGGGCATGCTGAAACGCCGAGTCCCTGACATTCTGATGGACCAAAAAGGTTGACGATCAACTCAAAAGTCGCTAGCGGCAGAGTCGTGGGCTGCGCTGCCGTCCCTTGGGCAAAGTACGCTGCCCTTCCCGCGCCTCGGGCCTCGCCCCTCCTCCGTGTACACCACCACTGCACCCACCCACCCACCACACCCACCCACCATGCATGAACCCTTCCCCCCTTGGCCTCCAAACACCAGACACCATGCAATGACTACCAGTCGTCGTGTCTGCTTCATCATCATCCTCCTCCTCTTCTTGTCCACACCACATTACATTTAATCCATCTACTTCTCGTCTCTTGTCCATTCACACCAGCGGCAACACCCTCCGCCCCACCTCTCTCCCTCTCCTCGTCCTCACCTGGGCAACAAGATCAACAAACCAGGTCCCGCCCAACTTCGGACATTAAACACTCGTCCCACCCAGTGTTTACCGACTACATCTATCTGTTGCTGCATCTCATGCTGCAATAGTACACATCCCAACACTCTGTGTGCATACGCCCCCAGTCTCCTGTAATCGCTCCCTCCCCCGACTCTTGTCTTATATTACACATCGACCGCAACAACAACCCCAGATCCATCCGCCGGGGTGTTTGTGTCGTTACGCACGGGAGTGTCCACCAAAACATTGCTGCACCAAATCCACAATCAACAACCACCTCGTTCATAGAAGGCACTACCCCCAGGTTTGTCTCCTATCGTCCGTGTACCCTTGCCTGCATTGTCACAGCGCAAGCCACAACCCCGACACTCCGACCCCGTACTTGCTTGTTTGGACCATTCCACTGCGTTTCCGGCGCCATCGGTGAGTAAGGGTGCCACACGAGTGACCTGCTTCGTTTGGTCCTCCCATTGTACTCGGAACAGTCCCACTGACATCTATAAAAGCGAGCCATGTCGACCGCCATCATGTCCCACATGGACAACAACGACGTCAACAACATTGACGTGGACGACTTCTTCAAGGCGTTCACCAACCCACCAAGTGACAGCCCTGCCCGCCCAACAATGATGGGCATGGCCAACGCTCATCACTACGCCAACCACACCCACTCACTCAGCACGGATTCAGCATCCCCCTTTGAAAACTACGTTGCCGAGACCCAGAACGCAGAGTGGCTTCACCCTTCTCTCGACGTTCTTGGCGGTGTCAGCAGTCCTTCGTCTCGCGGATCTTCCCTCGAGACCCCAAATCTGCCTCAGAACGGCTTTATGCCATCCATCGACCCTCTTCGCTTGAAGGAAATCAACCTTTACAACAACAGCGGCAACACCAAGGAAATTACCTACGGTGACTCGAACGACATGGCCTCGCCAGTGTGGATCAACCAGACTCAGGACCACTTCAACCAGTCTGTCCCCGTTCACGTCATGGCCGAGCCCACCCACAATGTCCCTCGCAAGGTCTCGTCATCCAAGAGGAAGCGTCAAGGCTCGCTGCCAGAGATCTACATTCCGGTTACTCAGCCTCCAGCGACGCGCCACGTCCAGCGTTCAATGTCGTCTAGTGGCATCCACCTCGAGGCCATCCAGACAGACGTCAACTCGCCATTCATGTCAAACGTCTCGCCAGTCGCCGGCCCCATGAGCGCACCAGCCCTCCCCCAGCACCCCCAGTCATTCACCTACGTGCCGCCTGCGCCGCAGACGTCCAACGCAGTGTCCAACGCACCCGTCAACAACGGCGCCAACATGAACCGCGCGTTCAACTACTCGTCGCTCGAGACCATTCCCGAGGCACCGGCTTCCGCCCCGGCCAACGTTCAGTGGACCCCGATGCAGCACTCAAACTCGATGTCTGCCATCGAGTTCCGCAACACTTATGCCGAGGTCTCGACCTACAGCATGCCCCAGGCCCCGGTCAAGATGGAGTCATCAGTGTCGCCCATGCCCCCGATCACTCCTCAGCTTCCGGCCCACATGGCTCCTCCTCGGCCACCCGTTGCTCCTTCGCTGCCTCACTCGCGTTCCACCAGCCTTAACCTAGGCAACGTCCACCAGCAGCACCAGCACCAGCAGCAGGACATGTCGCGCTACCCGGCGCACATGAGCCACCACACCACTCTCTCGGCAGGTCACATTGGCGTCGGCATGGGTCGTCCTGTGCTCCAGCCTCAGCAGCCCGCACACATGCGCCGCTCGTCGGATTCTGAGCTTGCCTTCTCCATGGGCCAGCCCGGTAACGTCAGTGCCATGCTGCGGTCGACTTCGGTGCCTCAGGTCCCCGGCCAGAACGGCCACAATGTCTACGGCCAGCCTCCTCCCGCACCCGTCGCCACACCACAGTACCAGGTGCACGGTGTCATCATGGGCCAGTACGGCGAGCCTCTTCTACAGACCAACCCTCTGGGTCATGGTCCTCCGCCATTGTTCCCCAACGACCCTCCTCCCCGCCGCCGCGTCACCAAGCGTGTTGGCACCTGCCTCAAGCCCGGTCCCAAGGTCAAGAACAAGCCTCGTTCCGAGTCTGTGGACCTCGGGTCGCACTCGCAGCACGACTCGCTTTCAGGCATGTCCAACGCCGGTGACGACGTCAAGGGTCTCTTCAGCGTACTCCAGCCTGCCAACACTTGCGCTGCTCCTCCCCCCGGTGCCTTTGAGGAGTTGACGCTGGAGCAGTTTTGCAACCACTTCCAGCGCAGCCAGCAGAACCTGCTTGTTCTCAAGCCTGGAGTGTCGATGGAGATGCTCGCCGACAGGCTCATGTACGGTACGCCGGAGAAGACGGTCGACGCCTGCTTCCGCTGGTGCTACGCGACCTGCCACGAGTTCAACAAGGCAGCCGAAAAGCAGACGAAGTACTTCAAGTGCTGCTTTGAGGAGTGTGCTGGCTCTGCGGGCCGCGTGTTTATGCGCAAGTCTGCTGTCGACTCACACGTCCGCACCCACGTCGGGTACAGGCCGTTCCGCTGCGAGGCCGACCCCGAGTGCGATGCGCGGTTTGTGCGCAAGCACGACCGCGATCGCCACGTCGCTACCACGCACAAGAACGAAAAGTCGTTCCTGTGCGACGACTGTGGGCAAAACTTTGCCCGCAGCGATGCCCTCCTGCGACACCGCGCAAAGCGGGATGCTTGCAAGGCGCGCATTGCCATCTAGCCAGCTAGGTGCTGCACTAGGAGCTCGAACCCGCATCACACACGAGCGCAGCTCGCTCCACCCCCCCGCCGAAAGGCCCACAGACATTGACTCGGTTCCGTTCTCTTCCCCACCTACGCGCCGTCAACCAACCACTGCGCCAAATGGACGCTTAGACATTCCCACCCCTCCACACACCACATCAAACGGACGCTGTATTGTACTCTTTTCTTCCTTGTCGCTCATCTCATTCGCTTCTATGGGGCTTGTATTCCTATCTCATAGTAGTTTAACGATCTCGTATGAACTTAATGTTGACCTGTGGCCTGGGCAGTGGTCATTGTTTACACTGAACCAGGAACAATCTCGCAAGCAAGAGTAGGCTTGGCAACGTACAGGCAATGGATCAATGGACGAGGTATGCTTCTGTCGGCCAAACACGAGTCACGCAGCGTCGTCGCCGGAGCGTGACGGGGTGACGTACCCCTGGTTCCGAGGTTTGGAATTCCGCGGGGTGGCGTGGGAAGTGTGCTGCGCGGTGGGCTGGGACGGTCACGTCTATGCATGCAGATGGACACAGACGACGTCGTGTGTCGTCTGTCGTGGTAGTGACTTTGTTTATGGTTGTTTGTTTGGCCCCAGTGGTGTGAGGACAGGCACGCTCACACGAGCTGCCTCTGAACATTCAACGCCATCTACGAGGTACAACGCCGTCTAGGAGGTAGACTGCTGCGCACAACTCGTACTGCGCAGGTATGCGGGAGGGTTTCGAGCATGTCTCAGCGGCAGGGGCCGTTGTCTTTCCGTTCGCAAGTCGCAAGTCAGCGGCCAACAGCAACATTGACCGAGATGTCTAGGCACGGCTAGTGTTTGGCGTTTGGCGTTTGGTGTTTGGTGTCTCTGGATATGAGTTGTACTACTGTGCGAGATGGAGTGTCCGAGATGTGGCCGCACCAATGCCTATGGGTGTGTCTTGCGTGGGGGATCGAGTTGGGGCCAGGGCAGGGGGTAAGCATGTGTTCGGTGTCTGTCGGATGGGAACACTTGGTTTCATTGGAGGTCGCTCTTTGCGCAAGGTGCACGCTGTGGAGCGTGGAGCGTGGAGCATGTGGAGAGCTAGGTATAGACTAGGGTGCTAGCATGGAGCGTGGTCATTGGAGTAATGTTGGAGCAGACCAAGAGGGAAAGGGTTGTTTACTGCAAGGAGATTAGATGAGATAGGGTTGCCGCATACTGAGACAATCAAGGTCGAGTACGTAACACCTGCGCATGATGCTTTGTTTGCCTCGACTTCTCTCCTGTGAACAAACAAGCACACGACAGAGAGCTATGCATGGTGCGACAGACGGCTAGGCATGGTGTGCGCTAATTATCTCGTACATGGCACTTGAACCATTGCGGCATTGTCGCTTGTCTCTGCAAAGTCCAGGAGTGTTCCAACCGGCAGCACTGGATGTTTGTCATTTCGTTTGCTCTGAAACGCTTACTGAGAGTGCCTGCAAGCTGGTCATCGCTGCACTGAGTACGTTGGTGCTTTCACATGTTTCCGGCGGATAGCACGGCCTGACTGTCCAAGCTCGCTGGCACGGGGTGTCTTGCGGCGACGTGACATCGGCAGAGCAGCTGAGCCTGTCTCGCGGCCTCGCAGTCGTTTCATCTCAAATCATGTTGACAAAACAGCTCGACATGCGCACGCAGCGTCGTCACGAGCAAGACATACGAAGTAGACATGAAACAGAACATTAGATACTGTACCCACGCACACACGTCTTCCGAGGCACAATCACCGCCCCGCACGAAACCAACACCGAACAGCCCATGTGTTGGACTCTTGAGATCCATGACGAGCAGCCCATACATACTGTGCGCTGGAACTCTGCGGCGGAGAGTTTTGGTAACCCCAGAAACGACAAGGACATTGTCGTTCCAGGGGCCTCGTCTGTGGGATGGGACTGGGCGAGGTCCGTGTTTGGTTAACAGCTGACACCAGGTCAATGTTGGCTTTGGCTGTGCTGGGTTGGGTCATGTGAGCTGTTGGCATAGTCGTCATGAGATATTATATCGCGCATGCTGAAACAAGAAGTTGAGATGAGGCGATGAGGTATGTTGGTAGTCGGTAATGTTGGATGAGGTCATGGTGGAGTTGCACAATGTGCAGGCCCAGTAGTGGTGGAGACGTCCTTCCCTTTGGACTGCACGATAGCTGTGTCGATAGCTCGGTGTTTGAGATGCCTCTTGTGTAATGACAAGTCAGTAGTGTGAGCGTCATAGGCCAGTGGTCGCTATGCCAGGGGACTGGCATGTCAGTGGCACCACACTCACCGTGCCGCAACAACATCAGTTGTCCATATCCAACACCTCCAACTCCCAACACTCCAGCTCCTCAGCACCAACCTGAACAAGAACAAACAAAGCGCCACAGTGCCACATCGAAGCACACCGCGCAGATCTGAAAGAACGACGTACCCCACAAAAAAGGCAGTCACCGACCAGCAACCCACCAAGTGTTCCTAGCCCGACAATCCGGCCGGTCGACCTCGTCCTCCCCAGGCACCCCCTTGGTCTTGTGCGTGCGTGCGTCCACGTCCCTAAGCCACTTTTCTACCAGGTCCTTGCCCTGGCCAACCTATGTACACATGCAGGCGTATGTACGTCTCGGAACTGGACCTTCTCCGCCGCGCGCGCCGTGCCGGGCGTGTGTCGTGTGATGGCGCCGCTAGGTTGGCCGGCGCCACGAGGGGTTCCGCTGCTTGAAAGGACGGATGAAGGGTGTGGCGTCTCGGGGGCAATACTCCAACGTCCTGCGTTGGCCATGCATGGGCTTGACCAAGGTGTGGTGCTGACGAGTGTGGCACGTCGCAAGGTGGGTGGCAACGTCAACTGGAACAGACCAGACCGTGTCAGCAGTTGCTTTGGTACAAAATATGCTTCAGTAGCCTCGACACATGTACGGCAGAGCGGGTCGGTCGTGGAGCGAAGCGCATGAGAGCAAGTAGGCCTTGGGAAAGTGTCTGGAACTCTATGCAACCGACCATGGTAGCGTTCCGGTCGAGCTGCAGGTCGTAAACCCGTTCCTATGCATATGCCGTTGGGTGTCCGACTGGATCTGCTCTACGGTGGGACAAGTGGGAGCGTGGGAGCCACGAGCGGCGCACGTTCTCACCAATTCGCGGAGCCGCTCCGCGAGCGAGAAAGCTGCCAAAACCTCGTGGGCAACGGGCCATGCGCACCATGCTAGTCATGAGCATGCCAGCATCCTAGGTTCCCGGACGATGTGGTTACGGCTTAGGCACGGATTGCTACTCCGTGCAAGATCAGTGAGGCATGCTCACTCTGCCTGACGTTGACTGTCCGGTGTGCCTGGCCCGGTTGTGGGGCACTGGAGCGTCAATGCCGTAGCGTACATGGCTCCCAGGACGATGGTCGCCGCTGCATACCTCAAATCGTTGGACTTGTTCTTTCTCTTTGCATTCTGCGGATGCTGCCCCGTTGCGGCTCGGTCATGCTGCCAACGCCACATGAGCGAAGATTGTTTTACTTTTACACAATGTCAGAAACCGCGGTATGCCTACGACAAAGAACCGCGCGGATAGAGAACGCCAAGGGGTAAGGTAATTAGCCAGCTGGAGAAGACTGTCGGCGGGGATGGTGGGCGGGGAGCAGACGACAGCCGACAGAGGGGGATGGTTACGAGAACCGGGATCGTGTTCTGGAAAACCAACGCTTGTGGCACAAGTGCTTGCCTACAACATGCTTGACAATTTCTTCTTGACTCCTACTCGGCTGCGCCGCCGGCAAATGGCATTGTGAACGTCATCGTCGTACACCTGGGTGGTTGGTGGATGCCGGTGAGTGTGGTCTCCAAGGCTGCACAAAGCCAGGTTGTTGCCATGCAGAGGATGTACCTCGATGCCATCATTGGTATAGTCGACGCCTGAGATGCATGCCTGAGTAAGGAGGTAGCGAGCAACTAGTTCAACTACAGCCAGGGAGAACAAAGGCAGGTCAGGGGAGGGTTGTTAAATTCAGCGAGCACCTAACATCTGTAACACGGTCCCTCTGCAACCCCTCCATGCAAGGCAGACTGCAGGATCCCGCGCAGCGGTCCTCTATGACGCTGTTGGTAGTAGTAGGAACTGGCAACTGATGGCTAGGCGGCGGCAGCTGGACATCAATACCGGGTCACACTTGAAACAGGGCATAGCGGACAGCTGCCACCCAGAAACAAGCGCGAGCAACCCCCTCCAGTGCGCTCTCACATCCCACAGGACAAGTGCAACCTGGGGTCTGAATGTACGAGAGCGTTATTGCTGCTTGCTGCTCGTTACGTTCAAGTGTACGAGATTCATGTACGCTGGTATCCCCCGAGTACGAGAATGTATCGTTGCTTGACAGTTCCAGTAACCCCCATTCCCAGTTCCAGTGTGTGGTTAGTAACACTTTGTCCAAACACTGTGGCGTTCGGCACACCGTTTCGCCCGACGGACCACCTGTCACCCTCAACCTCACGCTTAGCTGTTGGCCGAAAATGTCATTTACGCATGCGTTTGCAAACATTCTGCTGAACGCCAATTCGCTTGCGACTGCCAACTTTGCAGTCTAACTAACGCAGCTCCACTTAGCTCCGTTTCCGCAACAGGGCTAGCGTCGCGGCCAACTGTTAACAGCAGCATCTATTGTTCTCGGAGAACAACGACGCACGCACGCAAGTGCGTGCATGACGCCTATCCGATCCTCTTGGCGTCCATCAGAAGCCAGATGAATACGCGGCCCGCCCGTAGCGTCACTCAGTCGCGCCACCACCCTTACCGAGCAGTTGTTCTTTGAGCAGATCCCTCAAACACGGAGGGGGGGCAGGTCGCGCACGTACTCTCTCCCTCTTCGCTCTTGGACCTTCTTGATCGTGGCAGTTGTTGTATATGCGCAGCGTGGGTGCTTCGCGTCGAGGCACGTCTTGCTCTTGGACGCACCAGTGGCAAACCCCCTTGACGTGCTGGCCCGCGAGGGGTCGGGAGCGAGTGCAGTTTTTGGGCCAGTACCCTTGTGTCGTTCTTTCTTCTGAGAGGCTTGTCGTCTGTATTGCGGATAGTCTTGACTAGGGAGAGGGTGCCGAACACTCGTGAGGGTCACAGAACACACATGCTCCTGGGACGTAATCTCCGCCCATACCCTGTAGGCCCAAATCCTAACTTCTTGGAGGTCGACGTCGACGGATCTGTCAGTACATCTCGCGCTACTCGATCTAGATGCCAACTCCCGCGCCGCGCAGACGCTAGCTGTCGGACATGTAAGCTCTAGGTTTCGCGCACACGGTTCAATCCAGAGATCGGGGTTCCTTTGGGGCCTTGCCCGACCGGATCAATGAAGGCTGTTCACTTCCAGATGGCCGTCCACCCTCTGACAGATCTCCTCCTGTACAGAGTTGGAGCTAGAACAAAGCAATAGCAACGCTTCCATGAACTAATGCCCGGACAGACGGCCACATTCTCCCCGTCGGTGACGAGACTTTGAACAGGTATCTGTGGGACCGGTCCGGCCCAGGTCCAACGAAGACCCCCGGGATTGCTGCCTCGAGAGCAACGTTGGAGTTCTCGAGATGCGCGCACGCATGTCTGTGGTTATGAGATCCAGTCCACCCTGCAGATGTCTGCCGTACATGGATTCCGGGTCTTGGCTTTGTGGGACCTCTGCCCGATGCCGAAACCTTGTAGGATGAGCAGAGACGGGACCGGGATGACTAGAGAATCGCAGGATGGTCATCAACTGCCTGAACTGCCTGAAAGAGTAGTCGCGCTGACACGTCATTGTCATCGTCTTCCTCAATGTCTGGCATGCCTAACCAACACCTCGATGAATGACGTGGAATATTCTCCGCTGGTCTGCGTTGCTCCGTTGCTCGAACGCTCAGTGACCAGGCAAGGACAAGTGGTGGCGGCGCCGCTTTCCTCGTTCTCCTGACCGCCGTGCGCCAAACCCACAGCGCACAGCAGCACTAGCAGCACTCTATGTTGCAAACCAAGGCTTTAGAATAGGAAGACCTGCAATACCCATGAGTATTCCAGGACCGATTAGCCTCTCGTCCCTGGGGCAGCCACACCTGATTGCTAGGTCTCGATGGCGTTGAAGCGTCCGTTCTGGCGTGGAATTGCATTCCCAGGAGCATAGATAGGAGTAATGGGGTTTCCGGCTACTGTGACATTGCATGGGAGTTGTTTGAGCTGAGCTCGTGGATTCACATTGTGTGGCACAGGAGTCGAGTCACTGCGGACAATGTCGCACTTCGCATAATACAAGCGCTTATGAATGCGACGTAGCTGGCAGACGTATACATCATCGTCTGAGTGTAGCTGTAGGGATATGAACCTGTTGGCACGGAAGCCTACAGGAGAAGGTGAAGAGGAGCAAAAGAAACATCTGGCAGATGCAAAAAGGAAGCTTCCTGTCGGGGAATCGAACCCCGATCTCCCGCGTTCAAATGAATGACAAGCGAGCATACTAACCGTTATACGAACAAGAACTTGATATACAGAAATGGCTGCAAGAGGGTTGATCTTTGCGAGGGCACAGTGGGATTTCGGCTGCGCGTGTTACAGCGGTTACGGCCGAAGGCAAGTCGAACTGGTGGGGGTGTGAAGCATGCATACATCCTGCGTCGCTATGAGATCACAAGGATTATTATTGCCGAATTATTTGGTCACCCTCAGGTTCTGGCAAGACTGCGCGTGATGCCCATGGGTTCATTCATTGTCTACTGTTCGCTAATTTAATCGGATCAGTGGCAGACGAGTCGTCCTTATCTTTCCCATTGTTCCTTCCCATGACGACTGTGACATAGCAATCCTTCCCACCCAACAAGACCCATTGGTTCAGATCAGGTATGCACCTCATAGTCCCTGAGATGACTCGAGTGAGTGCTTCTCAGCACGTCCCGATGCCCAGGTTGCCATTGTTCATTTAAACGACATACGTCTCCGTGCCAACTCAACACTTTCTTCATCAACACACTTATCACAAGATGGAAAAGTCAGCCCCAACTATGGCCTCGCTTCAGAAGAAGTGCACAGAGTTCGAGGCGTTTGCTCGGGTGGGTACAGCCGCGTCCATCAGATCATCAGCTAACGACAAAAGGAAATCGAGAATAACAAACCCACTCCGGCGCAAGCGGGCGTGATGGACGTCCCCCTCTTCTCAGCAGCAATGGCGCACCACGTCTGCAGCTCGTGCGTCCTCTTCTCCAGACATTCACTCACTCATAACCGCAGGTATCACAGACTCACAGCGAAAGAAGGCATCCCGGCCTCGCCCACGCACAGGCGCCACGTGATCGAGGACCTGGTCGACGAGGCCATTGCTCAGGAAGTTCAGGCGCATGGCCTGCAGTGGCTTGACAAGAAGGCCCTGCGGGAGGAGACCCTTCGTATTGTCGAGGCGTGTCATGACCGTGACGAGCACGACTAGCCCGAAAAGCAGATACGTCAGAAGCCGACAGAAGATGAATCACTGTGTGACCATTATGAACCGGAATACATTATAACCCTGACTAAAGCTGCTATGACAGCTCGAACACGTCGCCCAGCAGCGTAGCGTACAGATTACTAGCACTGACAGCAGCGTCCGTGTGCGTGCTATCCCAGATACTCTGGAACAAGACGTCCTGCTCGTGGTCGGCAGCTGGCATACCCAAAGTCGGATCAAAGTTCCACTGCTGAAAGTCGTCCCCGGCAAGATTGGTGGCGCCGAGGTTGGACAGCATGTTGGACAGATCTGGGGGGCCTGGAGGTGAGGACGTTTGAGGGGCTGGGAATGCCAGAGTGTTGAGGTTTACTGTGCCGTCGCCGGGTTTGTCGGCTGGGACGGTGCCCATCGGCATCCTGGGCTGGTGACGTGGTTGGGTGGATGGCTGAGGTGTAGCCGTTGCACTGGCACCGCTGTTGGGTGAGATGACTGTGCTAGGTGGACGGTTGAGAATGCTCGGGGACGTGCTGTTTGCCGAAGACGTGCGCCAGTGCTTGCCTAGGCGTTTAATGAGCTCTGCAAAGCCCGCGAGAAAGTGTTCGCTATCGATTGACGCACGCGAGAGAGCGTCGACTAGGCTCTCGAGCTGAGCCGCAATGTTCGATTCGCCATGCTCGACCATGCCCGTCGCGAGCGCCTTGTAGAGAAACGTGGTCGCAAAGAGAATGTACTGAAAGATCCTGCTGGGACAATACCGAAGTATCTGCTTTTGCTCGAGAATGTTGAGCGTGAGTTCCACAATACTCCGTGCCGCAGTGAGGGCTTCCATGATCCACGGCCCTTCGACCATGTTGAGCAGCGTCGGCGCGTGGTAGCTCATATCTCCCACTGCTCGACGGCGCCTCAGCTTTCCCTGCAGCGCACGCAGAGCAAGGGAGTAAGCGTACAGCACGACGTAATCCAGCTCAATACCCAGGAGGGCCGAATCGAGCGACCCCTCGTCGAGTTTCTCATGGCACGACCGCTTGGTGTGGCGAATCTCGAGACGGAAACTCCTCAAAAACGATTCCCAAGCACCCGTGCGAAGGAGGGAGCGCGTCACGTCGTTGTTAGGATACAGGTGATCCTGGATAGTTGCCATGAGCTGCGCAATACCCCCCAGAGTGTACGCGTCCGAGGTCCAGACGTTTTTGGCTGAGCCCGGAAGGCCGGTGGTGACGAGCGCCGCGACGCCCTCCCACCACCGCGACGTCATTGCCTCCTGCAGAACCGCGTTCCGACCGAGGCGGACCGCGAGGTGTCGATCTGCGTTGTAGCAGTACACCCAGGTCTTGAGCATGCGTTCCTCCTTCCACGTGTTCATCGCTCCGGGTTGGGAGGTGAGGGCGACGACATCGTGGATCCCCAGTTCCTGTGCGAGTCGCACGGCCATGCCAATGTTCATCCAGCTGTAGGCATCGTACCGCTGGCTAGGCTTAAGAAGCGTAGCCTCCTCGGGACTCGTGTCAGTGCTGTCAGGCACGCCGCGGTTCATGGGGAGCATGGGCCACTCGGAGAGCAGGAGCATCGCTTCGACGGTCGCGATGCCGCGGAGAGAGGGGTCGCCATCCATGATCCCGAGGAGTTGGACGCGAACCCACTGCGAGACAAGAGCGTGGACTTCAGCCGCGAGTGGACCGAGGACGCTGCTGTACCGTGCAGCAATGGCAATGATGGTGCCCAGCAGGACTGACTCGCCTTTGACGAGCTCTTGCAGATAATGCGGCTCAAACAACGTCGGATGAATGAGTGGGTACAGTGGGGCCATCTCGAGCTCAAAGCTTCTCATCAGCCTGGTGACATCGGATACACTCACAAAGAAAACAATGTCCTCGCAGTCTGCACACTGCACAGCCCGCTCTGAATAGGCTCCCAACTAGCCCACATGGCAGCGTTATTCCCCACGCGTCCAGCCGACCGCTGCTCGCGCTGCTGTGCGTTCCGGATGTCGATATTCCGATACTCGAGGCTACTAGCGCTCGCCAACAGACGCAGCGCATCGTTTGGATTCTGCAGATTGCTGCTCACAAGCGCATCCCCACCACGCGGGTCACTGTCATCGTCCGAGTCGGTCGGCCGCGTATCCGACTTGGACCCATGGGCAGGATGGTAAGGCGACGCCGAGCGGCGGCGGGCATGCAGAGGCTGGTCCGGCAGGCGCCTAGGCGGTGACGCATCGCGCGATGACCCACCGCGATAACCTCGCGACCCGGAGTGCCCATGCGCGGTGGACGTGCCAGCAACCGGGGCCTCTTCGAACTGATCTGTCTTGCGCGGTGCTGGCTGCGGCACGAAGCGGGGTTTGCCCCGCTCACAATCGCGTTGCTCGCGCATGCAGCGCTCGCAGGGGCCGTCCCAGGGCGAGTTTGGGTCGCCGAAGGAGCATTTCAGCTTACGCTGCTTGTTGTTAGCAGGACTCGGGACGGTGAGAGTCAAGACTGTGAGAGAGTGGACATACCGAGCGACAAGGAAAGCACGCGCGATAGGTGCGTTTGGGACGTTTGGGATCTGAAGCTGCCTTTTCGGCCATGTCTGGCTATCACCTAGCTGACCGCCTTCAACGGATTGTGATGTTTGCCGCAGGAGGATGGGAGATGAAGTTGTTGCGAGATTGACACGGGAAAGCTCGGCACGGATCGAGGTGGAGGTGGGTGGCGTCCAACGCGCACCAAATTGTCTCGATTTCCGCAGTTGAACGTCTCGGGATCCAAGATTGGACTGATTAATTCAATCCAGAGAGACATGCATGAGGAAGAGAGGCCACATGTGCGTAAACAAGCTGTTGCCACTGTGTTTACTGGATATGAGCTACCAGTTCAGACAACCTTCATCAATTCTTGTTCGTATAACGGTTAGTATGCTCGCTTGTCACGCGGGAGATCGGGGTTCGATTCCCCGACAGGAAGCTTCTCTTTTTCACAGTTTTATTTTTAGGTTGCTCTGTGATCAGAGGCAATGGACGCCCAAAGACAGGCTTTGCAGTGTCTGTTCTAAGTGTGCATATCTTTTTCCACAACGATGCTAGTATCAATGCTGTCAATGTCGGTCACCATTCGGCGTCAACATCGGGCTGCCCGTCCTAACCCCGGCCGAGCCAGACACGAAAAATACTTCCGTCCCGCCCCGCAAAAGGGCGTTGGATGTGGCCCCACCCCCGCATGGTCCAAATCTCTCTCCCCACACTTCTCTTTCTCTTTACCACATACATCTTGCATCCACCGCCCAGCCTCTGCAACAATGAGCACCTACGACCCAGTCATCGATCCAGCACTGGCAGACGAGCCAGCACCCAGGAAAGCCAAACGCAAAGCCTCAGCACCCAGGCCAGAGCCAGTCAGGCGGACCACGCGCCGCAGTGTTGCCTCTGGCGCAGTGGTCGAGGAGCCGAGTCGCGGCGAAGAGGAGAATCTCATGGGATACGAGTATGGCCAGGTACGTACCCTCTTTGCTCTGCATGGCAACTGGGAAAGGTGGATGAGTGGACCGGATGGTGGCTTTTGGCCATGAGGGCGAGTGCGACGTCGCCAGCTGGGCAGTCAGTCACCATTTTGATGGAGGCGGGGCCCTGCGCCGTTTGTTCCTCGCACGTTTGCCGCTAGACTTTGGTCGTTGTCAATACGCTCTCAATCCATCAACCCCATCTCACCCCCGCAGAGATGTACTGGGCACGCCCGCTGACGCCGCCTCAGAAACGCTCTCGCCGCCGCTCACCCAGCATGCCCGTGTGGCCTAGCACGGCTGCTGCGGCTGCGGCCGTCAGTGCTGCCGCAGGCGGGCATCACGGTACGGCGTCGGCGCACGCCAGTGCGCGGGCTAGTGCGAGGCAAAGTCCTCAGCAGAGTGTACAGCCTAGCTTGCATCCTAGTCGGGCCGCCAGTCCGCGGCCTAGTACCGGTGCTGGGTCGGGGCGCGTCGAGGAGGTCAAGCCGGTGAGTACTGCGTGCACGTGTTGCGATGCGCGAGTAGAGCTCGTCAGCCCGAAGACAGAGGCTAACGCAGCAGCGGTACCCCTATCCCTTCGGCATGACGCCCTATCGCTTCGCCTGCCTGCACCCCGAGACGCCAGCACCGGCGCCCGCGGACCCCAAACCGGGCTTTATCCCCTTTGACGCCGGGGAGGCAGCGGCCTTCCACGCGACGATCAACGCGAGCATGGCGCAGGTTGTTGCGCGGGCTGCGGACGAGGTCGAGACTGCCAACGCGAGGGCGCAGCAGGAGGAGGACGACTCGCCGAGCGGCGTCGCGCAGAGCGAGCTTGGAGAGTATGCTACGCTGGGGGGTATTCTGGGTGCATTCGGGGGGAGCGCGCCTAGGACGCCGGCTGAGCGATAGCCCGTTTGGTGTCTACTTCTAGCGCGGAAGGGAGAAGACAACCTGCGACCGCCCGTGCACCCAGCACTCGGCAGAAAAAACAGACAAGACGGCGAGACGAACGAGACAATACAGGCGATACAGATGGCGAGCAGACTGAAGCGACAGCACGAGCAGTGCCCGCCGACACAGGCGAGACCATACCCCGACCTTTCTGGACTATATACCCACCAGACCGAGCTTTGGACCCCCCGATGGACGATTCGACTTTGTGTCTAGTAGCGAGAAGAGTGTGGCGGTGGATACGCGGAGAAGACATTGGCCAGGCTATGTAAGACGAGTAGCTTGTGAGCCTGGCTGCCGTATAGCAAGCTGTGGCCTGGCGATGCAATACATGTACATGACTCGTGGCGGCTTGGCAGTCGAGGCATGGGTGGAGGTGGAGGCAGTACATGGGCAGGAGATCAAGAAGAAGTTTGTGCAATGTTGCTGTGATCTGAGCTGGCGACAGGCTGTTATCTTGAGCCATGTTCTCATCCTCTTATGCAACCAACATGCATGTCCGAGCTGCTACCATGTCATCTGCAGTCACCAGTGCGTCCCCAACTGCCCAGCTGCTCTCTCACAAGTTTTAAGCTCATACTTGAACGCCACGGCCGCCACCGGGGAGATGAACTCTGCCGACGGAAGCAGATTCACCCACCCAGGGCCGATCACACCCATCTCCATCTCTCCTCTCTCCCCCGTCATACTAGTACTGCATCTTTTGCTCCTCCATCGTCCACCCGTCTCTCCCATTCTCTGATAACAAACAGCAGGAACCACTCCTCCTGCTTCTCCCTTCGACCCTCCCCTCCCCTCCCCTCCCAGCTGTAGCGCACACCTCACCCTCCACATCTAGCGCCGCTCACAGCACGCACGTTCAACCCACCCCCCGGTCCACCCTTGATCCCTCTATCTGCTCGTCTAATCTCGGACCCCACCATGTACGTCCCCCTTGCTTCCCCCCGTCACCCATCCCCGCATCTCTGAGCATCACTTCACGGTCTGCGCTTGAGGTGTGGACTGCTCTTGCAACGACGATCAACCGCATGCGAGGAAGATTAGCCCCACTGACGCATTTTGCAGGAATTACGTCCAGCTCGAAAAGCTCGGTGAGGGCACGTATGCCACGGTTTACAAGGTATGTCGTTGCATTGTTGCCGTGTGTTTGCTCCGCTGCTGTGGGCCGGTGGTTCCGCCATCGGGTTGGACAACGCTGTGGGGCTCGTCGACCTCGTCACGATCGTGGGCGATCGGGGGCTTGATCTTCTTGATCCGCCCGTGTCTGGGGTCATCGGTCCTGCGACCTGCGCAGTGTACGCTCATGTTCATCGGTCTGTCGCTGTGCAGGTCCAGTAGTGAACAAGCGTTGGTGCCCACTGCTGTCCGCCCAGCACGAGACCTGCGGGCCACTTCCGGCTGATAACACACGGTTGTCCGGCTCACCACAAGACTACAGCTAACACTCTGCAGGGCCGCTCGCGTACCACGTCTGAAGTCGTTGCGCTCAAGGAGATTCACCTCGATGCTGAAGAGGGAACGCCGAGTACGGCGATTCGCGAGATTAGCTTGATGAAGGAGCTCAAGCACGTCAACATTGTCCGACTGCATGATGTCATTCACACTGAGAGCAAGCTTGTGCTCATCTTTGAGGTGAGTTGGCCATAACCCCCGTGGCTGGAAGCTGACGATGCAGTACTGCGAGCAGGATCTGAAGCGCTACATGGACACGCACGGCGACCGCGGAGCGTTGCCTCTCAACACTGTCAAGAACTTTACGTTCCAGTTGTTGAACGTGAGCGTCTAGACCAGATCAAAAGCTAACCCACAGGGAATTGCCTTTTGCCACGCAAACCGCGTCTTGCACCGTGACCTGAAACCCCAGAACCTGCTCATCAACCGCCGAGGAGAACTCAAGATTGGCGACTTTGGTCTGGCGCGTGCGTTTGGTGTTCCCGTGAACACATTTAGTAATGAGGTGAGCCTTTGCTGTTGAAGCGACAACTGACGCCAGGTCGTCACTCTGTGGTACCGTGCACCGGACGTTCTTCTCGGCTCGAGGACATACAGCACATCCATTGACATGTGGAGTGTGGGCTGCATCATGGCCGAGATGATTACGGGCTACCCACTGTTCCGTGGTCGCGACAACAACGACCAACTTGTTCAGATCATGAAGATTATCGGCACACCGTCCGAGCAGACTCTGCAGCAGATCAAGATGAACTCGCCCGAGATCCAGCTCAAGCAGCCCTTGAGCAAACACCCCAAGCAGCCCCTGCACGCTATCGTGCCCAAAGCGCCGCGCGACGCCATCAACCTCCTCGAGCACCTGCTCCAATTCGAGCCCAATAGGCGATACGACGCCCAGCAGGCCCTCCAGCACCCCTACTTTACCTCTGCCCCCATCGCACCGCCCACCATCCCCCCCAGTGTCTCGCAGTCGACGGCCTCCCTCGCCCTCCCGCCCCAGGTCGCCGCGCGCGCACAGCAGGCCGCCGCCGCCGTCCAGGCGCAGCAAGCACAACTCGCCCAGCAGCTCAACCAGGGCAGCGCCGCACCCCAAATCCCCCAGCAGCACGCTGCTGCCGCCGCTCAGGCCCAGATGGCAGCCCAACAGCAGCAGTACAACCACCAGATGATGATGGCCCAGCAGCAGCAGCAGGGATACTACGACCCCAACATGCAGGCTGCTGCGCAGGCCCAGGCTGCGGCGGCCCAGCAGGCTGCCGCCCAGGGATACATGGACCCGAACGTGAGCACCACCTCTGCCAGCTGAAACTGACATGACGCAGCAGCAGCAGCAACAGCAGCAGTACTACATGAACCAGCAGCAGCAGCAGCCCGACGGACGGAGGTACTAGGCTTTCCGTTCTTTAGACACTTTAACAACCCTACAAAAATCCCGTGACCCCCGTGACGTTTAGCGTGCGCGCACGCAGTATGATCTTGGTGTATGACTGTTCCTGTTCTTGGGCGACATTGGCCTGGCTTTAGAAGAGGGTTCACAGCAGCGTTTGTTTGAACAACTGATTGTCTGATCCGTAACAGCCCAGTACTGAACACGCGGCTGGGACTGGGGTGAGCAACAGACAAGTACCCGTGACGAGGATATTGACAGGGTTTGGATAACCTTGTGTCTGCGCTCATTCTACGTACCATCCACCTAATCTGTGGCGGAGAACCTCTGGCGTAGCTCACCGACCTCGCAAGTGTCGTGCACTGGCCACGGCAGCAGTCTCGCCATCTCACAGCACGAGGCGGACGTGAGCAGTCAGCCTTGCTCGCACAATCACTGCTATCGCAGCACTTCATGGGACGCGATGTCCTGTTGGGGGGAGGCGGTGCCGGAGGTGTGGGCGGTGTATGCTGAGGATGTGCGGGAGGTTAGGGAGGGGATGCCGAGGGTGTCTGGGCGTGGGCGCGGGTAGGAAGATTAGTAGACACTTCGTCTCTCCAGCCATAGCTAGGCTTGCGCTCTCGACACGAGCAGTGTAGGCCATGTCAGTAGAGTAGCCATCAGTTCCATTGCATCAAGAAGTGAGTGGCAGGCTGAGGGACTTCAGATTATGCATTGGTTGCGCCCTTTGCGTCTTGGGGCTCACGACAGCGCGGCCTCCTCGTTGAGCAGACCAAGCAGCAAGTCCTCGCGGCCGTAGTGCCCCGCGACGTCAAAGTCGAGCTTGGCACCAGCGAGGTCGTCGAGGTCGATCTGATAGTTAGCTCAGCCCCTCGCCCAAAACTCACGTCAGCATAGAGAATACCGTCCTCGCCCCAAAGCGGCCCAGCAAGCACATCTCCCAGCGGCCCAACAATGCAGCTACCACCCTTGCTCCACGCCGCACTCTCATCGGCGCCCTTGTCGAGGTGAATCGGCGCACCGTCCGCCGTCCCGGGGTACGTGGCCGGGTACGTCTCGCGGGTAACGTACTGGTTGGCCGAGATGACAAAGCAGCGTCCCTCCTGCGCGACGTGGCGCATGGTCGGGAGCCAGGACTCACGGCCATCTGCCGTCGGCGCCATGTAGCTTTATGTCAGCGCGACGTCGGCGCGGGGGGCTCACATCTCGACACCCTTGCGGAACATGAGGTAGCGGGCGAGGGGCATGTAGTTTTCCCAGCAGATGAGCGCGCCGAGGCGGCCGATCGGCGTCTGGACGACGGGGAGGTTGTCGGTCGTCTTGGGCTTGCGTTTCTTGGCCGCCTCGTCGTCGTCGTCGCCGTCGGCGTCCTCCTTGACCCCGGCATGGTTGCGCGCACCGCCCTGGCCCCAGATGACCCGCTCCGCGCCCGTGGGCATGAGCTTGCGGTGGCGCGACAGCAGGGTTCCGTCGGGGCCAAAGATGAGGTTGGTGCAGTAGACGGTGCCGCCGCGGACGCCGCCGGCTTCAGACTCGATGATGCCGATGGACAGGTAGATGCTGTTCGACGCCGCAATGGACGTGAGCTGCGAGAAGCCCCAGAACTCGCTGCCCTGTGCTGCGGCGGTGGTGTACAGCGACCCTACGGCGCCGGGGGGCAGCTTGACGGACGACTGTGGGTGTCAGCTCACTGTTGCTCTGCCAAGCCGACCGCTCAAAGGCCACAGCCCACCACTCTCTCTTGGCTGTCCTTCTGCTCAACTCGACACTCACAGCAAGGTACTTTTTGTGCCAATCGCGACTCTCCTGCGTGCGCCCGCCGATGCGAAAGTCGAGGTTGCGAGGGTAGCAACTCAGAAAGGCCTCGGGGAACACTGCGAGCTTGGCACCGGCTTGGGCTGCTTCGGCGGCCAGCGCGCCAACCTTTGCGATGGACGCTGGTAGGTCGTACGGCACGGGAGAGTTTTGGACAGAGGCGACTTTGATTGGGGCCATGGTGATCTGCTGAGACGTAAGGTTTGGGAGAGTGAGTGTGCAATTGTCAGAGTGCAGAGTGTATGAATGCCGAGCTGGAATGATCTTACCTTGGCCGGAGAGAGATGTAGGCTGGCGAGTGAGTTGCCCGACAAGTTGCCCACCCTCCGGTTGCCGTGCTGAGCCGACGAGCAGCCCACTCTGGCCCCACCACCGGAGCTATGACATCCGTCTACGGCTGTGCAGACTGATACGCATGACTCAGTCTCTCAGACCCGTGCACGTCACAAGAAACGCCCACGACAGTGCATTGGCATTGTGAATGATCAAAGAAATGCCAACACTGTTGGACAGTGAAGATGCCATGGCTCAACTTGTCCGGCGCCGGTCGACCGGAACTGAATTCATAACGGGTGGATTGAGCATCTTTGCATGTCTTCTGATCTTACAACTCTTACTGCCGCCCACGCCTGTAACTCTAGTGTATTACTGCCCTACAGTCCGAAATATCCAAATGAACCTTTCTAAGCCTGGTAACGGAAGTCGGGGTGACCCTCGAGCACAATCTCGCCACGGTCAGCGCGCTTGTTCTGGTAGTGGAACCAGAACTTGAAGAAGATGGACGCGAGCACGGTGAAAATCTGGAGACCAATAGTGGTCCAGATACCGGTGGGGTAGCCCTGCTTGGACTCCTTCTCAATGAAGACGACACCGGCGAGGATACCGCCGATACCACCCCAAGCAATGACCATGGCGGACTGGAAGCCACGCTTGGACTGGGCGCGGATCGAGGTCTGCGACCACGAGAGGATGAGCGAGACGTTGCCGCTGCAGCCAGCAAAGGCAAGGAAAGTGCCAATGTATTGAGGAACCTTGCCGTCGAGCTGGGAGAACATGACGACACCGATGATGAGCTCGATCGAGTTGAAGATGACACCGGCGGCACGCTGGAGGGTCTTGTCGACGAGCCACGCAATGAAGATGCCGGGGAAGATACCAAAGACCTTGGGGGGAGCGTAGAGAAGCTGCGACTCCATGTTGGAGAAGCCCATCTGCTGGAGAATAGTGGGCAGGAAGTAGGCCATGGCGTAGGCGGCCTGGGCGGCTCCGCCAAACATGATGCCAAAGATCCAGCACTTGGGCTCGACAACGTACTTTGCGCACTTTGCCTTGGTGAGGGGGTCGGGAATGGCGTCGCCACGATCGCGCTGGATGCGGGTCTTGATAATCTCACTCTCCTCCGGGGTGAGGAAGGTGGCCTTGTCGGGGAACTCTTGGAGGCAGAACCAAGCGAGAATAGCGATGCCGACAGTCATGAGACCCTCGAGGATGAAGATCCAGCGCCAACCGCTGTAGCCGGCCGTGCCGTGCATCTGCGAGATACCCCAAGCGAGAATAGACGAGAGGCCACCAATGGCGGTCGAGGTGTAGTAGAAGAGAGTGCTGCGGAGAGCCATCGACTTGCGAGGGTACCAACAGGCAATGATGAACGCGGCTCCGGGGAAGAGAGACGCCTCAAAGATACCGAGAATAGCACGGAGAGCGGTGAGCTGCCCCCAGGTGTTGACAAAGCCCATGCACATCATGACGATGCCCCACAGGAAGGTGGCCATCGAGAGCCAGGGCTTGACACCGAAGCGACGGAGACCAATCTGCGACTGCGGTGGGTGTCAGTGGCGAACGAGGAGCTTTCAGTGCCACACCGGTGCGCTCGGGACCAACTCTAACAGAGGTGCCAAACGACCGTTGAGGCATCGTGGTGTGCACTTACAGGAATCTCAAAGATGATGTATGGGATGAAGAAAATCATCGTGGCAATCGAGTAGCGGTCGCCAACGTTGAGCTCAAGCTCAGTGTTCATTGCCTTGTTGTTGACAGAGCGCGCTAGCGACAGGTTGGTACGGTCAATGAGCGAGATGCAGTACATGGCCGCGAGCATGGGGATGATGCGCAAGTCGACCTTGCGAATAATACGCTTGACCTCCTTGGGGTCAAAGCCCTCGTCAATGTTGTGGTGGAACTTTTGGAGCTGCTCGCCATCATGGTCGTACTTGTCGCTCGAGTCGTCCTGGATGGCATTGCCACGCTCGACGTCCTCGACGTGGGCGGCGACGGCGGCCTTCTCATCGTAGGGCAAGGGCTGTTGGTGAGCAGCCATGGTGTCGTGTGTCTGTGTGGGGGGTGATTGTGGAGAACCTCCAGCCACATCTTATATCAGAGGCGTCAGTGTCAGAAAACCCTGGCCGGCTACCGATTCTTCGGGCACTGGTATCGGCGAACGACACATTGCCAGCTCGTCTGGAATACCATTGCCAAGAGCAGCTCCATTCCTTCATCCCCACCAAACGCCATCTCCACCGTGATCCCCCGCGAGGGGCTCCTTGAGGCCTCTAGGTTCAAGTCTTGGCATTACTCAACAATGACCCACTTTGTTGATTTTCGGACCAAACGTGGTCAGCAGGGCATGGCTTTCCATATATTTGCCTACCTTTCATGCCTCGACTCGCCGAGTTTACGCAGTTTACGCGCTGATCGCAGAAAGCGAGATCTCACCAGCCAGCCTGGGCCGCTGTGCCGTGCGGCGAGTTGGAAGTCGGTTTCTAACTCAGGGTGGACACGAGTTCCTGGGCTGGAAGAGTGGAGAATCAGCTGCAATCACCGCCGGCAACCGCTATCCACCCCCGCCAAGAGGTACAGTTACCGGTATTCGGTTCGTTCCACCCCACTCCAGACCTTCGCCCTGCAGGTAGCGAGCGGGGTGTGTCCCTCGTCGAATCACGAGCCGGTTTTACTCCTTTTACAGGAGTGACATCAGCAATGCAGGTGGGGGGAGTGTGTACGATTCCGGGCCGGACTGGTCCTGGCTGCGAGTGGACTCTCACACTGGAGCATCAAGGCCGCCATGATTCCGGTAGCGTTGTGCTGAAATCTTGAACGAGTGCTGCTGCCGGCCTGCTAGAAAGGTATACACGCTGGGAGGCACAGTTAAAGCCGCTTGTATTTCTGAACAGGAGTCTCGGCCTCTCACGCAGCGAACCGTGCTATCAGCTGCTGGGGGATCTGACAGCTGCCCGATCGCAGGCAGGTGGCCAGGCAGGTGGGCCGAGCAGCTGACTGGGAGTGACGCCACCGTTTAAACCCCGCACTGGCAGAGTGGGCAGAGTGGGCACAGTTATCCTTGCCCCGCAGTCCTTGAATCCGGTTGTCGTCTAATCGCTTGTCGCCAATCGTATGCGGGAACACTCTCGTCTCTCTGCCCGCGAGACTATGATCTTCACAGCCATTGATAGAGTTGGAAATCCATGTCTTGGCCTTGGAGCAATGTTCGGTAGCAAGGGTGTGCCTCAAAGTCTCCTACTCGGTATGTCGCTTTCCATCATTGAGTGTTCCCGGAATCTCTATGCCTCGAATAGCTACATTGTGGCTTGCAAAGACGACAGAAGCCGGGGTCGCTCATGCCAAGACATTTGCCCGTCGTTGCACATCCTGAACCCCTTGCTCTCCAGCGCTTCTAATGCTGAGATGGAAAGTGCCCTCTGGAATAGCTGCACGAGACACGGCATGGACGTGGGGCCCAGCTACCTGCAGTTTTGGATGATCTTGGCCAGATTGCTCGCATCCTTAGCCGGGTGGAGAGCTACAGAAGGGCGTGGCCCTCAAGCTCCGAACTCGTATCGCGTCCGGCAGACCGGGCATGTAAAGACCACTGAGCAGGCACTCCAACCCACTGTACGTCACTCCATTCACAATGACCACACACATGATGTTGCCACATCTTTGCTCGGAATTGCTGGAACTTACCGCGGCATACACGCGGTTTGCAGTCATGTTAAAACCCGAGAAGGTGGGCTGCACTAGTCCACTCGTACCCGCAGTCCTGCTTCGACAATTGACATGCTCGAAAGGGGATCACCAAATGAATCCCATGTTCCCCCCTCGTCCAAGCCAGCCTCCAAGTGCGAATGGTACGAAGGCGCGCATTGACCAGCTCTGGGTTATACATGTCGTTCAACTTTCACAGCACAGTGAGAGACATGTTGATCAGATAAGATTGAAGTCAAGATCCATAAACAGGTTCTGACCACAGATGACCAGCTGGGGATTCCGGTTGCAGATCACACTGCGGATCACACTGCTGATCACACCGCGCCTCGTCGCTGACATCAGCCCGTTGGTGAACGACTACTCGCACCCTCACATGCACAGCACGACGAGCTCTGTAGCGTACACGCGCATTACCCTCCCATCCGGTGTCTGCAACCTCATGCCCACAGCACACGACGCCTGCCCGTCAGTCTCACCCGACCACTCCAAAGAGACTCACACCGTATAGCACCCGCTGCTCGTCAAGCAGCACCCACTTGACCGGCGTCTCTTGCCCATCGAAAGGTAACACCACCTCACGGCGCGTGCGCACGAATGGCAGTTTGGAAACGACTTCGCCGGCCCACAGCCCACCAGCGGGGATGGTGTGTTGCTCAGCGTCCACGAGCGCCAGGACACCAGGTACAACCTCGTACACTTCCTGAGCATGCGTGCCGAGTGCTTGCGCCACCGTACGAGGTGAGAAGTCGAGGATCTCAAGCTCAAAGCCAGCTACCTGCGTCCTCCCACCAACGGATATCGACCAGTGCTCCTCCAGATCCATCGGCGGGGCACCGGCCCTGCGAGGCCGCAGCGCAGCATCCCGATACCCACACGTCGAGAACACTCTGCGCATGCCGCTCGCAAGCTGTGCGTTGTCAGCAAGGTCCCCAACGAGAACAGCTGCTCACAAGCGCCCGCGGCAGGACGCGCGCATTATCCTGGCCCCACGCCACCCACTCGTATCGGCGACAAACGGCGTCGTCCTCGTTGGACCAAAACGTGCGGCCGTGCTCGTCCTCGGCGCTCCACCCGTCGCAGGGCGCGGTCGGGTGAAAGCTGCCCAGCACGCCGATGCATGTACACCCGGGGACGGCGCAGGCGTCGCCGGCCTTGGGGAGGGGGAATGTCGGCGGGGCTGGGAGGCCGGCTGTGCGTTGCTCGGCATCGGCGATGAGGGAGAGGAGGGACTCGCGGAGGATGAAGATCTCGAATGCGCCGTGCGGAGGGGGAGGCGGGGTCGTCAAGAGCGGCGTGGCCAAGTGCGCTATTGAGAGGCGGACGACTCCGTGGGTCTGGGACGGCGTGCCGTCGCCGCCACCCATGGCCCGGGAGGCTGGGCCGGTACGTGGGGGTGTCAGGTGCAGTTCGGCCGCGTACACTGTCGGCGCGATGGGCGGGAGGTCGAGCTGGGCGACGCAAAGGCCCGGATGGGGGGTGTCTGCGAACGGGGGCGAGACGGGGAAGGTCCACAGAGTTAACGTTGGTGGGGTGCGGATGGCGCTGGTGCCGTCGCCGGCGAGGCAGGTGGGGTTGGCCAGCAGCGCTGTGCGAGGGCTCAGTAGTGTGAGTGCTTCAGAGCCATAGTTGCCTCGATGGCCTACGAGTTCCTGAGGTCAGCGCTACGTGGGTGGAAGGGACTTACGCCAAAGAGCTTGCCAGTGGGCCAGTCCCACATGTAGAGCACAGGGATGGTTGTGCCCAGTCTCTTGCCGCTGCCATAGGTGACCAGAGCGGCGAGGGTGTCGCCGAGGACCTGTACGGTGTTGAGCTTGATGTCGCGCTCATCATCATGGAGCTGGAAAAGAGGTGGCGGGGGCGGGGTCACGAGCTTGTGGTTCGCTGCGCGAGGGTGCGGTACATTGGATACTGTATCGAGCAGGAAGACAATGGCGTTGATGGCGTAGTTGCGCTCGATGACCCCGTCGTCAAAGAAGAGGACCAGGTTCAATGGTTTGCTGGCATGTTTAGCGCCACATCGACGACTACGGCACTCACAACTTGCCGGTGCTCACGAGCAGATCCTGCTCTGGATCTATCCATCCCTTGCCATCGGGGAACGATGGCTTCAGCCGCTTGGCCCTCAGCCGAGGAGCATCGAGGTCTGGATTTGTGGCCGAAGGCAGAGGAAAGTAGGTGCTGTTCACCCCCTGCCTGTCAGCCTTGTCACAGCCATGACCAGGCTCGACGTACCGGCATCGGCGTCTTCTTCCACATGGCCCCGCCATTGAACGCATCGTGCTGCCACCCAAACGTGCCCTCGTACCGGATTACCCGCGTAGCCACAGGCGACAGGCTAGCCCACCGCCTCTGACGCGCAGCCAAGCGCTGTCTCATCTCGTCGGCCGTCGGCTGCCCTCTACCCGGGGGAGGAACAGGGTTGACCGTGTCGCCACTGCTTGGTACCTCGAGCTCGGCGGGGACTACATCGACCCCGGGGCGAACTTGCACCATCCTTGAGCCTGGGGCCGGCTTCCATGGTGCTTGGAATCGCGGCTTGCCTGGGACAAAGACAGCATAGTATGGAAACTCATCCTGACTGCCTAGAAGGGACTCGTCACCAGTGACCCTTGCTGGAGGGCGGAATGACGTCTCGGGTCGAAGCGGGCCCGCCGCGGTCAAACCTGCTGCTGCGAGGTCGAGCTCGTACTGTGCTGCTGGAGAGGGATCGTCGCTCGGTCCCGACATGATTAGTTCACCAAAGTAGTATCAGTGTACGGTATGAAAATGCTTCTCAATGTTACGTTGGTCGTTGTCAATGGTCGTCAGCGTGACGACCAGCCCCGTTCCCAGTGGGCAGGGCTTGATGACCGCCGTTGCCGTGACAAGTGTGGCAGTGGCCGTGGGAGTAAAGCTTTTGTCCATTTCTTAGTATGATTCTCGTTCAAGGACAGCCAAACAATGACAATGCATTCCACCTGCTCTGATATCTCCTGCTCGATATCTCCGTGCACATTACGCAGTGACTACATTTCCAGGCCCACGCCGACTCCCGCCATGGCCATCATACAACTTGGGCCTGCGCATTTAAGCGCGGGGGACCTGCTTGGTGGTCGAGCCGACCGACGAGGCATCGTCGTGGGCATAAGGGGAGCGCTTGTTCTTCTTGCCAAACGAGAGGAGGCCAGCGGCCCAAGCCGCGGCACCGGCGAGGAGGAAGACACCAGCAGTGACACCGGCACCGATGCCACCGGCCTCGGCGTCGGTAAACTTGTCGGCGTTGGCGGCAGCGTCCTGGTTGGCGGTGCGGCCCTTGGAGTTGCCCGCGGCCGAGTCGGCAGACACGGTAAAGTTCATAATCTCGTCGGTCTCGGCGATACGGATCTCGTCACCGGCGTTGGCGCACATGAAGCCCGAAGGCTGGGCCCAAGCCGACGACTCGACGAGTTTCACGTCGGCGCAAATGTGCTGCCACCGCTTGTCGGTGCCCCTACGGGGGGGACCGTCGGCCTGGTACATGATGAGAATGGTGGCCTCGTCACCAGCCTTGTAGCCGAGCGACGAAAAGTCGGGACCGGCGGCACAGTAGTGGCCAGCCGACATATCGACGACGGTCTTCTCGCCATAGGTCTTGAAGAGATAGTCCGTGGCCGACTTCTCCTGACCGTAGAGGAAGTTGAGGTTGTCAATGGCAGCGCTGCCGGCAACCGAGATCTTGCCGCCGGTGAGGGGGAAGTCGACGCGCTCGCCGGCGACGGCGCCACCACAGGGGCCCCTGTGCGACGACTCCGAGTTTTCGGGGCGCGAAGGGGGGAACATGGCCTTGATGGACATGGCGCGAGGCTCAATAGCAACGGCCGAGGCTACACCAACTGCGGCTGCGGTAACAAGAATCTGGGGAAGCATTTTTGGGTGCGTTGGGCTGGGAGATTGAAGCAAGAAAGAGAGTGTTGGATGTGGATCAGAGGTTCAACCGCAACGGCTCTTATACCTTTTCTTCTCCCACAAGACCTCGGACGTCCAACCCGAGGAGTCAGTACGTGAGCAGTAAGCTCCAAATCCGAGTCTCACAAGCGTGCAAGAGGATGCAGTAGTCTCATGACGGCGAAGCCAAGACAATCTCAACGACTGCGCATTTTGGTTTCGGTCGAAGTGCTGCGTTGGCAATTGGCGCAGTATCACGCAGCCCCCGGCGAGGAAGGGAGCGCAGCGCATGGCAGCGGAGGTCATTGCACTTGTTCCTACACCCCTAGAACACTAATGTGGATGTGGTGGATGAAGAGAAAGCAAGCTAGTGACAGTCAAGCAGGAACAGATGGCGGGAGATTCATGGCTTGGCAGCTTATCGGCCGAACAGCTGTAATCTGATGAGCTGGCCTCCATTCCATCGTGCTTCGTGCTTCGTGCTGCCGCCGCCGACTCGGCATCGCTAATATCGCTTGTGCAGCAGCATGCACCGAGACCACAGCGTTCCACTCTCTGCTGCCTCCATGACATGCGCTGTAGGCGCTCTTTCGCTGCCAAGGCAGACTAACTGGTCGGCCAATTCTTTCCTTCGGCCGGCAGGTGATGCCGAGCCTCCGCCATCGCCCATCGGAGCGATTCCTGGAGAGGTAGCCATGGCGCCGAGATGAGCGGCATGGCCACGGACGGGTGCCTGCGGAGGCGAGGGTGACTGGTATTGTGCTCAGCTGCTGCGTACTTGCTGGACGTCATGGGAATTCGAAGTGTATTGGGTTCGTCTTCGTGTCACAGCGACAAAGTCGCCCAAGCCATTGTCCAGGACACAGACAGACGAATTGGATAAGCAAGCACTGTGCTTCCAATTCTGCCAAAGTAATTCGTTCAATAGCTACAGCCGGCTGGAGTTAACTCACACTGCTCTCGTACCGATATGACGCCGAAGACACTTCTCTCCCCCGACCCACATCGCAACATCTCCGAGAGCCAAGCCACCGCTGCCACACCTTCACATGCTACATGCTAGCTGCCCCATCCCCTGTGTTCCCCGCATCGGTTCGCTCGCCTCGGACTGTGCCTGCCAGTGCGACCGCGAGCGGATGTCTGACATCCACGGCATCGGGATCCGCAGCCCGGAGCGGCCGACCAACAGCGAGTAAGCAACTGGGGCCGGGAGAACTGTGAACGCCCACGCAGCTTCCATCGACTGACTCCAGGTAGGGTATGTGGTGCTGGCTCCGTCGCCGACCGTTCCCCGCGAAGGCGGCCACTGCGGATCACATGGGTGCCAAGCGAACATGTGGCAACTTGCTCGTGAGGCTCTCACAACCCCCGGCCGAGGATATAGACCCAGAGTCTTGGCAAACAGCAGCTTGCATATACAGCTGGCTCAAGCACGTTCTAGTCAGCTTGCGGTGTCCGGTGTCGTTGTCAGTGCCATCACGGTGGCCGGTGCCAAGCGTGACATGGCTGGTTAATCTCATGACTATTCGGCCAATCTTAGATGGCCAGTCCGTGTTTTCCCGTGATCAGGTGCTTCTTGGACGAACAGTCATTGCCCATGGGTATCATCTCTCGGCCTCTCGATGTGCGGTGAGAAGTGACAACTAGAGGCGGGCTAGTTGGGTTCTGCTGGGCGAACGCAGTCTCCGCCTCACCGCCATGCGTCTTCGCAGCGTCTTCAGCCACCCTACCATAGTCACTAGGCTGCAAGTGGAATACATGAACGATACAGCAAGACACCAGTTCTTAAATAATAGCAATCAACCACACGCCGGCGTGCGGTTATCGTCGCCAAGAGCACAGTTCGCGAAGGATTTAGAAGCGGTTTCCGCGGCGGCGACGGCGCGCGCACTGCGTCTTGCCCGGAGCCTCCGAGGAGACGGTCGTGGAGACCGCGGGGGAGGCCTCGACGGCGGGGGTAGTAGGCACGGCTGCTGCGCTGCCAGAGGAGATGGGCATCGCCATGGGCGAGGCCGGCTCATCCGCTGCAAGGATCTTGACCACTGGGGCGCCGGTGGCCGTGGCGGCGGCGGGGGCGGCGGCGGCGGCGCCGGTTTCCTGAGGATCATCGCAGTAGACCAGGTGGTTGGCGTACGAGTCCGGCGGGCACTGGCGGGTGTGGTAGCCGGCGGTGGGGGTTATGATCCTGCTCTTGGGGATCCTGTTCATGTCAAATGTGGTCGCAGGGAATTCGGCGGCGTCTCCGGCACCGACGGGGAGGCCGCTGACGGTCGGGTGAGCGTTCTGAGGGTCTAGCTATGTCAGCTGGGTGTCCGCTGCGAGGTTGCGAACTGGCACTTACTCTGGACAGTGTTGGTGTCGACCTGTTGTTGAGTGCCCTTGCGGATATAGTCGATAACAGTGTCCATGTAAGTTGCCCAGGGGCCGAACACAAGTCCACAGGCATGGACACTGCTGCAGCCACCAAGACTCTTGTAGTCCGTGTCGTCGAATTTGGCGCCGGGAAGGGCAATGGGCGAGGAAGTGCTGCCAATGATGTCGACCTGGATGTTGGGCGAGGTGTAGCCTGGCGTGTTCTGCTCGTCGCACTTGGGCTTGAGTTGCGGGCCGTCCCAGCCCCAGCGAGGATTGCAACCTTGGAGCTTGTCAGCAAGCTACGCGGATTGGTTTAGCGGTGGAAACTCACCAGGAAGATCCTTAATAGGACGGATCAGACCAACTTCCTCATCGACAATGTCACCCTAACGACGTCAGGACGTTGCCCAGCCTATACATTCAGCATGCTCACCTCGAGGCGGCAAGAGGAATGCGCGTTGACCTTGTTTCCAGGACGTTCGCCGAGCAGCGCGCAGGCGTCTGGGTCTTCGCTCCTGCAAGTCTTGATTGCCTGCTCCAGCAGTCCAACGTCCCAGCCATTCACAAAGTCGGCATGGAAAGTGGCACCGGTTGTGTCACCGTTGGCGAGGATGAGCATCTCCTCGCCCTTGCGCCAGTTGGCACGGTGATAGTCGTTAAAGTGGTAGAACGACTCAAAGTGGATGGACGGATACTGGATAGGGTGGCTGTCTGGGCAGCGACCACCTTTGTCCCAGGTATCGGCGCTCTCGTCCCTAATAGGCCAAGTCATGTGCGAAAAGTGGTCCACCGAGTCGAGACTCTGGTTAGCCCACCCGCACGAGGGGAAGAAAGCGTGCCCAGAGATCTGGTGCGGGACGTGGTCGATGTTTGTACCGTTGGGCAAAAACTTGCGGTTGTAGCCCTTAGGCTCCTCGGCTTCGCGTGGGTCGACAGCCCAGTCTATGCCATAGCTCTGTGCCGAGCCCGTGTCGCGGTCCATCGCGTTACCGACCACCATACGAAGCCCGGGAGGGAACGGCTGCACGTTCTCGCTTACCATCGAGTAGTAGATGAGCACGGAGGCTGGAATGATTTGGAAAGTCTGGTTGGGGTGGATAAAGTACAGAGCAGGTGCCCAGTAGTTGGACTTGTCCTCTTGAATGTTGATCGACGAGCATTGAGCACCCAGCATGTCCTCGTTAGAGTCCAGGACGTCTACATTTGTCAGTGTCGGCACACGGCAGCTACTCACCTCGGAAGCGCGAGCCACCGCGGATCTCGTGCACATGAGTTCCAACCACGCCGGGGTTAACAATGGGGTCTATACGCGAGAACACGATGGAGTTCGTGCCCATACGGAAACTGGGTACCGCAGAGACCGCGTCGGTGAGCGCGAGTGCTGCCAGCAGCCCCGCAGAAGCCATGTTGGAGAGCATGGTGTCGTGAACGGGAAAGTAGTGCGGGCTAGCTTGAAGAGTCGGGGGGGAGGCAGAAAACACGATCCAAGTGGTGCTACTATGTACATAAAGGGCAGCACAGTGTGGGCCGCTGCTCGTGAGAGTGGTGACAATGCCCTGGTGCTGAAACAACCGTTGCGCTCACACTCCCCCCGAGACCGGCGACATTGATGGTAGTACCCAACCCAACAGAAGGGTAGCGTGCATTTGCTGACGCAGCAGGGCAAGTCATAAACGTTTCGGCAAGAGTGGTACGTTGCCAAAGGTGCCTGCACATGATTGCCTCTGCGAGGATACAGAATGACCTGTTTGTGCATGGAATGGAAGACCCGGCGAATGAACCGAAACGCGTCGACGCACTCCCGGCGTCTGGCGCGTCTGGGACGTATCGCTCGAGGCACCATGTCCCATACGTTGGTACGTGTGACAGCGCACCACGAACGGGCTTTGTGACGCACAGAGTACATCTCTTAGGAACAGACACTACAAATCGTTGGTGCAGAAGAGCGTGCTTGAGATGTTCGAGATGGAGTCTGATGTCAGCCTAGGAACGGGGGTGATTGGCCACCCTGTCCTGGGTGATCGCCGTCAAGTGTACAGTAGTAGTCAGTCTTTGTACAGGCAGTCTCTCCTGACAATGTCCTTGTGATCTGCCTGAAACGCACACTCACGCAATAATGGGGCCAGCCGGGCTTTGACATGGTCGTGAGCTCCGTGAGAGCCAGAGCTCGTTCAAAGCGGCCCCGCATCTACAGCAGTCACCGCTCACGTACAAACAATCCGCACCCCACGTCTTTGACAGCAACCGCCCCTAGAAGCATCCCAATGACATACGTTTCTCATGGTGCTCCCTCCTCGCCAAAGACTGGACTGCCACCAACAAGAACATCCTTGCATGAACTTCTGACTATTCTGGGGTTACATCCTGCAGATCAACACTCAAACAGTCCGGTTCCCCTCCATGTGGTCAACCGACCCCTTCTCTCCCGAGCCCATGCTAACCGATCCCTTGTCGCCGGTGACGCCGCTGCCGTCGGCGAGCGTCTCGTGAATGTTCTGCTCGAGGAGGTACTTGCGGTAGGCGTTTGAGCCGCGCACCGTCGAGTTGCGGCACAGCAGGTCGACCTGCTCGAGGGAGAGCTGCTTGGTCTCGGGCACGAGCTGCTGCGTCAGTACATCGATACGGTGGAAGTGGCCAAGACTCACGCAGTAGGCAAAGACGATGGCAACGGTACACCATCCGCCCCAGATCCAGAATACGTTGCTGCCCAGTCCGGCATTGCCGGGGCCCTTGTTCACGAGGTAAGGCGTCATGTAGCCCAAAGCAAAGTTTAGCAACCAGTTGCTCGCTGTGGAGAGAGACATTCCCTTGGTGCGGATGTTGACGGGGTACAGCTCGGATGTGATGACCCAGGACAAGGGTGCCCAAGTCGAGGCAAAGTGGCCCATAAAGATGCACACGAACGCGACGAGAACCTTTTGGCCAGTGGCATCGGTGGTCTCTGTCTTGAGCCCCACGGCCGCGACCACGAGCTGCGAGACAGCCATGCCTGCCGCTCCGTACATGATCATGGGGCGGCGGCCGATGCGGTCAATGAGGAACATGCCGGGGATGGTCATGCCGACGTTGACGACGTTGGTGGCGATCGTGACGAGGAAGGGATCGCTGATGCCCGAGTTCTGGAAGAAGGAGGTGCCATAGTAGAAGCTGTGGGTCAGTGTCATGGGCAGGAGTGGTGGACTTACATAAAGTTGATACCCGTGAGCTGGGTCAGAGCCTGGATACCCATACCCGTGAGGACACGCTGGGCGTTCTTGCCCTCACCCATGGTAAAGCAGGCGGCCCAGGTGGAGCCGCCCATGGAGCGCTCATGCTCAATGTTGGCCTCGATCTCGTCGAAAAGCTCATTGACCTCGGGGCTGTCCATCGTCTTGCCAGTAATACGCGCCAGAGCCTTGCGAGCCTTCTCGCCCTTGCCTTTGAGCTGCAGCCAGCGAGGCGACTCGGGAAGGATGACCATGCCGAGCATGAGGATTCCACCCCAGACAAACTGCACAGCGATAGGGATTTGGTAGGACGACTTTCCGTTCATGTCTTTGGTGGACTTGACAATGATGGCGGCGATGAGAAGGCCAAACGTGATAAACCATTGGTAAGTCGAGACGATGAGGCCGCGGACGCGACGGGGTGCGCACTCGGCTTGATAGATGGGAACCAGGCAGGAGGTGCCACCCACGCCTAGACCTGCCAGAACGCGGCCAGCGGAGAATGTCCCGAGAGAAGTACCCCAGGTTTGGAGGGCGACGCCGACAAAGAATACCACTGCGAGAGTTAGTTTTGAACGAGCTGGCAGCCACAGTGTGCTGCAGGGAGAGATCCCCTAAGCCATGAAGAGGATAATGTCTTGATTATTACTCACTGACATAGACGGCGATACCCAGCCGACGGCCAAGAAAGTCGCCGATAGTAGAACCGAGGAGTGCACCAAAGAAGGTGCCGGCACTCAAAATCGAAGTAATGAGCGAATCAGACTGGGTCGACAGATGCAACGTCCCATCTGGTCGCATCTCGCCAAAGACACGCAGAAAGGCAGGCATTTCCTTGCAACCTGCAATGTAGCCAGTGTCATAACCAAAGCTGCCAGAGTGAGCCGTACGTCAACACTGCTGCCACTTACAGGAAACCACCAAAAGAGGCGAACGCGCCTAGGATGAGCGTCAAGGACGGCATGGCTGTGTGTCGAGTTGTGCTGTGCGCCAATGTGGGGCAGTATGCGATGAAGCAGTTGCCATCTGGGGGCCCCGATGCTTTATGTACAAGAGCAACAACATGGGGTGGGCTCTGGATTATGAGAGATTGCAAGAGTCGGTAAACAGGGAAATTTATCCGATATCATGAACGAGTTTAACCGCTATTTCTTGTTAAATGGTTAATCCTCGTTTCTTCACCTCTTATCCCCAACAACAACCGTTTGGGAGACCGGAAAGCCAAGACTGGAGCACACCTACTCGCCCCAAGGGGTGCGAGAGGGGAATAGCCCACTACTTGCACCCCCTACCCTCCTGCGTGCCGCTCCAGGCCGCTCGGAAGCGTCGATGCCATCACAGAGACCGCCGGATCCATCCTGGGGTAACCTGTTGCTGCGACTTTACCGAGGTAGCCGCTACAAAGCTGTGCGTACCAGCCTTAGGGCCGGGCCGTCTCACCGGGCCGTAAGGACTCTTGCCCATACCGTACCTCGTAGACCAGCGGCCCGGGGGTACTGGTCACGTTGGCTTCGAGTTGGACGTCATCCTGCATTGTTTCGAGCTGAGGAGTGGACTAGGCTCAACGTCTCCCCACAATGTGACATGGGCGGCCCGGGGTAGTTTCACATGATAGCGATTAAACTGCGGCTTTCCCTAAGCCGGCCCGGTTTGGGGTAACGACGGCAAGCTGGTGGTTGAGCATGAGACATATGCTGTCCTGGTGAATACCGCTAGTCCGGTATCCTCGGTGGGGAGAGAAGGTGCTGGCGGTCTTTCTGCCTCGGTAGGCCCGGTTCATCGCGGCAATGGGGGTTGCAAGGAGCAGGCTGCAGTGTTGCGCGCTGAATGACTGTGCATGTCGCCAAGATGTCCATCTTGGCATTTGCTCCTTGCACTCCTTTCCGCACCTATCAAGAGCGTTTCTTTGAACTTTATTGTAGAACTACCCAGCCGCAGCCTGGATATCCGTTAGAAGGTGCAGGTTAAACGCCAGAAATGGTCATATTATATCAGCAGTTTATCAGCGGATAGCGATGGGTCACTGAACTGTTAAACTAATTCTGAACCGGCGGTACTGGAGGTGGCACTTGCTGGTACCGGCGGTACTTCCTCTCGGCCTGCCTTGCTGTCTTTTGCAGTTTGGCAGACCCATGCATGGCACTGCTAGGTCACTGATTGGCTACTGAGATGCCAAGAGTGAGTTGCGTTCCATGATGCCGCCGAATGGGGCCGGTTGCGGGCGCTCCGGAAGAACATACCCCTTTGAAACCTTACGGCGCGCTGTTGATCTTTGAGGCGGATTGACGTCTAACAGCAGATCGGTCCGCCCGAGTGTAATTCGATATTTCAGCAGCGCATATTTCAAGCTCTCCCAACGCTGATGTGCGGTTTGGGGGGCTAAGATGGGCAACAGACTCGAGTTGAAATGCCAACCGTCGCGTCGAATGCTGGGGGTACAGGTCAAGCATTTCTGCCTTCCTCTGAGAAAGCAACATCCACGCTTAACGTGCTGAAGCGTCATTGATCTCAGATCAACGGTTAGGATTGTTGAGATGCAGTCTCCCTGGGAATTGTGGCGGATGAATCGCATTCTCGTCAGCGGCATTAGTCCAGACTCGTTTACGAAGGAAGGATCGAAAGCCGAGCGACAAACCAGAACTTGCTAAAGGGCGCAATGCCCGCTTTGGGGCAAGGCTTATGGAGAGTGCATACGCATAGCACATCAGGAGAGGGTTGTTTGATCAACATGCTTGGTCGAGAACCTTGACCAGATGAACAACACCAGGGTGCTGGGTAAGGCCGATCGGCGACGGACCCCAGCGCGACGAAAAACTTCATTAGCTTCAGTTGTCACCTACCTTTGTGGACCCGGCTGGAGCCCAGTTTCGAACAGGTGAGATTGCAACGAATAACCACAGTGGACTGAGCAGCAAGAAGACGTCAAGATGTGGGAGTGACGCCGAGACACTGGGGAACGCCAGCCTGTGCCTGTCCACCCCAGACTGACTGCGGATGTGTTGAGCCTCGGTCCGCGGTTGTCAAACAGTAGTGAGACTACACTGACGCCTAACGGCCAGCTAGGCATATCACAAGTCGCGCAAGCATGGCTAACTTTATTCTCATTGGTGCCTATTGAGACTTTCCTCTTGCGGACAAGAGTGCTGGACAAGAGCCGGCGGCGGTGACATGACATCAGCCCAGAGAATGCTAACACGTTGGCTGCTCCGCATCAACGCCGCAGGGACGGAGAGAGCCAGTGCCGCCCAACCGCCGGGCAACGGCCAACATCCCTAGACACCTGCTCACTGCTGACCCTGGCTGCTGCCTGAGGTTCGACCGCAACTTTGTCCATTTTCACCGTGTCAGACTCGTTAACACGCTGGCTTCCTCTCGCCATGTCCCCCGCTCCCGACATCTGTTAGCGTGTCTTGGCGATGAGGAACGTCCCTCTGGCCATCGCAGATGACCTGCAGGCCTCTAGCGGACGACCCGCAGTCGGTCGGCAACGGGTCGAGCACTTCCCACACCTTTAGCTTCACTCGTCTATCGCATGCTCTTGGCGTGCCGCCTTGACGAGAGAACGTCTCACTTTTACCGTGGCACCCCACCTTTTGCTAGTCCCAAGCCGCAAACACACGCCGCATGGGGTCAGCCGCCGCTGCCGCCGGTTGACGACTGGCACGCTGACTCACGAGCTCACCTCCCCGATGCAGACCCCGCGGACCCCACCCCTCCCCCAGTTGCTAGCATATAAAGACGGGCGGTGCCCCCACCGGCTGCTCTTACTTCTCACACGACCTCACAGCCAACATGGTGTCACAAAACAGCAGTGACAAGGACCTCTCGTCCGTGTCGCACCATGACCACTCTTCGGACACCTACAACGACACAAAGGGCTTGAAAGCCGCGTCGTCGGATGGCAACCACCTTCGCCGCGCCAGCACAGGCGTGACGCCCGACGACATCAACAACCCCCTCGTCGGCCTGTCGAAGGAGCAGATCCGCGCCGAAGCGGACGGCTTTATCGAAAAGTTTGGCTTCCAAGACTCTGCGGAAATGTTCCACAAGGCTGCGCTCGTCGCCCAGCGTCCCAAGCAGTTTGAGGGCATCCCCGAGCTCTCGGAAGCCGACCGCGAGTCGCTCACCTCTGAGCGCGACAACATCTGGAAACTCCCCGGCATGCTCATCTACTCTGTCGTCATCTGCGCGCTCGGCGCTGCCACCCAGGGCTGGGATCAGACTGGCTCCAACGGCGCCAACCTGAGTTTCCCCAACGAGTTTGGGATCGGCAAGGACCACACCGAGCCTGGTGGCGAGCGCGACGAGTGGATTGTCGGGCTGGTCAACTCGTCCGTGTACATCTCCGCGGCCTTTGTTGGGTGCTGGCTGTCGGACCCGCTCAACCACTGGTTTGGCCGTCGTGGCGAAATCTTTATCACTGGTCTCATTCTCATCGCGACCCCTATCGCGTCCGGCTTTACAAAGACGTGGCAGGAGCTCATGGCCGTACGGCTCATCATGGGAGTGGGCGTAGGGGCGAAAGCAGCCACTGTGCCGATGTACTGTGCCGAGCTCTCCCCGGCGCGTATCCGCGGTGCGCTCACGATGGGCTGGCAGCTGTGGACTGCGTTTGGCATTTTCCTTGGCTTCTGCGCCAACGCCGCCGTCAAGGACGTGGGCGACATTACGTGGCGTCTCCAGCTCGGGTCGGCCTTCATCCCCGCGCTCCCACTCACGCTCGGGGTCATGTTCTGCCCCGAGTCGCCGCGGTGGTACATGAAAAAGGGCCGGATGGACAAGGC
Source organism: Prillingera fragicola (assembly GCA_002335605.1). Lineage (NCBI taxonomy): Eukaryota > Fungi > Basidiomycota > Tremellomycetes > Trichosporonales > Trichosporonaceae > Prillingera > Prillingera fragicola. Next base: position 4,248,201 of record BEDY01000001.1, read on the forward strand.
GTGGACGGCGATGAAGCGCCTCCGGCACACCGAGCTGCAGGCTGCGCGTGATCTGTTCTACGCCTACGTGCTCTACTCGGAGGAGCAAAAGATTATCCAGGGTGCGACCTACATGACCCGTCTCACCGAGCTGTTCACCATTCCCCGCTGTCGCCGCGCCACCCTCGCTGCGGCTGTCGTAATGATCGGCCAGCAGATGTGTGGTATCAACAGTGAGTCCAGCTGCGTCGACTCGGCTAACCCTCAGTCATGGCCTTTTACTCGTCGACAATCTTCAAAGAGGGCGGCTACAACGACGTGCAAGCCCTGTACGCGTCCATCGGCTTTGGCGCTCTCAACTTTGTCTTTGCCATCCCCGCAGTGTTCACCATCGACACGTACGGCCGGCGCACCCTGCTGCTCTCAACCTTCCCCAACATGTGCTGGACGCTCCTCGTGGGCGGCATGTGCTTTTTCATCGACCAGGACAACCCCACCTCGCAGGTCCGCACAGGCATAGTCGCGCTGTTCGTCTACCTCTTCACCATCGCGTACTCGCTAGGCGAAGGCCCCGTCCCGTTCATGTACTGCGCGGAAATCTTCCCCCTCCCGCAACGCGAGCAGGGCATGGCCTTTTCCGTCTCGTGGAACAACTTTTGGGCGGCAGTCCTCGCACTCACCTTTCCCCGCCTCCTGCGCGCGTTCACGCCTGCGGGTGCGTTTGGGTTCTACGCGGCCATGAACGCTGTCGCCTTTGTGTGGATCTATCTCTGGGTGCCAGAGACAAAGCAGCTTACGCTCGAAGAGCTCGATACCGTGTTTTCAGTCCCGACGGCAGTGTACAGCCGGCACCAGGTTGGGACGGTCCTGCCGTGGTGGTTTAGGCGCTATGTCCTGCGTCAGAAGGAGGCGTATCTCAAGCCTATGCCGCTGGACCACCTTGATTATAAGGGTGGGCACGCGTAGTTTGTATTCACGGAGTAGTCTGTAGTAATTGAAGATGAATTTGTAGCGCAACGTTGAGCATTGAGAGCATGAGTGGATCTTGTCAGCTAACGTCTCCTCTTGCGGGAGGATCAAGTCTGTGACCAGACAAGCACGGCCGATCTCCACCCACGCTCTATCAGCATATCTGCACGACGAGGCTCACACAGTCAAACCACAAAAGCACGAAAACCACAAAAGCAAGAGCAATAGTACGACGTCGCTGTCGTCCCTGGCATCGGCATTCGGCCTTGTCCGACATCCACAAAATCCGGGTACTCCACAGCCGCCACCCCCATCGCCAAGTTGTCTGCAATGCTGCACGCGAGTGTGAGAGTGATCAAGAGCGGCGCAGAGTAGCAAAGAGTAGCAAGAGAGAAGTAGAGCGCTCGCTGGGACTGCAGAACCTATGCATCCGGTCTAACAAAGCCTAAGCGCTTCTTTCACCTGCGCCTAGTGCGCACCCTCTTGACTCGGCGTCTCGCCACAGCAACTTAGAGCTTTGCGCGCGCGCCCTGGGTCGCGGCGTACCCCCTGTCGAGCTGCCTCTTGGCGGTGGAGACCATCTCGTCGATAATCTGCTTTGCGGGCAGGACCTTGTCGATGACAGCCGCGACCGAGCCCATGAGCCACTTTGTACCGGGCATGCTCTTCTCGGGGTGCTTTTCGAGCTCGGCGTCGTGGGGGATGATACCCTTTGCGCAGAGTTCGGCAATCTCGGCCTGCCTGTTCTCCTCCCAGTCCTTGACGTAGGGCGTTAGGCGGACACGCATCGGGCGGCCAGAGTAGATGAGCGTGCGCTCGGCATCGCCAAAGCCGGCGCTCACGACGAGCTCCTTGTGCTTGGGCGGCGCGCCGGCCTCGACCGACGCAACGAAACGCGTGCCCACCCACACGCCCGAGGCGCCGTACATGAGCGAGGCGGCGAGGCCGCGGCCGTCGTAGATTCCGCCCGCGGCAATGACGGGCACCTGCTTGCCGGTGAGCGGGGACTTGCGGCCGGCGCAAATGTCGACGCAGGCGGGGATCAGGATCGAGAAGGGCGTGTCGCCAGTGTGGCCGCCGCCTTCGCCGCCCTGCGCGCAGATAATGTCCACGCCGACGTCGAGCGCCTTTTTGACGTGCTTCGGGTGGCCGACCATCTGGCTGTTAGCGCTGGTGTGCGTGTGTGACTCACGTTCATGACGACGATGCCGGCCTTGTGGAGCCGGTCGACGACCTCCTTGGGGGGCACGCCGACGGCAGACACAAAGAGCGCGGCCTTTTCCTCAATAATCACACTGATGAGCTCGTCGAGCTGGCCGCCAGTGTAGTCCTTGTTGGTCTTGCGCGCGCTGCCGCCAACCTGCGGGAGGAGCAGGTCGATGCCGTACGGCGCGTTGGGGTCGTCGAGGTACTTTTTAATGTCGTGGATCTGGCGACGCAGGTACTTGGGCGTAGCGCGGACACCGCCAATGACACCCAGGCCACCCGCGTTGGTGACCGCTGCGGCCAGGCGAGGGCCGGCAGCGACGTTCATGCCTGCCAGCAGGATGGGGTGCTTGATGCCGACTGCTGTGTGAGCGGTGTCGCGGCGGTGGGGGGCTTACAGAGCTCGGTAATGTCGGTGGAGATGACGGACATGATGGCTAGATTGCTGTGTGTGAGAGAGAGGATGAGGAGAGCGAAAGAAGCGACACGGTCAGCGACTATAAGGCCAACTGGCAACCACGACGAGCATTGTCGGCAAGTGACATGCGACCCGAATGCCGGGTGGGGAGCATTGCGGACATGGCCGAACAATGCAAGAATGCTCAGCCAAGCCAACCCCCGTCTGCCGTGGGCCGCCGTGGAATGCCCAGTCCTGCGCTGCATGAGCTGCTGCAGTGCCCGGTTTTCGCAGATTGCTGGCGGTTAGATTACGCTGGACTGGTTAGTGCCGAGAATGACCAGAGACGGACAAGAGTCCGCGGCCGATCGCCGCTGCTCTGCTCAGCCGGGGCTCGGCGGCGGCAGTGACCCCGTTTGGCAGTGCATAAGTGAGCACCTGAGCACTCGTGCTGACTAGTAGTAGTAGCTGTATCTGTACTCGTTGCCCGTTGACCTGATACACGTGCTCGCTGTCGTTAGTCCCAGATACCCCACGATTCACCAGCGCAGCATCTTGAATCAAGCTGTGAGCAAAACATCATTTCCCTCTACCTCCACGGTGCTGGTGCTGGTGCTGGTGCTGGTGCTGGTGCTTCTGTTGCCTTTCAGATATCCATCTACCACTGCATGCATGCATGCATGCTCGTCACTCTCTCTGTGCCATGGCTCGCTCTCACGCAGGTGGGTGAACGAGATCCAAAAATAGTCCCGCCACTAGCGCGCAATGTTGATTGTTGTTGTGGTCATTTAACCTCTTTCGTCTTGTCTCTCTCTCGCATACTCTCTTCTCATATCCCTCTCATCCTCTCCCTCTAGCATCCATACTATACCCTTCCCCAATGGCTGCTGTCAATCCCGCGCAAAGTCTTCAAGAGTGAGTGCTGACAACTCGCACGGTTTCGACCGTCCACTTTGGACGAAGACCATGGTCGCTGCCATCCGTTCTTTTTTGACGCTGGCATGCTATCCATTTGCCGAATTCTGACGGCAATCTTCCAGGCAGAGTGAAGCTGTTCGCGACGCGGCAGTGCTTCTTCCCGAGAGGCGCGGCCCCGTCCGCCAGCCGGTGCTTCCTATTGACGCCCCGATGACGCGCCAGTCTGGGCGCGGGGTCTGTTTGTTGGCGTTAACGACCTGCGTGTCTCCATGAACGACGTGAACGACCGCCTTGACGCGATGCAGGACGATATTACCGAGATCAAGGCCTCTCAACGTGAGGCGAGTGTGAAACTGGACTACTCGTAAGTCTGGATTCATCGCTAGAGGCACCACAGCTGACTTCTGGTCGTAGGAACGCCATTGCGCTGGCCCGAGCGGAAAACACTCACGCGTCAACGCACCCCGCTCACCCGCTGACGGCCTTTCCAACGATGCCGGTGATTCCACCGGCACCTGCGCCACTGCCCAATCTCGGCCCCCCACACGCGTTGTTCCCGGCCACTGTTGAAGCGCTCGGGCAGCTAACCAGTTAGTGACATGATGTTTCTTGAGCAGGATTTTGCTGACGTTTGGACAGATCGCCAGCTCGGTACTTTACTTGCCGCTTACCATCAACCGGAGACGGGCGACGAGGATGTCAGGCGTAGACGCTTCAACATCTTTGTGGGCTGCTCGTGGTGAGCGCAAGGTTCTCGGACGTTGCCAACCCCGGCACCGACGGCCCCCATACTCCGTCATACGCCACACGCTCGACCCAGCTCATATTCTTCACAAGGTCTTATTCCCCCACACACCGACCACCCGACCCTTTCGTCTCCTAAAGCCCCTCCCACCACGACCACCACGACACCCCACGAATCCAAAGACACCGACGACACCACGTTACCATCCACGACACACAACTACGCCCATTCCCATGCGAAACCCCCCTCACTTCCCCTCACTTCTCCACGCGGTTGCAGTGATTGCAGTTAATACCACCCGCCTCGTTTCGATCCACCCGTCTCCTGAGCTAAGCGCATTGGCTCGCTGCGTGAGCAGCCGAGACCCAGGTCGGAAAGAGCCTGCTCACCTACACCCGCGAGACTTTGTACAAACAACCATTCTTACTTGTACATGTTTGTTGCATAGGCGCTATACGCGCCCCGTTCTCCATGTACTTTGAGCTCGACGTGCGTCGTGGCGGCCGCTCACAGGTCTTGCCCAGCGCTGCGGCAGCGCAAGGATCACCATTGTCCCTCCCCGCAGCGACCGAGATCCGGGGGTACTGACTAGGCCCACTAGAACAGCCTTCCGAGGGGCAGCTGCACATCCTCGCCCATGAGCGGCACCCTTCCGATAATGGTCACCACCTTTGCGTCAGCGCATCCCCTTTGCGAGCGCCTACAGTCGTCGACGTACCTGTGCCACACTCTCCCCCAACTTGACATCTGGCCCAATAACCACCGCCTCGCCGACCTTTCCACCGACGTAGGGCTGATGCTCGAGCGTGTAGAACGCGACCTTGCGGCCGCTAATGGTCGTCCGCTCGTCGCGGTCTGGCATCTGCGGCCAGTGCGGCGTCCGCGTCCGCCTATCCAGGATCTCACCATCAGCTCTACCCAACACCGGCCCACGCACAAAGTCGCCAGCCCGGGCGCCATCAGCTTTCATACCGAGAATGAGCCCCTTGTACCCCTCGTCGGCGTACAGATTGTCGTGCGGGGCGATCAACGTCCCCTGGCCCTCGGACAGGGTCTTGACCGCCGCGCACCCTGCTTCAGAGCTTGTGGCGGCGGCGCGGAGGTCGCGGGCAAACTTTTTCGCCTTTTGCGCAGAGAGCGAGGGCAGGAGCGTTTCGGCGAACCAGGACGCGAGGTCGTCGCACGTCGGGTGCGTGGCGGGGGCGGGGGTTTGGCGGCGCCAGGGATCAGTGGCCGGGATGGGTTTTGGGATCTGGGGTGTTAGTGGGCGGTGCGGTGCGCTGAGGGCTAGAGATGGGAGCATAAGTGGCGCGGTTGGGGGTCGTTGAGAGTGGACTTGACGGTGGATGGTGAGAGGGCGGGAGTTGGAGCTAGACTTACAGGTGGCCGGGTCCTGTCGAGATATCGTGCGCTCGTGAGACTGAATAGCGCGAGAGCTAAGAGTTGGAGGACAAGCATTGTAGAGGGGTGTGTGTGAGTAGAGGACAGAGAGAAGAGAGAGATGGGTTGCAGAGATGGCGATGTGCTTGGCTGACGAGAGGTGGTCACGAGACGTCATTGTGGCAAAAGAAGAGTAGTGGCAGTGAGTGGACAACGGGTTGCTCGCGTCTGTCCACCCCAGGAGCAAGCTCGGGAGAGGTCAAAGGAGGACGCGCAACAGCAGAAAGCATGAGCAGCACCTGTCCCAGTTGCGAGTTTATGTTCAGCACACTTCGTGGATGACATTGTAACGCCTGGCACCCAGCGGAAGTACTCTCGCCCAACCAGACGCCCAACCCCAACGACGCGATCGACGGGTCCACCAAACCTTACCCGCTCATGCGCACGCATACACGAGGACTCAAGCGACAAGGGTCAGAGGTCAGAGGCCCTCCCCCGCAACGACAGAGCAGCAGAGGAGAAGAGACAACGAGTGCGGCGACTTGAATTTAACAGTTTAGGAGTGGAATATCCGGTTACGTCCGGCTTTCTAGTGTTTGCTTGCCCGCTCGACTTTTTCGCTGGGCCGAGTCAAGTACAATGTAGGCTGCTTGGATTGGCACTGAGCTTGTGCCAGATGGTTCGCTGCTACAGCGTGCTGCTCGGTCAGTGCATTGTGGAACGTTCGCCAAGGTGCAAGTGTTCATGGCAGCGAGCTACATGCTCTCGAGCGCTTCGCAGTTGCACACGTGATTAAGCATACCCCTCGTTCCCCAAAAAGAATGAATCGACACTCCAGTCCGGCAGCGTCATCGTGCTGGGGTCAAACTGCTCGTACAGCAAGAAGTTGCTCTGAGCGGCGTTGAGCTGGGACAGGTCCACGTTGAGCAGCTCATCGAGCCCACCAGCCGTCGAGGGCACGGATGCCGGGGGGTTGTACTTTGCGTCCTCGTCGTCGCCTCCTGCTACGGTGAGGCCTGCTTGTCAGTGCGTGTCAAGAAGGGCTTGTACATACCGAGAGCGTTTGCGACGTTGATAATCTTTCTCCGTGCGTCGCTGGCCTGGTTGGTCCATCGCGGGACCATGAGGCTGAGCATCCACGCGGCCATCTTGAGGTTTTGCTCGGCTTCGGCCTTGCTCAGCTCAAACCGCCAGTAGCACAGCAGCACAATGTGCGCGCAGGTCACGACATGGCGGAGGTGCTGCCAGACGAGGTTGTATGTGACGTGCCTGTAGATCGAGTGGTAGCGGAGCAGGATCGAGCACGCTGAGCGCGCGAGGACCGCGTACGAAGCCACAGACAGGCGGGGGTCGTTGAGCGTCGTGGCGCGGAGGACGAGGCGTCCCCAGTCCCACAGCACCTGCAGGAACTGGTCCACAAACACGATGCCTGTGGTGCGCCCGTCGCGGACCCAGGCAGCACACCAGGCTGCCCAGCGCTCCTCGGCGCGCATGAGCCAGTCGAGACCCAGAGTCTTGTTGTTAGGGTCATGGATGCCCATGAGGATTTGGGTGTTGAGGAGGAGAATCTCGGTCAGAGACCGGCGCGCAACGAGGGCGACCTGGGCGTCTGGGTCGACTACGGGCCGCGAAGCGAAGACGAGGCTGTCAAACTCTCCAGGACGGAACATTGGTGCGTGGCCGGTCTGCGCGGTGGCGTAGTAGTGCGAGTAGAGTACTTGCTGGAACATGAGATCCGCGCGGTCTGAGGGCGAGTAGGTCATGGCCGACGCGGTCTGTTCTTGGTGGATGCCGAGTTCCTTGGCCTGAGAAATCATCCAGCTGACAATGAAGCGCGTCGTGTCAGACGTGCAGGCGAGGGTAGAGTAGAACCACAGGCCGGAGAGGGCGTCTAAACGTCAGCCCAACACAGCACCTGTACTCACGCAGCGACGTAAAACTCGCACTCCCCCACTTTTCGAGCACATCCACGGAATGGCGAAAGTATGCCACGTCCCTGCGTTCCGACTCGCTCACAACCACGGCTTCGCGCCCAACAAACCCCTGCATGCGGACGTACCCCAGTGCGAGACACGACAGCACGAGCCCCACCTGGTCTGGGGACAGGGTGCTGGGAGCAGTATCGTAGCGCTCAAACAGAGCCACGACGCGGGGCGGGGTCACGTATGAGCAAAAGGGGAGCATATACTCTGTAAAGGTGCGGATCGCGGCGCCAGCGTCCGGCAGCAGTGGATGCGGCGGCATGGGCGGGAGCGGTGTCGAGAGGTCGCAGTAGGGGTGGGTTGGGACTTCGTCGATTGCGAGGTCAATGTCGCGGCCTGTCGTCAGTCAGCCACAGGAGACAGTGGGCTCACCTGTTTGCTCGTAAAAGATCTGTTGCAGCTGCTTGTCAATCTGCGCCAGAGCACCGGTACGCTCGGGATACTGCGAGCCATCGATCTCGCCAGACGACGACTGCTGCGACCTCCGGCGCCTGTGTCTCTCGTCAGCGTGTAATCTCAGATAACGCACAGTGGGCATACCTCATAGGCCTCGCCTTGTCGCGGACCAGGCAGTCGGTGAGCCCAGCATCGCGACAGCCTTGGCAAGGGTACGGCGGCTCGCACTTGATCCGCCTTGTGCGGCAGTGCTCGCATGCGCGGGCGATGCGTGTTTTGCGTGGTTTGGACGACGAGCCAGAGACTGATTCTGGCGGGGTGAGGCCAGATGCGCTCATCGTTTTATGTTTGTTGGCGTGGCGTTGGGATGGCTTGAAGAGTGGGATGGGAAATCAAAAGTGGAGGTGTGGAGTAATGTCGCGGCGAGTAGATGTCGATGGTCGTAGCCAGCTTGTCTGCTCTGTGCTTTTCAGTCGCAGATGTTACTCCTCTAGTGAAGCAGGAGTGTGATGAAGAGACCGACACGTTAGAGATGGAAAGCAACGGCAGGGATAGAGCGAGTCGTGCCAGCAATCTGCAATTCCAATCGGGGTAGCATGCGGGCAACTGCCAGTCCAGGGAGCAAGCAGCCAGCCCTGCCTAGCAGAGCAACAACGAACAAGAGATAGCCTCGGGCCCAGTAGAGCCGGTAAATAAAGCGGGAGCAGTGTATAGAATGAATTGCCCGGAATTTGCCGCCATTTGACTCATCCTTTTTGGAATGCAGAGCACTGTTGGCACATTTGGACCACAGAGTATTCGTCTCGCGTTCGTGTCACGGAGCAGAGGAAGGGTTGTCGGATGAGAACGATGTGATGAGCAGAGTGAAACTCGAAGGGCGCACGATAAGATTATCATTCTGAGACAAGGATCGGCGGTGATGCTGACAAGAGGCACAATCTCACCGTACATCCTCGTTTCTGGGTGTTCATCATCCGGGCCACAGTGGACAGTGTTTGCTTTCCTCACTCACACCCTGAGCAGTGCCAATTCCACGATATCCAGAGCAACGGGCTAATTCGTATCATCGGCCGGGTCTGGGCGAAGTCTGGGTCTGGTGAGGACCATGACATGTAGATGTACCTCTCGTACCCCGTCCCCGTGCAACAAGGCTGTTCTGCTTGGCACCGGACAGGCGTAACCACAACTGAGCCTTCGCTGAAGACCCATCCACAACCCCACGCCCATCACCAGCCCAGCTGTGTCTAACTGTCTGCCACCTCACCCAAATCGTCTCCGCCACCAACAGCCCAAAAATGCTTCCGCAGGCTTTCCGCAATGTTGACCCGTTCCTGGGCCAGCAAGGACATGTTGCAACTTTCTTCTACTCTTGTTTCTCGTCCAGCACTAATAATCTCACCATGACTCGTAAGTTGGCGCAAGAAGGGGACAAGGAGGGGGAAAGGCAGATGGCTGACAGACCTAGGCGGAAATCAGCGTGACTCTGACCGTGCCAAGGCTCAGGCAAAGCTGTGAGTGCTTGCGCTTCATGTCCCGTCTTTTCTTGTTTGGTTGGGCTGCTCGGCGCCTCATGCTGGTTTGTTCGCGCGTGCCGGCGTCGCTTTGGCCTGGAGTGTTTCGACTCTGCGTCGCCTTTGATAACCCGGTGCGGCGCGTGCTGGCCACGGGGCTTCTGCTAAGGGCAACGGGCATGGAGCTCAAAATGCGCCGACACGACGCGCCAGGCGCATGGAGACACGCAAAGCCTTAGCGGCGCATGGAAGGTCCCGTTCCTCCAAAACGGAGAGCCAGCCGTGCCGCCTTGGACGCGTCCGTCATGGTCTCGCCGGGCGCCCGCGGTTTTGTCGACCTCCGGCCCCCTGTCTCTTAGCCAAAGCACACTCTGACGCAACAGCGGCAACTCGAAGAAGAAGCAGTCAGGCGACCCCGTCGCCCGTCGTGAGGCCGACGCCAAGGCTCTCCAGGAGAAGTAAGTCCCGCGCATGAGGTTCACGCTGACTTTGCAGGATTGCTGTAAGTGTTCCTAATGACTGCCGAGGTTGCAGGCGCGGGGCTGGGGACGCATGTGTGGTGAAGTGTCGAGTGCGGGGCTATCCTGAGGCGGGGAGAGCACCTGTATGACTGAGAGAGCTATCTGTGCGGCTGGCGCTGAGAGTGCTGGTGGAGCTGGACGCGTGTGTGCGCCAGCGCGCAACGCCACACCGCCCGCCTCGCTGCGTTGTCAGCCCGCTACGTCCCCTCCTTCCCCTCCGCCTTACACGCAAGTGACGCTAACACACCCAGGCCAAGGCCGCAAAGGCTGAAGGCGGCGACGACAAAGGAGGAAAGAAAAAGTAGCCCCTTCCTCCCCCCCACCCATCCTTATAAACCTTGTATTGCTAGTACACCGTACGACAACAATGCAATGCATAGATGCCCACACCCTCCTCCGACAAAGTCTAGCTCTACTGGCGCGCGGTCGAATGCACTTGTGATAAATGAACCGCGTCGCCTCGCCTCCGCCTCCCCTCTGCTCCCCACCTCTCGTCCACCTCGGAATCCCCCGCTACACCGGGCAGGGCACAGCGCCTCGTCGCAGCTCAGCCCTCGAGGGCAGCAATCTCGGCCCTGACCCCGGCCTCGGTGTCGATCTTTTGCAGCTGGGTCTTCTCGAGCTGCTCGCCCTTTGCCACGCGGGCCTTGAGCTCGTCAATAGCCTTGAGCTGGGGTTCGTCAGCGACTCTCCTCTCCATGCATACGACGCCGTCGGCCGCGCTGCGCGACCTCGTGCCCGTGCTCACCTTTTTGGTCAAGTTCCTAATCTTCTTGGCCGCAGCGTCGTCATCCTCGACGGGCACGGGCTCGGGGGCGGCCGCAGGCTCCTCGGCGTCGGCCTTCTTGTTCTTGGTCCTCTGGCGCTTCTTCTTCTCGGCCGGAGCGGCGACGGGCGCCGCACCGGGCGGGGGCGCGCCGGGAATGTACCGGCCGGCCGGCTTGCCGCCGCGGAACATTGGCGGCGTGGAGGCTCCCGAGGAAGGGGCGTCGTCCTCGCGGCGCTGATAGGCATCCGAGGCGAGGGTGCCGCGAGCGCCAGGGGGGCGGTAGGCGCCGACAATCTTGGGTGCGGCGCCGTTGGTGGCCTCCTCCTCGCCCTTGGGGCGGAACTGGGCGACCGAGGCGTTGGGCTCGGGCGCCTTGGGGACGACCGCCGGGAAGGCGGGCAGGTCGGCGACGCGGAGGGGGCGGAAGGAGACGCCGTACAGGTCGTCCTGGGGGTGGATGTGCAGCAGCTGGCCGCCGGCCCACCAGATCTTGACGCCGTTGTCGACGCGGAGACGCGGGGAGAGGGTTGCGGTCAGAATGTAGCGGCCGCAGGGGGACCACTCGCAGTGAGACGAGTTGGAGGCCTTGAATTCGGCAACCTTTTTGCGGGTCGAAACCTCCCAAATGTCGATACCGCCGGCGAGGTTGCCGAAACCTGCCGACAGGAGGAGGCGGCCCTGGGGCTGGTACAGCACAAAGTTGCGGTGGTTGTTGCCGTACGAGTGCACCATCTTGGCCTTGAGGTCGTAGGTGGTCGTGCGTGCGGGCATGTAGCCATAGTTGACGGTAAACTCGCGCGAGTTGGGGTTCCAGTTGAAGTCGTAAATGGGTCCCTCCTTGTCCAGGTCGACGAGGCCGTCAAACTTGCCGTCAAGACCGACGAGGTACAGGTTGGTCTCGCCGTAGTACGACTTGCCAGTGTTGTCAACGTCAGTGTGCGTGAGGAACAGCGCCATGGTGCCCGCATTGTTCCACTTCACATTCAACTTGTCGGCCTTGTAAAAGGCCTTGCGCGCAATGCTGACGGGCATGTTGCGGGTCTCGGTTTCGTCGCTGGCGCTGGGCTTGCCGACGAGCGCCGAGAGGGGGTAGAGAGCAACAACGGCGGGGGCACCCTTGCGCTCTCCAACCCAGACAGCGACAGCAGGCTCGCTCGCGGGACGAATAGGTTTGCTGCTGGTCGCGCCCTCGGGCAGCTGGGTCGGGCTCGACACAAACACACCCTTGATCTGGCCCTCGGCCTTGAGGCGCGTCGATGGGCGGGGAGCGAGGGCGGGGGTGAAGATGAGAATGTCAGACGACGACGGGCGGATCATGTACTGCTCGTCGGCAGTGATCGTGGGAATCCTGCATGTCAGCTCCAGCTTGCTTTCAGAACGCACCAGTCGTCACCCGTCTTGTGGTACCATCCGCCAACCTGCTCGCCAGTCTCAACGTTCCATGCCTTGACATTCTTGTGCACGTCCGTGTCGCTCTTCACTGGACGCTCAAACGTAAACAGCGTAGTCGACAATGGCGAAAAGGCCACCGACACGACATTGGGCTGGTCAATGGTCCGGGGAGCAGTCGACGAGCCAGATGCGCTTGAGAGGAGCTCGACGCTTGCAAGGTTAGCCTGTATATGTGGACGAAAGTGCTTACGTCTCAGCCTGGGCGTAGGCAAACCACTCGCCGTTGGGCGAATACACAATGGCGCGCGTAGAGGCAGTCTCACTGCGGGGGTAAGCTTTGGCGCCGATAAAAGAGGGACGCACGCGGGGATCTTGTCCGAGAGCTCCCATGATGGGCTGTCGGCGATGCCGGTAGCCTTTTGTGCGCGGACTAGTGCGTGCGTTAGTGTGTTTTGGTACGCAGTGATGCTTGAGAGATACTCACATGCGTACTGAGCTTCAGAGGCCATGGTTGTAATCCTGTCCTGTTCCAGATGTAAAAGATAGAATTGAGAGAGTGGAGTCGAAGCGAGACCTTGAATTGACGGTATGCCTGTTGTGCCGTACTGTGGCTGTTGCTTGTAGCAGAGTTGACCTGGGAGGGGTAGACGTGTAGAGGGTCGACACTGGGGAGAGCAAGCAGGAGAAGAAGAAGAAGCAGAAGGACGAGAAGAAGAGAATGAATGGTGAATCTCTCGAACGCGAGCGTCACCACCACCCACCGCGCGCCGCCAGCCCAGGGTGGGACAGACAAAAGTCCAGACTGATGTCACGTGATTTGTTATCAGCATAAATTACATTTATTATATTTACACATCATTTTGGTTCTTCTTGAACGACAACGACTACTACAAGGACAGTCGCGTCTTGACATTGCAGTATTCTCTTTCCACTCTTGGTCTCTGCAGACCTCTTATCGATCTCTGTTGCTCATGGTCATTCATTCTCTCTGACAGAGGCTTCCTGTGTTACTCTGAGCAATCTACAACAAATCTTGGGCCACTCAACCTTTCACCGGACACAAGGGTCGTCTTGCCCCTCTTCCTCCTCAAAGAGGCTTAGCCAAAACAGCGCCGACGCCTCTTCCGCATACCATGCAGACCAACATTCACGTCGGTCCGCAACTCGACGCTCTACACCCTCTCTCTCGATGCCATCGCCGACTCCTTGTCCGATGCGCCGAGAGGGGCGCTAGTCTGTGCACCAGTGATCATCGTTGCGCCCTCTTGCGCCCCCATTATTACGTACTCGCTGACCCATGATCATCTCACCAACTGCTGATATCCTCTTCACAGATGCGAGCAACAATACCTCCCTTGCTGCTGCACATTCGCCACCACGACAATCATGACTGTAACAATCGATCAGCCGGACACAGCAATCTCAAACGTACGCACCCTCCACAGCTGATCTGACTCCCAGACCCTCTCACTCCTCTGGCCCCGCCCCCGCACAGGAGCATCAAACGCGACCCACTCCCTGGCCCACTTGACTTCAATCAAAGCACCCTTCCACCCCCTCGCGGTCGAAACACTGCAAGAGCTGCTCGAAGAAGCACGCTCCGGTACGACCCCGACTCTCCCCATCCCTCACACCCCGAAACCCAACCTACCCCGCTCGCCGAAACACACCCTCATCATCGGCTCCTTCATCGACCAAGGCCGCGTCTGGTCCGCCTTCCACGCCACCTCGGCCACGTCCCCCCAACGCGCCGTAGTCAAGTTTACGGCGCCGTCCCTACACCTCAAACCCGTCGACGAGCTGTATCACGAAATCACACACGAGGCAGGGGTATACGAGCACATCCCGCAGCTGCAGGGCGGCGTCGTGCCCGCCTGGCGCGGCGTGTTCGCCTCCACCCAGCACGTACGGGGAGTCGAGGTGGCGCTCCTCGCCGCGGTCGTCGACTACGCCGGCGTGAGCATGGAGGACGAGATTCCTCGCCTCACCATGCTTGAAAAGTACCCTCTACACCACAGGCAGGGCTGACGGGCAGAGTCGCTATTCTGAACAAGTATCGCAAACTCCACCGCGCCGGCGTGGTACACATCTCCTGCCGGCCGAAACACTGGCTCAAGCGCCGCGGCGCGCCTGTGGCAGAGATGAGGTTGGTTGACTTTGGGCTGTCGGTGCTGAGCCCCGTGTTTGGCGGGTATGAGAGTGGGGTGTCTTGGAGACAGATGTGCGAGGAGGAGATTGCTATTGTGAGCCGACACCTGCGGATGCCCGGGTTTGGGGCTGAGAGCGGTGAGGGTGACGAGAGTGACGAGGAGTCGAAAGGGGCTGCCGCAGACACTGTGGTGTAGAGGGTGCGTTGGACGGTGGCGAGAATGCAGTGTGGAACGAGCAAAGGGACATGCCATCTGTGACAATCGCATCTGATCGTCCTCGCACTCGACACATCCTGATGCTTCACCACCGTGTCAACCCCTGCTCATCACACTGACCGGTATCCCATCGCGACGCACCTTGCACGCGTTCTACTGACCTGCTTTCACGACGCGCAACTCTCCTCTCTACGCACTACACCATGGTCTCGGCTCCCATCAAAGACCTCACACGCAAGGACGCCAAACCCTCAACCAACGCGCTCGCAAAGCGACCACCTACAACCCACCTCCGCATCACCTGGCCCCCAACCACCCATAAAGCCAAACGCACCCGCAGCCTCGCCCGCCTCCAATCCCTCTCGAACGCATTCACAGGCCCACTAACCCCACCCCCCCGCTCCTGCAAGGCCAGCTACGACGGCACCCTCACCCGCCCCCCGCAGCTCGGGGACCTCACCCTCGGCCCCTTCCTGGAGCAAGGCCAAATCTGGTCTGCCTTCTCCGCCTGCACCTCTCGCTCCGCGTCGCCGGACTCGCTAGTGGTCAAACTCACCTCCCCCACGTCGTGCAGGCGCGAAACCCTCGACGAGATGCTGGACGAGGTCTGGCGCGAGGACAGGCTCTACACCACCTCCCTCGCTGGGCTGCAGGGGGGTCGTGCCCCGCTGGTACGGGGTGTATGGGAGCCGGCAGGCGCTGGCGGGCGGGGAGGGGGAGGTGCTCGCTGCTGTGCTCGCGCACGCTGGCCGGGCGGTGGAGGTGGGGAGGCTCGGGTTGGAGGGTAAGTCAGTCCCGTGTGTGGGTGGGCTGACGCGCAGGCTGGGGGTTGTCGACGCGTATGATGCGCTGCACGAGGCGGGGGTGCTGCATAACTCGTGCAGTCCCAAGCACTCGTTGTGGGAGGGGGAGAGAGTGATGGTGGTCGATTTTGGGCTGTCGACGGACCGCTCAGAGGTTGGGCACGACGAGTGGGGGGAGTTGTGCAGGGAGGAGATCCGGGAGGTTGCTGCTCGTCTGGGGATCTCATAGCTTGCTCCTCCAGGATATCTGTAGAGCAAGAGAGGAGACTGCGAGCAGGACATGTGCTGTGGGCTTGTATACTGCACTTGTCGTTTGTCCACAGACCGTTATCGAGCCACTACTTCATGCTCGTAAACTGGTGTACGTGCGCGCAGCACGTATTGGCACTTGAGTGGAAGCATCCCGTGAGTCTCACTCGATCTACCCCATGGGCTGTGGGCTACCCAGCATGCCAAGGAGTGACCCGCAGCTTGACATGCCCCACCTCCCCCTACCGCGGGTTCTACTTGTGCGTCAGTGTTGGAGGACACCATCTTGCGTTCCGAGTACGGTCTGGACATGATCTCTTTGCCAACGTACCTGGCATCGCCGAAGGTAATCTAGGCACTGAAACGGCGGTCACATCGAGACATGACCGCTGTTGCTGTCGTGGCCGATGCCTTCTTTCCGCTCCCTCTTTTGACACGTCCCTGACCGTCACGTCGACGCGTATGGCGAGTCTTGAACATTGCAGCAGTACATAAGGGGGCTTGGGCGAGCAAACTATCTCATCTTGCTTCCACTCACCACCTGCCACTCACTGCTAGCCCTCGCTGTACATGACCACGACAATGACGACCGAAACTGTGGCAACCCCACCCGACCACAGCACGAGCAAGCCCAAGGCTCGCATTCCGCTGCCCCTCGAGATTGTGAAGCTCATCTGCGACGAGCTGGCCCGACAGAAAGAGCCAAAAGTGTCCAAGGCCACGCTCGTTCGCGTAGCGCGCGTCAGCCGCGGCACGTACCCGATTGCCATGAAGCACGTCTACCGTAACTTGGAGATTAGGAGCCACGACATGGACGTCGTCTTTGAGGGCTTGTGGCGCGAGCGGCCCGGTCCGGTCGACTGCCGGGATGGTTCTGACAATATCACTGGCAAGGCAGCTCTTGGTCCGACAAACGAGAGGCATTGTCGCTATGACGATCACTATATCCCGCATCCTGAAGAGGCGGCGCCAGTGTACCCCAACGCTGCCAGTACGGAACGCAAGCTTTGGTTGTTGGCGCAGGTTGAGAGCATTGTTGTCCACTTGCACCGGGCCCCCGACATCGGACTCGATAGGCTAAACCACATGCTCGAGAACAAGTGCAAGTACCTCGGCCCGCACAACGAGACCGACTATCGTGCCCGACCCCCTGCTTATTGCCAGCACGACCCCGCAGCCGAGCCGCCGATAGGGCCACCAAACTTTCACGAGCTGTGCCGCGGAGGCGCCTTTCCAAAGTGCAAGACTGTCCGATTCTCGGCACTGACCGTCGCTGTGTGCGCAACCGCTGCCGACGACGCAATGAACGGGTGGATAGTCTTTCTCAACTTTCTCAAGCGCGAGTGTACCCCGTCAGCCGTGTCGCTTCGTTTCTGGCCCCCAGGCCGTTTGCCAAGCGGCATGGACCCAGACACTCCGTTACCCCGCCAGGGTGGGCGCCACGTCCACGCGTTGCTCGAGGGTTGGAAGGCCAGGGCGGACCAGGAGCCTCTCGACGTATGCCTCCACGACGTCGACGCGCTGGGTGAGCGGCTGACCTACAATGAGCTCGCGTATGGGTTTGGAATCTGGCCGGCGGGGAAAAAGGTGCGCATCTTCCTGCGGCCCACACTGGCTACGGACCGTGCCATGGTCGAGGAGAACCCAACTTGGGCCATGCAGGTGAAGCGGATCGCCGATCTGTACAACGTCAACCCGTATGCTTGGAGGGGGGATTCCGAGATGCCACCCCAGCTCGAGATTTACGGCGTCGGGGCCGGCAACGTGCTCGAGTGCGGCTGCCGTGAGGCCTTTGACGCCGCCGCCGACGCGTCGCGCCGCATGATATCCGACGTGTACAATGCCAGGGGCGAGGGTATGGCGACTATTCGTGTCCCGCACTGGTCAGAGGTCACTGATAAGTGTGGCGTGTGCCAGAAAAAGCCAAAGGCCACGGCCGACCAGCTCGTCCAGCCCCAAGATGCGACCATGGCCGCCTCGAACATATGCGTACGTTTCTTGTCCGCCTGTTGGATTGTTAGCATGCTGACGACATCCGTAGCCCGAGACAGGCATGCCCCATCCATGGGCCTTTGAGTGGACGGGGCCTCCAACGAATGACGACCTGGACATGTCCGATCACGATTTATTACAAGAGTACACTGATTCGTCAGACTATTGCGAGAGCTCCCAGAGTGAAGACGCCTTCTGGGAGAGTGATTAGCATGCCGTCGGTATGTGCTCTTGGTTGTCAGCCAGATCATACATGGCACTAGATGCAATGTTGTTGAACGACAAATCAGTAGCGAAGTCGCAAATCCCATGCACCAGCTCGTTCCAGGTTGCCTCCATTCGTAGCCGTCTACGAACAATGAGCTCCGAGAGACATACCATACCAGCATCACTAGTACTCGCTACACTAAATCCTATTCTTAACCCGCACTGCCCCCGCCTTCCTCGTCCCAGTCATCCAAAGGACCCATGCCAATCTGCGTCGCCGGCAGCCCCGCAGCTCCAGGCGCCAAGTCCATCCCCCACATGGTCTCGTAAAGCCCCCGCACACCCTCCTAATCGAAGTGCACACACGAGCACGCCTCTCGCTGCCTGGAACGCCAGACCGTGGCAGCCTCGCCGTCCGAGCTGTCCGTCTCGCAGTTCCACCCGCCCCTGTGGGCATTGTGGGGCTCGGCTTGGTCATCCCCCACCGGCGCGTATTCGTCCGACACACCGCTGGGTGGGTCCTGATCGCGGTTCCCGTCGTCGCCTTCGTCGCCTTCGTCTGCTTCGAACAGCTCGTCGTTGAATTGCGTGGAAAAGGTCTCGGTTTGGTCCGGGGACCAAGAGTACGCCCACGGGTGGGGGTTGCCCGTCTGTGGCTGCGGGGTTAGTGGGGACACAGGCAGCATGGGGACTCACGCAAAGAGTGTCGGTGGGGATGGGTGGGCGGGTGGAAGCAGCGTCCAGCAGCTCGTGCGTTGGGTCCATGCCCGCGCCCAATGAGCCGTGGCAGCAGCTGCACGACGGTGCCTCCGCCCAGTGAGGTGCGGCAGCTCCAAACCCGTTGTGCTCTAGCACGTCGACAATCATGTCTCGGCGCGCCTTGATGGATTCGTAGAATGCCTCTTGGCAGTCGCACCTGCAGACAAAGTTTGTGCCTACACCGATAACCTCGACGGAGTCTATGAACCAAAACCACGCCTCCACGTCAACCCTATCCATGAGATCCACGAGCAAGGCTGGGACGCTCTCCCAGACGCGCCTGGTGTTCATTTCTTTGCGCGTCCAGTCGTTTTTCACAAAGATGCGTAGCCGGTCGCATGGGATGTGCGGAAGTTGTGGTGTGAATGGGTTGAAGCCATGGACTGTGAGCTCCTTGAGCGGTGAAAGCTCGCCCCGGGGGTCGTCGTCCCAATCACGATATGTCCAGCTCGCGCACATCATATTGACTAAATACAAGTTGTCGCAGTGTTCAGACTGGAACATGGGCGGCCGTTCCGGCAGCTCGACGCATACGCGCGACGGCTGCGGCTGGCGATTCATCAACTCGAATAAGGAGTTGTCGCACTTGTCTGTGACAGGCGACGTGGCAAACACCTTGAGAGCATTCGCAGTCACGCACACAGTGTCGACGTTGGGGAACACGGCCCGCATCCCCCTTAACTGAGGCAGTTTGCACAGGTCATTGATCCGGCGCCGAGAGGGCCGACCACTGATGACCAGGGTCTTGACGAGCGCAAACAGCGCCATCTTGCGATCAGTACTCGCCTCGTGCGGGTAGCCCGTAACGGCAAAGCCGCGTCGAACAGGCCGGGCAGGCCGGTCAAGCCACATGCCAACGAGCAGCCGTTTCGTATTGTGTCCAGTAAGCTCGAGACGTTCGTAGAGGTGCGGCGCGGCAAGGGCGTACGTGTGCGAGTTGAGGGGTAGGATCTTGGCGAGCGTGCCCTGCGCTCCTTGGTGCGCGAGATGCGCGCAGATCTTGACCAGCAGCTCATATGGGAGCCGCGGTGGGCCTGTAATGGGCTGCTCCTCGTGGATGCGCACATTCTGGGCAGCATTTTGGGCTTCTGTGTCACTATGTGAGGGGTTGCGTTCCGAGCCCTCGTGGCTGCTCGTACGGTCATCCGGTGAGCCTACCTGTGATCATGTTAGCTTCATTGACCTGGCGCGTTGAGAATTCGAGAACTGGAGATACCGACGCGTTTTCTGGGAGGCATAGGTGAAGGCACAATATTCTCTGTGTCATGTTCTGACTGTGCAGAGAGTAGGAGGAGATGAGAGAGAGAGAGAGTGAATGGTGTGGGGATGGTCGAACCCTCTCGACGTGGTTTCCCACGGCCAACAACCCTCCACTTTCGCGTCGAACTATATGACTTTCAAGTCGCAGCACCTTTATAGCACTTGTTGAAGGAATGCATTGGATCACAGCTACAGGTCTTCTACTGCGCATACTCTCTGGCCTGCCCCTCGCATAAGGAATATCTCAGTCTCCATTGCTCGTTGGGGCATGGACGAGACGCCCCCTACTAAAGGTGGACGAGGTGGCACCCGCGGCAAAGTAGTGAGAGGGTGGAGTCCACAAGACATGCCCATGTACACTTGGCCGCATCCGTCCCATAACATGATCAGCTACGGCTCACATGAGCTACAGCAGCCGAGTACATTTAGTCTGACCTGAGAGAGCATCTCTAAACCTCACTGCCCTTCTCGACCATAACCACCCACAACGATGACCGTCGACTTCTCCCCGCAAAGTCTGGTACGTCCCTCCCTCCTCCAAAGCTGACAGCAATAAAGGAGCAGCAAGTCGAGGGCACCTTGAGCCCCAAGAAACTTAGACTGTCCCCCAAACCTCCTATTACATACGACCACAGAATCGATTTTCAGGCCATGACATTCTACGGCCCGGTGCCGTATTCGCTGCTCAAGGGAGTATCCTGACAAGGAGATATTGCCGCCATCGTGGATGCGTATGTGCTTGCTGAAGAGAAGGGAATGGCTGTGCAGGAGCTAGAAGGGACTGTGGACCATTATGCTGGATCGGGGCGGATTTGGACCGCATACACAGTCAAGATGACGGATGCCGGCAAGGATGCCAAGGAGGGAGAGGAGGCGGTTGAGCCGGCGTTGGTTGCTCTCGGCGACAGACCAGACAGAGTAGAGACTGGCAGGGACGGTGCTCATTGCGCCAAGATCTCGGACCAGCCAGAGACCGCAAAGGCACCTCTTCCGGCCAACGCAAAGGACGGCGGCCCCGACGATGGCAACCAGGTTACTCAAGACCACGTTCTGAGTGTGGTCCGGAACTGCCTCCCCGAATGCGGCACTGGGCAGGCAAATACCCTCGGCTGCAAGAGAAAGAGGCTGAGTGGTGAGGTATCTGCCGCTTTCGACGCCGACCAATCGTCGCCCACGGCCACCACTGCGGACGTTGCCAACGGCGACATGTGTGAAGCCGAGCCTTCCATCATCAAACTGCTAGCATCTGAACCGGCCACCCTGGAGTCGACACCCCAAGCCACCCAACGCACCACTCACGTCCCCGCCGTTGGCAAGCAAGCCGGCCCCCGTCACTATCCCCTGCACAAAGGTTCTGAGGCCGTGGTCTGCCGTGGCGTGTGCTTCCGCAACACCAGGCCAGGCGACCATCCACCCGAATGCGTCTGTGAATTGTGTGAGATTGACCGCAACCACCCACTGAAACCGAGGACTTCATGCGTGCTCAAGGTGTCCGTTCCATTGAGCTCTGGGAACTCATTCAAGGATTACAAGTGGGAAGAGATTCTGCGTGAGACGTGGATGTACAACCACCCTCTCAAACGGCTGCAGGGGTGGGTGGTGCCCGAGAACTACGGCGTCTACGTCTCCCGTGACCCGGGGTACGGTAGTCAGGGGGTGCGGGTCGGATGCTTGATGGAGTACGTCGGCGAGGTAGTACATGGCAAATGGATCTATGGGGAATCATCGACGGTTTGGCCTCAATATCAAGAACTGCACAGGGCCGGGGTTGTGCACAACAGTCATTGCCACAAGCATTGGAGGGCCCATCGAGGTGAGATGGATGTGAGGATTATTGATTTTGGCACTTCTTATGTTCGAGCTGGTGAGTGGGAAGAGTGGCTAGAAGGTGATGAGGAGTATGAGCTGGAGAGTTGTTTGTGGGAGAAAAAGAGGAGACGGGAGGAGCAAGTTGTGCAGCAGTAGAGGGATCACAGATGATGGTGGATTTTTGCCGATTTAACACTGTCTAGTTCAAGAGTTGTCGCGTTAGAATGGCCAGTTGTGAAGGTATGCAGCTCTTAAACCTGTGTATAGACATGGTCACTGAACAGAGATGAACAAAAGGGAGACAAACTCCCAGACTTGGACATGCACAAGAATGAGAGAGTGCCACCCGCGCCCCTCCACGACGACAACACACATCCTCCTCCTCATCTTCATCCTCCTCCATTCATAACCTATTCCTCTTCACTATACAAAGCCATGCCCCTCAACCTCCGCCTAACATCCTGCTTCCACCCCAAAACCTCCCCCTACATCGATCCATTCAACGACCCAGCCCCCTCACGGCGCGTAGGGAACTCGGCGACGGGATCCAGCGCGACAGGCTCGGGCGGCTCGACCTCGGAGCGCAAGGGCAGTAGTGTCGTGCTCGTTACTTCCCCTACTGTCCCTCCAAGACCCAGGGACGACGCGCCAGAGGAGGAGCAGGAGGTGGTGCATATCGGCCCTGCCTCCCCCGAGCGGGCACAAGTCTACAGAGTGGCGCTTGCCACAGCCAACGTCCTTGACAACGACGACAACTCAGACTCGCTCTCCATCACCTCCCGGCGACCCCCAACACCGTCAGACCTAGACCTCCACACTGTACCTCTGGACGACCTGTCCTCGTCCGACGACGACTTTCACTCCACCCGCTCACGACCAGAGGGGGGCGCACTCACAGCGCGCACGAGCTTTGCGTCGGCAATGTCCTCCACGACCACAACGACAATGACAGACTACGGCCCAGTGCTGCCTCCAGACACGCGCACCTTTGAGCCCATGCTGTATCCCCCCTCCCGCCCAGCAACAGCCAGCACGCTGGTCAACAAACGCATCAGCGCACGCACCTTTGGGCCCTCACCCCCGTCGTCGCGCTCAGGCATGGCACGCCCAGCGTTCCCGCCCGTCTCGCTCCGCCTCCCCCGCTCCCGCCGGCCACACACGCCGCCGACGGCGACACGCGCCGTGCAGAGCTTTACGCTGCACTGGCCCCCGCCGCAGGTCAACAAGCACCACGCGACGCGGTCGCTCGCGTACGTCTCCGGGGTGGACGCGCCGTTCGAGGGGCCGGTGCCTGCGGCTGTCCTCCTGGGGAGAAAGTATACCGACGAGACGTTCTTGGCTGCCGCCCTGGGAAGGGCCGGGTTTGTGGCTGAGCCACCCTGGGTGTTTGCTAGGGCGGTGACGGTGCTCGAGGTGTTGGAGGAGGGGAGCGTGTGCAGTGGTGTGGCGCTAAAGGGAGAGTGGCCGCGGGGTAGTGGTGTACGGTGGGCGGACCGTAGCTCTTCGTCGGTCCGGTTGACGGCGCAGGACTCATCCGCCTCGATGGCGCAGACTGTAGCAATCCACGGAGGCGAGGAACCGCTCTCACCACAAACGACACTCGTCAACCCCCCCTCCCCAACCTCTCCAGGCATGCCCGTCCGCGACGCCGCGCTGCACCTCGTCGCCAAGCTCTCCTGCCCGACCCAACACCCCCTGGGCGCCGAACACCTGTATGGCGCCTACGGCCGCGAGGCGTGGGTGTACACCCACCGCCTGGCGTCGCTGCAGGGCAGCGTCGTGCCCAGGTGGCACGGGGTGTATGTATCCCGTCAGCGCGCGGGCGGGGATTACTTCCCCGGTGGCGTGCCGGCGCACATCGAGGTGCTTGCGGCTGTGACCGAGGATGCGGGGGATGTCATGAGTGAGATTAGCGTCGCGACGATGAGTGATGACGACAAGTGAGTTTGTGTTTGGCTTGGGCGGCGCTGATGGCAGGCACACCGTGTTGGACAAGTATCATGCCCTCCACGCCGCTGGGGTGGTGCATGGCTCGGCGCGGGTGGGTGGTCACTGGGTCGTCCCCGCTGGCTGGCCCGTTAGTGAGATGAGGATTACGGGGTTTGGACAGTGTGTGGTGCGGAATACCATGGGGCAGAGTGTGGGCAAGCTTGGGGGGCTGAGGACGGCGGATTCGCCGGGGCAGTGGAAGGCGGTCGTCGAGGAGGAGGTTGCGAGGGTCAGGCGGGTGCTGTGGCCCGAAGGCGAGTGAGCTGGGGTGGGAGGTGATAGGTGTGATCAGCGCCGAGTGAGCTGTAGTTATCTTGATAATCATACACGTTGCCTTGGACAATATACATACAATACTGCTTGCTGTAGTGTCAATGAACGCTTGAAGAGAGAATGGGCAGTGGCAAGGTTGAGATGGCCAGCTTAGTGCGGACTTTGCCGATCTTGCTCCAAACTCAAAGTGGCACCTGTGAGTGAACCACTGCTCTTCGCTGAGAAGAAGATTACATTGTACATGAATATACCACGACTAGTCTAAAGCGCATCTATAGTATGTGTGGTGGGTGAAGTGTTGTAAAAGGTCTAATGTCCGTAGTGGTACAAAGAAGGTAAAGAACGTGGTCGCCGTCTCCGGTTCAGACTAGTGCACGGCACGACCGTTGCCGACATGCTTGGCGAGTCCCATCTTGCGCAGGAAGATACCAGCAAGGAACACGGTACCAAAGGCCCAGGCAGTAGTCATGCCGAAAGCGTGGCGGAGACCAGTGAGATAGTCGCCCGTCTTGAGGTAGACGTCGTTGCTGACGAGACTGCTGATGCAAATGCCGAGGGCTGACGCAATCTGGATAGCAGTCTGGAACAGGGCTCCGGCGACAGACTGCTCGTCGTCGTCGCACAGGTTGGACATGAGGATTGAGCCAATGCCCACAGTGAGGTCTGCGCCGAAGGGGAGGAGCAGCATGGAAATAAAGCCCGAGGCCCAGTAGGACGTGCCGTCCGGGATGACTGCAAAGAGCAAGCAGGCGAGGCCGGAGAGAAAGCCGCCGACGGCCAAAACGATGGGAGCACGTACGCGGGGCACAATGACCATGACGGCTGCTGCGGCGACGGTGCCGCAGAGCGCGGCGGGGAGGACGTGGATGGCGTTCTGGATCGGTGACATGCCCTTGTGCTCCTGGTAGAAGAGCGAGACGAGGTAGACCCATCCTGCGATGCAGACAAAGACGGAGAAGGTGCAGAGCATGATGATGGAGATCTTCCAGCCGTCGCGGCTAAAGATGGACAGCTTGGCGATAGGCGGGACGCTGGCGTTGCGCTCCACCCGGCGCTCCCACCATCCAAAGGCGCCAAAGAGAATAATGGACACGGCGAGCAGCGCCGGGACGTACGGGGTGCGCCAGCCGTCGGGGGCGATACCTGAGTCTGTGATGCTAAAGGTGAAAAGACACAGAGCGGCAGTGATGAGAAAGCCACCGAGCCAGTCGATGCGCTTGTCCTTGACGAGCTTGTTGGTCGGGTCGCGGGGAATGACCCAGATTCCGATCAGCAACGGCACAATGGCAAGGCCGCCGAGGACAAAGTACAAGTACTGCCAGCCACGGGCGTTGATGCCGGCGACGCCGCCGCCGACCAGCATGCCGACAGAGCTGCCGAGGGGGTTGCCCAGACCGAAACACGCGTAGGCAATGGTGCGCTCGGGCTCGTCGCGGAAGGTGACGCCGATGATGCCAAAGCCTGCTGGCGTGGCCACGGCGAGGCCGAGGCCAGCGAGAGCGCGGATGACGCAGAGGGGAATAAAAGACCTCACAACGCCGGAGATGATGCAGAAGATGGCAGCGGCGGCGAGACCGCCGAGGAAGAGCATCTTGCGGCCGTAGATGTCGGCCAGGCGGCCGGCGAACAGGAGACCGCAGCCGAAAGAAAGCGAGTAGGCGGAAGAAACCCACTGCGCCTCGAGCTGGGATACGCCGAGGTCCTTGGCCATGGTGGGGATGGTGAGGACGACAGCGTTCGAGGACATGCTCGAGACAAAGACCTCGAGCATCATGACCGTGCCCAGGAGAATCTTGCGGGCCTTGCTCATCTTGCGCGCGGCTTCGGCCTGCTCGTCCTCGACGTCGCTTGCGGCCTCGACGTCCGAGGACTCCTTGGAGGGCTGCTCGACTGCGGCGGCGGCCTCGTCCGAGCCAGTAGACTTGTATTTGGCGAGTCGGCGCAGAGGGCCTTGGTCGACTTCGTCGTCGTCGTCGTCGATCACATCGCTCATCGCCAGCGTCTTCTCCGAGTCGATACGCGGGAGCATGGGACGGTCACCCATCGCGGCTGCACGGGAGGGGCGGCGCATCTGCTCGCGCAGCTCGGCGCGCTGCTTCTCGTGCTCTACCACGGTTTCGGGAAAGGACACGGACGTGCTCACGCCAACGCTGCCAGCACGCCCGCGACCGGCAGAGCGGCGGGAGGAGACAGAAGCAGACCGGGAACGCGCAGGGTACAGCGCCATGGGGCCCACGGCCGCCTCGACGCTGACCTTGCGCGAGAGCTCGGTGATCATCTCACCAATCGTGGACCTGTCGTCGTCGTCGGCGTTGTCGTGCACCATGGTGTCGGCGGGGGTAATGGGGGTAAAGGTGAGGAGGTGGTTGGGGGGGGGAGGGGTGCTGCGCGGGGTCGCGTAGCTGGAGGGAGTGGTGCTACTTGGAGTGGTGCTAGGGGGAGTCTCGTAAACCTCGTCGGTCGCGCCACTCTCAATCACAACTGGGTCTAGTGTCTCTGGCATGGTTAGAAAGGATGGTTCTGTAAGTATGGTGTGTCGCAAAGCTCACATAGGCGATGAGGGTAGGGGTCTTGCTGGCAATTGCTCGCTTTATACAGCGCGCGGTAGGTATCTCTGTTCTACGGTGGCAAGAGACGGTCGATACGCGACTGGGCGGTCGGGCTAGACCGAACGGAATTCCTTCTTCCTCAATGGCAGCAACAGTCGAGTCAGTGCTGTGAACCCGACACTGGAACAAGGCAGTCAGGTGAGGAGGCGTTGGGAGAAACAATAAAGGCAAGGGGTCTGGAAAGGTCGGAAGGTCGTTACTAATGCGCGAACAGCTCGGTACTTATTCACTGCGAGCACGTTGTCGCCGCTTGCCCGTGTCTCGCCAGATTTTCCAGCACGATCACAAGCGCGTCTCGTCATCATTCCGAGCCGTCTTTCCAGGCGAGCCGGATCGTCACCATCCGAGCAGCTGATCACTCGGCGGCCAGCAAAAGCTGCTGACTCTTACCGAGAAACCGGACGTTTACTCAGGGAATGTGTTCATGTTCTGCAACATGACAGATCACCCACGATAGCCTTTCTCTGCCCACGCGCCTGATCACGCGCATTCTAGACCCCTAGCAGCAGATGGCTGCCCTCTGTCTTGGCCTCTGCTGGAATGGGCACGAGCTCGGTGTGAGGCCGAGCCGCCGAGACTGCCGGAGTTGATCCGGAGATTGCTAAATTTTGGAATGGCCATCTCGCGGCCAACGGACGGACTAGAGCTGGTTACCTCCACTGGTTCCTCCACTCTTTCGGTGCCGAGATCCACGTCGGGAGGTTACCTGCGGCTAACGCGTACCGAGTCCTGCGGTCTCTGCGGGACGACTGGGTGGAAGATTTTTGTGCGCTGGCACTGCGCGGACGACGATGATAAGAGTACAGGGTTTCGGTCGTTTTAGTTTAACAGTTCTTCCCTGTACAACTTGCCGACGGACCATCATCTTGCCGTCAATGATGGGTAGCAGCTGCCGGTCTAGGTCCACCGAGCAGCCATTGTCGGGCCGAGCTCGGTGCGTGCACAGCAACTTGGAGCCTGCAAGAGCTTGAGAACGTGTCCACGTCGACATGCCAAGACTGAGGTTGCAGCGGAGATGACAAGTGAGAGCAATCCTCGGGTCATGACCTTCCGAGCGTTTGGAAGAAACGTGGTCGCCCTGGACATGACATGTGGGTACTGTAGTGGTTCCTGGGAGAACATATGCTTGATGACAACTTGCGACACGCTACTCACTCTGCTTCTCTCCCAACCTGCGTATCGTAATGTTGACCTTGCTGATCTTCGTGAAGGTGGCTAGGCTGCGCTTAAACGCGTTTAACCCCACATTGACCCTGCCTGAACATGACTGCGACATAGCAGCTGGACAGGAGCGCGGCAGCTCTGGAGCAGACTGTCCTCAAACGCTCTCTTGCACCATCTCTTTGAATGGACCACAGAACAAGCTGCAAGCCTCAAGTGTAAACACCGCCTATGTGTGCCGTACGACGTTTCCTGAGCGCACAGTCACTTGCGCTCAAAGCCCACCTTCCTCTGCCCAGTCGCAGCAGCCTCGTCTGAACCGTAAGCATACACCCTTCAAGCTCTCCGGCGCCATCGGAGCAGCCCCGCTCATCACCGCCGAAAAGTGGGTTTGGATCACTGTAGCACCTGAGACACCCGGCTCGGCGGTCGAAACGGCGTCTCGAGGACAGGGTTCAGGAGGACACCGAGCTGCGGCGCCGCCGCGGCGTTGTCGCCAAGATGTGCGCGTCGCCGCTGGAACTGGTCCTTTGTTGGCGCCGAGTCTGCCCTGCGTATATGTTGTGGTCAGTTTCTGTTTATCCGGTATTATGGGATCAATGAGGCCACGGGCGTGGGCGTGGATGTGCCATGGGACGCCGCCGCCCAACGTTCGCACGACTGGGAAGCGTTGTGCGCTTGCTTGGCAGGTGGATTCAGGTAGGCAGGACTGGCTTGGGGGGATTGGACAGTTTGAACTCGTATCGAGGTTGGCGAGGGTGTGAACGGCATCTTATGGTTCATTGGTGGTGACGCTGACCTGCGCGCGAGCGTGTCGTGCCGCGCCGCCATGGCGTCGTGGCACTGCCATGCTTGCACCACACTATTGCTGAGAGTCCTCCTGTCTTCGATGCCTGTAGATCTGATTATGGCACCCCGTTGTTGATGCCAGAAACTGCCCGTCAAGTGTGGCCCCCACGAACTAACGTAGCGCGTTGCAGGCCACAAGTTGCAACGCACGCGGCCGCGCTCTATGTTCCCCCGGCCGGAGGAGCAGAGACTCCTACACAGTTGTCATCGCTTCCCCAGACTGAAAGTCGACATATGTAGGGACTTGTTCACCCCGTTGCAGGAAACTAGCAGCTCTTGGGATGCGCAATTGTGATAGCTGCAAAAGAACGGTTTCAATCCTCATCCATTGCCCTAAGATTGTCATCGGCCACCCTTCGAAACGGCCAATGAGGCTGGCTGTGGAACTGCTACCATTTCGTTTGTCAAGGTAGGACAGTTCCAGACACTCCCCTGCCACCTGCTCGAGCATCAGACATTGCGCTAGCTCGATCTCTGAATCTTCCCTTGTCTTGTACTGTCACTTGACCAATTGACCTCTGATCTTCTGAGCGCTAGAGATTGTGCGAACCGCGGCAGATGATAAGGCCGTAACTGACACTGTTTCCAAAGACGATGTCTAATCCGGCTTAATCAATCAACGTTCGCGTCCTACTTCACTCGCACCTCGGCTCATCTCCCTTCTCCACGCTTCATAGCAGGTCACCCTCGGCGGCCGCTCCGCAATGTAGGCCGCTAGCCCCACCGCACTGGTCCAAGAATTGTAGCGCAGTGCAAGACCAGGCAAGACTGCCAGGATATCCCAGACACAGTCCCGCCACTAACCAGAACCCTCGCCCAAACCTCGCCGAGACTGATCTGGACCCAGCGGCGAGGCAGCCGTAGCGTATGGTGTCTCGGTGTCCTCGCCGCGACTGTCGACGGACCGACGGACCGCGCCGGCGCGAGACAAGCACGCCATCCTTAGTGTCCGCGGCTGTCTCAGTGAACGTAGGACGGAATGGGCGGAACAGCAGTGCAGCAGACTACCTGGCCTAACGGGGATGTATCGTCTATATCCCCTCGCAGGTGCGAGTACGACAATGGTGACCTTTGTGGTGTGGGACATTCCACAGGATCGAGACTCGCAAGCGCTTTAGTGTCCCACTGTCCCACTATCGCGAGTGGCTGAGTTGATCACGGTCTAGGTTGGTGGGAGATAGCACTACGGGCCAAGCACTGGACGCAGCGGTTAGCACATCTCCTCACGCAATCGTGGCTGCGGATGGAGTGAGCCGAGGGTGGTCGCTATCTCCATCCGGACGCTGAGAATAGAGCGCGGCAACTTCGGCGACCTCGCTCCAACTTGTGCGCACCTGACATTCCTTTGTGTGCGTCTTGTTCCTCCATTGCGGCCTCGTAAGCGCAGACCGCTATGCAGGAGGAAAAGGAGAGTTAACAAGGTTTGTCTCCGAGGACGACATGACGACAGCCGCTCTTGCGCGTGATTAGCAGTCGCTTTGTACGTAAAGTGCATCCCATGAGGGACGTCTCCCGAGGCCGATGTAGTGGGTCGACCCAAAGTTGGGCTTATGCTTGCTGGGGCCTGCTTCGCGTCCAGTGCCGCGCAGTCCGTGTCTGCTCGGCGAATGACATTGCCTCCATGACACAACAAAGACGAATTGGCCATGGACAGGCCATGGACACTACTCGGTCAGACGACTCGGTCCACTCGTACTCGGCCCCAGGAGCAGGCCTGCGCTGTCCATCACACAGGAACGTCAGCAACACGTACTGAATTGTACTCGACCTGCCTCCTCCCTACGCTATACTCTTTTCCCTACACTGTACCCTTGGCCGCACCCTAGACACAACCCTGCGAGGAGCGCAAAGACCCGTTTTTACCGGCACCTACAGCTGCAGCTGCAGACGACGTCCTCTGCCGTCAGAAGTGGAGCCAGGGAGCGAACACTGGGTACAGGGACTCTTTCCCACGGTAGTCGTTCCCCAAAGCTTATCACCAACAAGCGGTGTCTGCCGCCTATGCCCTTTCAAGTGGCACTAGCGGCCGTCGAGCTACATCCACTGGCCACTGGGAGGAGTGCCACTGATCGCGGGGAGGACGGGCAAGAGATTGCCTGCTAGCTGTTGCCGAAGCGAGGATATAGCTGCGGTAGCGAGCTGGGTCTCCCTTGCAATCGCATGACCAAGTCCGTGTTGTGTTGAAGATTGCGGCTTACGGGTTACGGGTTACGGAATACGGTCTGCTTCCAAACGCTCTTCCATAGACGTTTCGCAGCGAGAATGCATGCACATCTGGCACGACGGGGATTCATCTGGCGTTCTGTTCTCGAACACGTAAGCGCTAGTGCCGCTTTGGGGAGTGGGGACGCTGCGAGGGGGTATCGAGTGGAGTCATTGCCCTGCGAGCGAGCTGCAGAGTCGCAAGAGTGTGAGTCGTGTGAGGCGGCAACGGCCGCTGGCTCGCTGAGCGGAAAGAGGGGGACACTACAAGGGGTTCCGCGATGGACTGTGTCAACGTGCAAGTGAGTTGGAACAAAGGTTGGACAGAACCGTGTCAGCGGTGTATGCGATAAGGCTATCCCGCGATGAGATAGCACGCAATCTACCATGACCCGGTCCTTGCGTTATTTTCGTACAACCCAAGAACAAGTGTGCCTCAGTGCTTGCTCGAAGTTAGGCTGCTGCATTCCGCGACTACAATCTGATGCGGCTGGTATCCAATCACTAAAAAGCCAACAATAAGGGGGAGTGGAGAGAGGGGGTAGAACAACGAGACAGCGGCCTAGACGCCGACAGTCTGTTCGTTCCAGTTGGGGAGACCAAAGCCGAGATTCAACTTTGCGTCGGTGTTGCCCTGCTGCTGCTGCTGCTGGGGGAACATTGATGCCATGAGCTGCGCGAGACCTGCCTGGGACTGCTGCTGCGTGTTTGCGAGGAACATGTTACCCAGGGACGACTGCTGCTGCTGCGCGGCAAAGGCGGCGAGGGCGGCCTGGCGCGAAGCCATGGGCTGCTGGAAGGGAGCCTGGGCCTGGTGGAACAAGTACTGCTGAGCCATCCAAGCGCTGCTGTTCGGTGCGTTGTCGTCGGCCGAGCCGGAAGAGTGGGGCGAGGGCGTGTGCGCAAAGCCAGTCTCCATGCTGGGTGGGGTAAGGATGGCGCTCTGGTGCGAGCTGCCAACGGGGGACGAGGTGGACGAGGCATCGGTAGAGTCGGACATGAAGGCGTTGAAAGGCACCTGGGGCATGGTGCCCCAGTTGAGCTGGCCGTTGATGGCAATGCTGACAGGAGGAGTCGCAGTGGCGGTGGCAGTAGACTTGGCAATGCTGGCAAAGAACGAGTCGCCGTTGCCCATGGCCATGTCGGTAGACGAGCGAGGAGTGATGAGACCAGACGAAGAGAACGAACCGGCGACCATGTTGGCCTTTTCGAGGTCAAACATGGCCTCCGAGTTTGCCTGCTCGTCGTCGTCGTCACCGTCCTGGTCGGCACCCTCGCCAACCGAGGCAAAGTTGCCAAAGGTCTCCTTTTCAACGCCACAGACCTCCTCCATCTCGTCAGTCCAGGCCGAAGCCGAACCGACCTTGGGCTGGAAGCCGTTGGCAGAGCGCCACTCGTTGACCTCCTTGAAGAGCTCGTCGCGCTCGGCAGCGAGCTGGCGGAGGAGCTTGGAGGCGAGGAGACGCTGCGAGCGCTGGTGGCTCAAGTGCGAGATCGAGCCGTTGACAATGGCCGACTTGGAGGGGCGGCGGCACGACGCGAGCGAGGGAAGCAGACGCGCGAGGACGAGGAACTTGGAGTTGAGAGTCTCGCGGCGCTGGCGCTCGATAGCATTGTGCTGGTGGCGCTTCTCGGCAGTGTTGACACGCTTGCGGGGCTTGGGCTTGGGAGCGCCAGCCGGGCGGGGGGCGCCGGCAAGGGCAATGGGCCCAGTAGCCACGGGCGAGGTCGAGGGGGGAGAGATCGAGGTGGTCATGTTGGTAGTGATGGTAACAGACGTTTAAAACAAAAATGTTACAGTCGGTGAGGATACAACACGCGCAAAGAATACGGGGGTCGTGTAATGGGGTCGTAGATGTGAAGCTGACGGTGCTTCAAAGGTGATTTACTAGCTTTGGGTTGGTGGTGGTTGGGGGAGAGGTGCCGCGAGACGAATCTCAAACGTACACAAGGAGGTCGGGATAAAAAGCGGGTGGGGGTTTAGGCCAACAGCTTGACAGTGAGTGCTTTGGGTCGACAGATGGTACTGTGCGAGACGTTGGGTTCACGTTTGAGTGTTTGCGGGGGTGAAAATGTGCCAAAGTGGGGCTACAGTGGTGGCAAGTTTGGGGGGAGGGGAGAGTGCTGGAGGTGGGTCGCGAGCACTGGGTGGCGAATGGCAGGCACCGAGACAGAGTCGGCAGCAAGCATTGCGAGAATGTCGTGGAGCGAGTAAACGAAGAGAGAGAGGAATATGTCAGCGACTGGTTATCGCCACACTCCGTG
This sequence comes from Prillingera fragicola, assembly GCA_002335605.1. NCBI lineage: Eukaryota > Fungi > Basidiomycota > Tremellomycetes > Trichosporonales > Trichosporonaceae > Prillingera > Prillingera fragicola. Next base: position 4,281,159 of record BEDY01000001.1, read on the forward strand.
TTTCGGCCGCCCAGCCAGCCATCCACTCGGCCTTTTCTCGTGTGCTATTCGCTATTCCACAGCGAGGAATGGCCGCCGACGCAAGCCCGCGAGCTCGGTGTTGGCAGAATAGCTCGGATGCTGCAACATCTGGTGCATGCTCGCCAGCGAGGGGATACTGGTCGATGCTGTCACACGACAGTACGCAGCACCGCCTCACTGGGGGAAGCCAATCTGTCCGCACAGAAACGGGTATGCGCACGGCTAGTCTGTACCAAGATGCACTCTCGCAAGGGGAAGCATCTCTGTGCCCCGAGTGCTCGTGAACAATGCAGAGCAAGCAAAGAGAAGAGACACCGACGACGCTGGACACGGCCAAGGAGGATTGCAAAGCAACAGCTGCCCACCACCAGCAGGAGCAGACACTTACGAGCAAGCGGTATCCGGGATGTCCAGCTAGGAGGTCGGGGGTGGTGGTTTCCACAAAAGATGTAGAGCCGCTATGACAGAGACTGTCTCGGGGGGCAGGTTGTTGCTAGTGAGAGAGAGATGTGGAGAGAGAAATGTGACAGAGGGAAGGAGACGGACAAGATATGGGAACGAGCAGTAGCGGGTCCTCCTTTGGCGAAAAGGAAGGTGGTGGCTGCAAGCAGAGCAAGGCAAGGCACCAGAGCAGAGGGGCGCAGGAGGCGTACATGCAAAGGGGCGCCGAGCAGTGGGGACGGAAGAGGGGCACGGCCAGAGGGGCAAGGGCGCTCAGGGTCCCCACCGTGCACAGACCCCGGGCATGGACACACACAGAGAAGTGGGTTCAGGGTACGAATAGCAGCCGTGTCTTGCTCGAAAATCTCGCACACACACCAGGCGTGGGAGCCGAGGGGGGCGCAGCAGTATGCGGGGTATTTGCATTTTGGACGCCGACTGTGCCGAATAACATCGTCCTACTCGAACCAGGCACTGTGCAGCATCCTCGTTCTGCTCAATGTCCAACAGCAACAGTGGTTTATTCGAATACATACGGAATGGAAAATGGCATCCCCCCACGGTGGGGTGCCTTCGATCAACCCGGGGGGGCTGTCTCAGCTGACCTCTGCCGAGCAGCCCTGACACGGCACCCCGCTGCTGTCTGCTGCCTGTGGGCGCATAGCACACAACAAGGTGGCGTCCGCCGCTCTGGCAGGAATTAACCGCCCAGGTGCCACTTTAGCTGACGACATATGCTCAGACTGCAGCAGCAGGAACAGGTAATAGCTAGTATTACGGAAATGGCAGACACGACGAGGTACGACGCTCTCGCTGCCCAACCCCACAGCTGGGGCTGTCACCGTTTTACAGTTCGGCCTGGGGTGCAGTGCGTGGCTGGCCGTTGAATGCGGCGAAGAGCGCCTTTCGACACGTTCCCCGCCCCCTCCCCTCATTCGTCATTTACAGAACCAAAGCGAAGCGATGCATCGTCATCACGCTCTACATAAGCACACTCATCTTGATATTGTTGCGGACAGCAGCCGACGACCCCTCGTTAAACTTGTACACTGCCCGGAATCGTTTCGCAGCAGGCGCGACTGGTGCGTCTGTGTTTGCAGTCGAGGGTTTAGCCCGAGGCGAGAGCAAGCATAATGCAGTTGGCGTGATTCCAAAGGAGCAATTCAAGGTGGGGTGGGGCCACAAAAAGGAGGAGCGACGTGGATTCATGTTAGCGGCGGCATGGTGCGGGCCGGGGAGTCGTACGGCACCACATCGGTGAACACGGCGGCACCAAAGAGTAGGGTAGTGTTGGATATGGAGGAAATGGGAAACACAGCGGTCAGTTTCACTTTGCCAAGATTGCGCTAGCCTGTGCGACTCACCAGAGGTTTCAGTGTCCCCCGCTGGCGCGACTGCTGCTGGGACGCGCAGCCTGCCGAAAAAGTCCGTGTTGGCAGCGAGCGCCGTCGCAGCGGCGTCCGCAGCCTGCTGCCCCGTCTTGGCGGCGCCGTACTGCTGCGCTAGCATCTCTGCTGTAGTCTGCACGGGGCCGTCGCCAGTCTGGCCACGGCGGCGTGCCACTTCTGCATCCATCTTTCCTTGTCAGAAAGGACGATTCTTGGAAATTAAAACAGTCGACTCACAGCTTGGGAAATCAGCTGGCGCACCGCAAAGCGCGACGCCACAATGTCGCCGGCGCGCTTGCCATCGTAGTGCACAAACACATCAATGGCGCTGGGAGCCCGTCAGCTGAGGCCCATTGTTTGCAGAGGTATTCCGTCGAACAACGTTCGTGTGGGGAAGGTGTGGGGGGAGTGTGGAGCCACGGCCACATGTGATTTGACAGCAAACACTGCCACTAGGCACGGCCTGATTATCCCACGCTAACGAGCGCGGGACATAGGTGCAGTGTCCAATTCAGTTTCGGTGTCCGAACAGTGCGTGTTCAAGATCCGAAGGAAAGAGGCACAAGACTCTCATGCGTGACACACACACGGTCCACTACCCCGGATCTTGGTCCGTTACTTACGGTTCGAGACGCATCATCGGTTGGCCGTCTTCCGTCTTCTCCTGCCAAAACGAGAGGCCAAGCGGTATCATCAGCTCGACCAGGCGCGCGAGCACCTCGCGCTCGGCCGGCTTGACAATATTGGCATTGACCTGCGGGGCATCAGCTGACGGCTGGCATTCGGACACTTACGGGCTTGAGAGGCGGCGAGATGATGCGCATCATCAGAGGAATCAGCTCGGTGAGCGTCGTCGCCGACGAGAACAAGGAGCGGAGCGCCGGTGGGAGCCCCAGCTTCAAACTCGAGGCAATTTCCTCGTTGGCCACACGCGCCTGGTACGACTACGAGAAATGTCAGCCTCTGGTCCCCCGCATACCACGGATGAAGTTTCTCGACGTGTCCCAAAGTGTGGTAGAACGTTGTTACGTACCTCGTAATCGGCTTTGGGCCACTCTGCGCGTCGCGTGGCATTGGCTGGCGCTGCAAAATGCGAGTACCATGGCACGATGGCATACGGCACGTAGGCCAAGAGCTCAAACTCCATGCGTTCCGAAACACGCCCAGAGAGTCGGTCATAGTACGACAGCCAGTCGTGGTTTTTGCAGATATTGGCAAAACTCGCATCAAGAGGCTTGAGGTTGGGATAGTGCTCGAAACAGCCTTGGGCGAGTCGGTCGTACTCTCCGCACGACTGGACCATGAACGCCAGTCGGTCGACATAGCGTCCGTTGTCGATGCCGACCTGCTTGCGACGCTGTTTGGCCGCCATCGGGATGAAGAGATGGTTCCAAGCTTCGTTAAGCGACGTCCCACTATCCTTGTTTCCGACGGCCAGAGACTTGAGCGCATCCGGCGATACCACCGAGGATTTCGATTTGATAAACTAGACGTTAGCTCGAGCCAAGAGTTCTTACACTCACCTGGAGCGTGTTCAAACAGCTTCGAATATCGGCCGACGTCATGTCCACCAGAGTGGTGAGGACGCGCAAGTCTGCCTTGAGCCTCTCCTTGTCGCAAATATCACGCAATCGCGCAACGAGAAACTGGGATGGCGGCTTGCGGAAGCGCACAATGCGCGCAAACGGACGCAGAGGTCGCAGTGCGGACGCATACAGGTCGTTGCAGATGCAGATGATCGGCCTGCGCAGCGGCACAGCTGGCGTCTTGCCTGTTTGTCAGCTTTGTCCAACTTGTAGGCTCACCCTTATTCTTCGCCGGCACATCCTGGATCAACTTGATCAAGCTCCTCACAAAACTCGTGTCACCGCCGCCGCTCGCGCCGTCAATCTCGTCAATGACAACGCACGTCGGCCGTCCCTCTGCGCCGAGGCCAGAGCCAGCGTCAATCGCATTCTTGATACGCTGGGTGACGGTAGCGGCGGACCGGTCGTCCGAGGCATTGATCTCGAGCGTGCGGTAGCCGGCGTGCTTGGCGACAATGTGGGCGAGCGTCGTCTTTCCGTAGCCTGGTGGTCCAGAGAGGAGCAAAACCTGTAGTGTCAGTCGTGGCGTCCAGTCCCGGTCGTCAAGTGCACTTACACGATCCCGTGGCCGTCCAAGAGCGTCCTGGTAGTAGTTCTCCTTGTCCTCGTCGTCCATCCTTCGCTTCTTGGGTGGGATACGCTTGAACACACACTTGTCCCATTCCTTGAGCCAGGTCATGACCTCACGATGCACGCGCTGGGCGTCAGTTTCGACACCCGAGGCCGCAGTCGCGCAACACTCACATCCTCTCCAAGCAGGTCTGAGAACTTTTTGGGCCGGTACTTGTCCACCCACATGGTCGTCGACGGCCCCTTGCCCTTTGAGCGAGCCTGCGCGTCCTCGTTGGCAAACTCGTTTTGCAGCCTAACTATGTCAGCCTACTCTGTGCAAACTGTAGCACTCTGCACTCACTCGAGAACCTTCTGCCTCGACTTGATCTCGTTGACCTCAGCCATGAGGTGGTGCAGCGGTGTGGCAAGCAAGTTGAGCGGGTCCTTGTCGTTGACCTTGTCCTCGGGTGCACGAGGCCGGGCACGACGCTTGAAGTAGACGATACGGCCGTCTGCCGTCTCTGCAGCGAGGTCGGGCAGCACATGGCCAAATGCATCGACGGCAGGGCCAGACTCGATAATGGGTGGAGCAATGAATGTCTCGTAGGTCTCCTTGGAGGCTGAAAGTTAGTGATTGTGGGGCGAGTGAGACGTACAGGAAGCAACGGGCCCGTCGAGGAGAAACTCCATGTCGGGGCTGAGAGCGCGAGAGCTCTCTCCCCTCGTCTCCTGCGTCTCCGCATTGGGGAGGTTCGGCTGCGTTTCCTCCTGCGCCATCGAGGCAGCAATAATCGCCGCCCGACGCCGCTTGGCCGCTTCACTCTGTTGCGTCGATGCAGACGAGCTCGACTCGCCAAGATTGCGCACCTCCTGGGCAAGCACCTCTTGATCGACATCCATCATGGCCGCGGCATCATCCTCAAAGTCGGACGGCTCCTCGTCCATCTCTGGTGGCGGCGAGTAGATGGCGCGTTCTTCCTGTAATGGTGAAGGCGCGACAAAGCCCGTGGGGGGTGGTGGGTCGAGCGGCGTGGCGAGTGTTGGGTCTGGTCCGAGACCCAGGATGCCACTTGGCTCAAAGTCGAATGCGAGCTCCATTGGCTCTGCAGTGTCGGCCATTGTTGATGATTGTTGTTGTCAGTCATAAACAAGGAACTTGATTGCGAGACGCGTCGCGTAGAAACACATTGAAGGGATATAGAACCACGTGATCCACGTGGCACCACGTGGCACTACATCCGCGATCAGTGTGAGGAATCTTGAATTTGAGCAGCCATCGACCATGTGCATCTTGTCACAACAACAACAACAATCATGTCGAGGCCACCAGCGTCTGCGCAGGGATCATCCCGCCCAAGGTCATTCATTCAGTCACCAGCAATTTCCGGAACACCAGGTCCGAGCGGCACATCTACCCCAGTGACGACAGACATCTACCGTCCCATTGCCGCTGCCGTCCAGGTAAGCAACAGAGTGACCTCATATGTCGTGCCCATCTAACACCCCAGAAACCCATTGCTTCTCTCCTCGAGATTGGAGCCTCCAGTGGCTCTGCGAACCTTCCCGCTCTCCTCGGTCTCGACGCAAGCACCTACTCGTCCCGTTTGTCCGGCAAGAATGTCCTTCTGGCCGATCTGCCTTCGTCTGGGCCATCGGCACTCGTGCAGGGCAAGAAGCGTCATCGTGGAGATCCAGAGGCAAAGAGAAAAGTGCGCGAGGCACAGCTGGAGGCTGAGAGGATTCGAAAGGAGAAAGGGATGGAGGGCATTCGCAGGTCAAGGAAGAAGGTTGCTTGCACCGGACCAGGGAGCGTGGTCGAGTGAGTGCCTTCACGCTATGAGCCACTAGCTAATATTGCAGCTACAATACCCTCTTGCCACTGCACTACCTCTTTCTCCGCTACATGACTCAACTCCTCGCCCTTCCCCCACTCACCGCCATCGGCGCACCGCCAACGCCAACGGGCAAGGGTAACGGCCCCACACTCCTCCCAGGCGTGACCCCCGAAGGCCTGCAGTCCAAGGTCATCAAAGCCGACCTGACAGGCGCGCGCCTCAAGGTGCTTGCAGCAAAGAACGCTTCTCTTGTCGGCATTTCGGGTCTTGTTCTGGAAGAGACCGCCGGAACGTTCAACTTGGTCGGGAGCGACTCTACCGTCCGCGTCATTCCCAAGGTGGGGAGCCAGTTCACTCTCACTATCCCAGCGTACGCTCCCGACGTCCTGCCCTCGGGCGAAGTGGACATGCAGGCTCACGCGGCCACGTCGCCGCAGATTGAGCTTGACATTCTCGGCTCGGCGTTTGCGTTCCGGTCTGGAGACCGTGCTGGGCGCAAGTTTCGCCCTGCCCAGGGAAACGGAGGAGGCAGCGGGTGGGGAGAAGAGTGGATTGATGCCGAGTGGGGGAATGTCCTCGGCAAACTGGATCATGGCGAGGACAAGGCCATGGTGAACAGGAGGAGGAAGAGGAATAAGCACCGCAGGAAGGATCCGGTTGCGCAGGGGTCGTTAGTGGCTTTCTAGTGAGATGCAGAGTGCGCGGTATTGGGAGACTGTGCTCACAGAATTAACACCCTGCTCACTAACTCTGCTCTGATGTTCGTTGTCGCTGTCCGAGGTGGGGAAGGAAGGAGTAGCCCACGAGGGAGGGGCGCAAATGATCGGCAGACAGTCCACTCACCCATCACAACACATTTCATTCATACAACTACATTTCCCATCCTCTCTCTCTTCCTCATTCATCCTCCAAGCATCACACATCATGCGAGGTAAGCTCACCACTGAGACTAGGAATTGATGAAAGCCCGCCGCAAGCCAAGCACCCCCACGCGCCGTCCCGTCAAACGTCCAGCCAAGAAGCCCAAATACGCGCCGTCAGTCGAGAGCGAAGACTCCGAGGAAGTCGAAGAACGCGTCCAGGATTCTCCCCTCTTTGCAGTGTCCTCTCAAGAGACGCCGCCCAAGTGTGTTCTCCCTTTGTGCCCCTGCTCGAGTCTTGCTGATATGGAGCAGAAAACGGCCCGGCAAGAGCAAAGCTGGAGCAAAGACCAAGAAAGCAGCACACTCGTCGTCATCGCCCGCGCTGGATGACCGGGATATCCCCACCGCCACGGGCATGCGGATCGGCTATCGTGCGGCGGAGCAGCGGGTCCGGATGGACGAGTTTGACAAGGTCCAAGCTAGCTCGTACGTTTTGCTCGTTAGTTTAGCTGACTCGGCAAGCATGGAAAAGCTCGGCAGTGTGCTCCAAGCTGTGAGCCTTGGTGGGGGGGAGGCCGAGGAGGCGGACAAGGTGCTCAAGCTCTTCCAGACGCGCGTGGTAGGTTACTCTCCGCGGGTTGAGCTGATAGCAGGACCTGGTGGGTCAGCTGGAGGCGCGGTTCAAGAACCCCAGCGAGGCCAAGGACATGGCCACTGCGCTTGAGGCTGCTGTGAAACACTGTGCGCCTCTAACGATGAGTCTGAGCTGACAACGGTGCAGTCGAGGCCCGACCAGCGCAGACACAGGCGGCGCTCGGTGATCTCAAGAACCAGATTGAAATGACTGAACGTACAGCGCGTCAAGATGAGACTGTGGGTCGTTTGCGGGCTACCGATGAAGGTGTGCTGACGGCGCAGCTACATGAAGACGCACGCGGTATGATTCGCGGGCTGCGCAAGACGATGCGAGCTGCTGCTGGGCGGTAGGCCAAGGGCCACAGTCACCTGTACGCGGTTGGATTACAATGCATATGATATGTCTACATACTAGAACTCGTACAGCTCGGGCCGATCATGTTGGATAGCAACACGTTTCGGTCCGTGGCTGTGTCCATGTCCGTGACCGTGTCCATGCTCATGTCCGCCGTGACCATGCCCGTGACCATGCTTGTGGCCATGTCCGTGGCCCTCTTCACCGTGAGCATGGTTACCCTTGCCGGTACAAGTGCCGCGCTCCTTGCACTGCCCATCACACGGTGCCTCCCCGCCCGAGCCTGCCGGAGCCGAGGCAGCCTCCGCACGGCGCTCCTCGCTCCTGCTGCGGACCAGATCCGCAAGCTTGCCCGAAACAGCAGGAGTAGGAGCGACGTCCTCGTCGTCTGCGAACCGCAGCTTGGCCCGCGGCTTGCGCGGCTTGCTGACGACTTCCACCTCTGGCGCAGCAGGCGGCGTCTCGATCCCCTCGGTCGTGGCCGGCGAGTCGGTGCGGACAGGCAGCTGCACGGCGGCTTCTGCGGGTCCTGTTCGGCGCTCGCTCGTCCCGCCCTCGATACCGAGGTGGACCGTCTCGATGACGAAACGCTTGCGTTTCAGGCGGAAACCGAGGTTGTTCTCGCCTGCGCCGCCGCTGCTGCCCCCGACGCCTAGGAGGGTCGAGTGCCTCAGCGCGGGGGCGAGGACGTGGTGCGAGCCCGGCAGGGCGTGGGCTTTCAGCAAGCCGTGAGCCGGGTGGAAGGCTTGGGCCAGTGCTGGGTCGCTGCCAAAACCTGTGAGTTCCAGGCAGGCGTCCGAGGAGTGTGCTAGTGCGCGGATCCAGGTCGCGTCAGGCGTTGAGGATGGGGAGGTTGAGTTGGGGGGAGCGTGAGAGAGCCGCGGTGGGAGGGTGACTACTGCGGCGGCAGGGCGGGGGCGGAGGAGGGAGCGCAGGCCTACGAGGAAGCGGTGGATTTCCGGTGAGGTGAGGCTGCCCCAGGCTGGGGAGGCGAGATCTGGGACAGCGACTCGGGTGGCGCCAGTGAACGGTGTGTCTAGGGCTGCGGCCAAGGTGACCAGCGCTGCCGTGACGGAGGAGGGGGCCGACGTTGGGTCAAAGGTGGCAAAGACTATGTGACCCGAGTTGATGAGAGAGGTGAGGTTGGCCGAGGAAACGGTGAGATTGGCGGCCAACGACGACGAGCCTGAGTTGTTAGTGCGTCATTCATTGTTTACGAGCGTCGCTGCGCGTCACGCCGCGAGTGACACTGCAGCGTGGTGCTGTCAACGCAAGCACGCTGCTGTACACCGTGGCATACACACTCACCAACTGTCGTCTGGAACTTTGGCGCGCTGTCATATCGCCAAGCAATACGGGTCCGACCATCGTCAGGTCCCGCTCCTTCTCCTTCAGACTCGCTCGCCGCGCCGTCCCCAGCAGCACCGTCTGCCGCGCCACTAGCCGCCAGCGCCTTGCCCTCTTTGCTCTCGGGGTCAAGCCACGGCATGCCCTCGGCCCAAGCGCGCGCCTCGTCGCCGTCCGGACTCAACACAATCAGGCGCTGCGCAGACACAGCTCCCTGGGCAGCTACGTGACGCGCCACGAGACGCGACCATGCTGTGTGCGCGTCGGGCGCGAGGAGTAGCAATGTTGAGCCTAGTGGGAGACCACCGCCGAGGACGTCGTCGAGCGAGCCTATACCGCTCGGGAGGAGCCGGAGGCCCGGCGCCGACGGTGATGGCCGCGTGCCGGGAAGTGAGGTAGGGGTGGAGGCGGCGGCAGCGGCGGCAGGTGTTGCTGCGGTTGATGCTGATGCTGCTGATTCTGTGGCTGCTGCGCCACGGGGAGCGCCTGGTGCGCGGCGCGTAAAGCTGGGCATTGGAGTTGGCGAAGATGACAACGGCAAGAGTGTTGGAGTGCAGAGTATCGGCCGAGGAAATGGCATGAACAAAAGGAAACAAAGACTGATACCCCACGGGGAAAGACATTAGAATAATTTTGTAATGGAGTGCGAAATTGTATTAGGTCACCTTTGTAATGAATGCTAATGGCATCCAACTCCACAGTACTGTATAATGATTATATTTAATCTGACATCGCACAATCTTGCTCTCTTGCATCGCATCGTTCCAACGTATTCGGGTCCCAACTGTTCGGCTCCTACTCGTCTTCAATGAACAGCTAACTTGCACAGGTTTATTTCCAGGAGCACGATCATCCACAAATTGGACAGTCGCGACCCGAATAGGCGTAGATTTCTTATGCCGATTCCCTTGTACAGTTGATAGCGGTGCTGATGACCGGCGGTCACCGACCTGGCAACAATTCAAGCCTCCTCCCTTGACATCAACTAACATGCAACTCTTACGTTCATTCTCACTCTACCTCTCTTCCGCTTCAAACGCCATGTCGCAGATCCTCAGATCTAGGTTGCATGACATGTCTCCGCGCCGAGGCCGACATGCTTGGTTTGGGTGGGGGCAATGATCATTAAAGGTTGTGTCTGCAGCGTGTGTCTAGGGATGATCCCCATCTCACAATGCGCTCTATTCTTTTCTTCTCAGCATGTGCGCTACTTGCACAGGCCGCTCCTGTCGACAACACGACGGGTCCAGCAGTTCCCGCCGCTCCTGCCATCACCGACGCCCAGCTGATCACCAATGAGACCATCAACGCCATCGCCTCCAGCATCCGCGCCCTCGGGGTCCCCGGCATGGCCGTAGGCATCATAACCTCTCCCGACTACAACCAGGACAAGACCTGGAAACAACAAATCCTCACGTTTGGCGTGGCCAACTCTGCTGGGGCTCCAGTGACCGCTGACTCTGTGTTTGGGATTGGGTCCAACTCCAAGCTCTTCACTGCCCTCTCGGTCGGCATGCTCATCGAGGACAAGACTAAGATTGACGATGGAACGGCACTGGACTGGACGACAAAGGTGAAGTGCATCCTCCCCGAATGGGGGCTCCAGGACCAAGTTGCGAGCGAGCACGCCGACATTGTCGATGTCTTTTGTACGTCCCCCTTGCTAACCAGAGCTGATGATAGCTTTCCGCTACGGTCTGCCAGGCCACGATCTCTCCTTCCCCCGCAACTCTGCCGCGAAAGACGTAGTCTCCAACATGCGAAACCTTCGTCCCAGTGCCGAACTCCGCCAAACCTTTCAATACGGCAACATGCCCTACGTCGTTGGCGGGGAGATTGTCTCGACGTTATCCAAGATGTCACTTCCCGACTTTATGCAGAAACGCATCTTTGGCCCCCTGGCGATGACTTCAGCGACCTACAGCGCCAAGGCCACTCCGCAGCGCACCGAATGCTTTACCCTCAGCGGCATAACCGCCGAGGCTATCGCGGCTTGCCCCAACGGCACCGGCACAGGCTGCACGCCCAAGCCCGTAAGCCTAGGCTGGTGGCTCGACAAGGAAGACCCGGGCTTTATCGGCGCGACGGGCATCCTCCTCAACACCCGCGACGCCCTTAAGTGGACGCAGGAGCTGCTCTCCCCGCGCGTCCTGCCCGCGGCCGCGATTGAGAAATGCGCCACGCCGGCCGTAATCCGCACGGCCGGCGGCGGCGGCGACCCAGTCAGCAGCTACGGCATGGCGCAGGATATCGTCGAGCAGCAGGGGCTGCGCATCGTGTTCCACGGCGGCAACATTCCGGGCCAGGGGAGCTTTTTTGGCCGCGTGCCTGCGCTCGGCGTCGGTGTTGTCGCCATGGCCAACGATAACACGTATGGGCCGGTCGTGGGACAGATGGCTGCTACCAAGATTGTGGAGGCGCTTGCTGCGCAGGCTGCTGCGTCCGCTGGAGGCGGCGGAGGGGGTGATGGCGGCGCCAGTGGTGGCACTCCAGCCAAACGCTCTGTCGACCTTCCCTTGGCACGCCGCGAGACGCCGTCGGCGAACACGACGGCGCCAAAGACCCAACAACCCACAAACGGCTTTGACGGCATTGCCGGCAACTACGATTCGGCCGGGTACGGGAGCATGACACTCGCGCCCCTCTCGTCTCTATCCTCCAACGTCTCAATGCTCATCCAAGGCCTGCTTGCCGTCAACGGCATGAAGACGTCGTCGCCCATCTTTGTGGCCCAGGTGGACAAGCTCTTTGCCACGCACCTGGTGTTGTCACACTGGAATGGGGATTTCTTCAACCTCACAATGGGAACTTACTACCCGCACGCGCCTGGGGGCGCTGTTCTGGACCCCCAGCATGGGGCGGCGAGTGCTGTGGTCGCGGAGGGTGGGATTGGGCTGTTTGGGGTTTGGGATGGCGAGATTACAAAGCCAGAGGTGGATAAGGACGTCGAGGCTAATTCAGAGGTTTGGCTCTGGCGTGCGTAGCGGGGGGTAGGACGAATCAGTTTGTAAAAGACAGAATAGTAATGTGATTGCTGCAGCGCCGTACCTTTGTCATTCCTGTCGTCAAAAGTTATAAACCACCATAAGGGTATACCTAGAGAAACAAAATAGAACGGAGACGGTCGTCGCCAACCGCCGCTAAGAATCGGGTTGGCTGAGAAGATACATCACACTTCACGCAGACACCACGCAGTGGGGCATTGTGCTGGGCCAAACAGAGAGGAGAGGAAGGGTATCTGCCAGCCGAACTGGGCTGAACCTAGGAGCAACCGTCTATCTGAAGCGCACTCGGGCAGCGCTCAGCGAGGCCCTGCCAGTGGGTAGCTTGGGACGCGTTGCGTCGTGGATACCTGAGCTGCTGCGGTAGCGGTGGCCGTGGTCATGACGTGGGACTGGCCTGTATCGATCTCATTCCCGTCTAATACGCGCGTTACTGTCATATGGTCAGTTCGGTGAACACCTTAGCTGTGGCTCCTGGCCAATCGGTGGCTCGCAAGGTCAATTGGGGACAAGTTACTTTCTCATGAAGTCTGGAGCACGAGGTAGAGGATGCATGTATGGTACAGGAAGACAACAGACCGCGGGTCGCATGCGATATGTGATAGAGCGGGGTGGAAATGGTGTTGGACATGCAAAGTGGGGATGGATATATCGTGTTGGCGCGCGACCGCAGGGAATGGAATTGAGACTGAGATTCTGGTAGGTGAGGTGTCTCGACAAAGGTGCAAGGCGAGGAAGGTGAAGACAGAGTGACAGTTCGAGACCTCAGGAATGGACCAACGCCCGCTGGTGCGATGGTGAACGACGACAATCTCCTCGGGCGTGTGGGTCAAGCCGAAGGAGTCGACGGCGGCGGGTCAAGAGCATGAACCCCGGATTGGCCAATCTCGTGGGTGGTGCTTCGAATCGCGGACAAGGCGATAGATAGTTGTCGATGCGCGAGGATCGTGCAAGATTATGGATGCAGAGAGTAGCGAGTACACGTGTGTGGACATATCGGCGGGTTGAAGAGAAGATGCTGGTTAACGTACGCGCCGGAGAGCGGTCGAAAGCAGAGTCTCCTCAAAGGGGCTCGAGATAATCGTCCTCGATCGTGATGTGTATGTGACGGTCGTGAGACACATCAATGTGCGGCTTGGTTCCAGTCGCCTCGCCAATCCATCGTTTCGCCCTGTTGTCGAGTGAGTCGAGAGACGCACGCGGGGTCGCACCCTTGACACTCCTTGGTGAGCTGGACGAATCCGAGGGCTCCGAGTGTGACAGTGCCGGCGCGTCCATGGTGTCCTAACGAGTAGGCTCGATAGACTCAGACAAGTGGTCGTTCTTCATGACGGAAGCCTTGTACGCGATTGCCCTATCTTTATTGGGCATCTCGCATTGCTGACCGTTGCCGTTGACCCACATGATCTCGGTCACTTCACCGAGCCAGCGCCAGTCTTTGTTGTCTCGCCGGTAGGACACACGCGGCCACACGAGCTTTCCGTCCTCTTCATTCGGCTCGAACACTTCCCGGCCAAAGAGTTCCCAAACCACTTTGAATGGAGTTCGCTCGGTGACCCGAGGCGCAAACGAATCGCGTGCAGACTCCCACACTTGGTCCATCCCAGCGAGCACGACGTTTCGCAGCGATTCGGGCCGATTTTGGAGCGCGTGGATGTGGTGAATCAGTTCTGGGGTGTCGCGGGCGACCTGAGAGTTGAAGCATCGGTGATCGAGAAGGGGATATGTCAGCAAAACGAACCCCCATGTGAAGACAAACACTCACCGAATCCAGGACTATTTTTGTTGCAATATCCAGCCACGCAACCCATTGCTCGTAGGCGTACCGAATCGTCCCGTTGACTTTGGAGGCTCGTACACGTTGCATGTCATTCCTGAAACGTTAGACAACACTACGGTATGGCGGCCGTGCACATCGAGTGAAGACCACGCGTTCGTCTCATTCAGACCACCCACAGGCAGACTCACAGTTCCAGCACTTTGTCGAACACGGCGACCATGAACAACTGCTCGAACACGGCGACCATGAACAACTGCTCGGTGATGTCGGAAAACGACACCTCACTGTCGTCTGGATCCGCGGCGCGAAGGATCTTTTGGCTAGCATTACGTCCTGCAAAGCGAGCACGATTGTTACAAGTTGCCACCCTGTCAAAGTCTGGCATGTACGCGGCCGTGCGGCCCCATTTTTGTCGTGGGAAAATGGATGCCGGTGCTAGGCGGGCAGCCGGTGGTAGGCGGGCAGCCGGTGGTAGGCGGGCAGCCGGTGGTGTGGGCGCTGTCGCTTCTGGTTTCGGCGCGTCGATACACAGAGCGAGGGAGGGCGGTTGTGGTGGAATGTCGAGAAAGCCGGGGGGGATGTCAGTGTGCAGTGAGATGGATGCGACGTGGAGGATGGGATGATGGATGGATGGATGAATGTTTGGTTCGAGTTGGCGTTGGGACGATTGGGTGGCAATTGGCGCTTGGCGCACAGGACGGAACCAAATTCGAACAGGAAAGGGGGGATGGCTCATGTGGCCCACACGCGCTACACACGTGAGGAGCACGCGAAACCTGGGCACGTGACCCATGTGTACCTGTCCTCTACCTGGGCAGCGTGCAGGAGAACATGGCGGACGAGACGATTTATTGGAGTATGTACTAGTTGGAAGAAATACCTTAAGCGTCTAGGCGTAGTAGACCTTAAGCGCATTTGGTGTAACCTCTTGCTGGTGCGAACGGTAGTAGGTATACTAACTTGTGTTTAATGGCAAGAACTTTGAAAGAATAAATCTCTACTGAGGAAAGGACGTACTGCCCTCTCTTATATACCTTTCTGCAGCTATACTAATTGTGGCGTCCCAATGGGTATCACACAATCAGACATCCTAAAGCTGGGCAGCCACAATGACCACCTCGGCCATCGCCAGCACGATACCATTGAGATCCTTGAGGTTTCCAGCCACCTTGTCCTCGCCCGTCTCGATGATGACGACGGTCTTACCACTCACGCTCGCGGCGGCGGCCGCCACGGCGTCCGTGCGGCTAGCTTTTGTCGCGTTGCTCGCCGTCGTTGTCGCAGGGAGGGTAGAGTTTACCGCCGCACTCGACGTGGCTGTGCTAGCCACGGTGGACGAGCTCGACGTCGTAGGCGGGGGGTAGGTGCTCGTCTCGGGCACCCAAGTCTTGACCGGCGGCGTCCAGTCCGGCGTAGGCTCGACCCCCTTGGAGGTCGGCTCTGGTTCTTCCCATTTCGAACTGCTCGTCTTGGGCTCTTCCCACCCGCCACCACCGCCGCCGTCGCCGCCGTCACTGTCAAAAGTCCAGGACATCTGGAAGATGCCCTTGGTGTGGATGTCGCTGTAGAAAACGGCAAACAGCTATTCGTCAGCAGAGAAGGAGAGCACACTCACCGAGGGAGACAGGTCGAGGTCACCGTAGCTGCAGGTCGGGCACTCGTCCATCGCCGGGATGCCACTGGGGTTAGCCGCCACTCTGACACGTCACGTACCCGACAGTAACGCCGTTGTCAGAAGTGATGGTCAACGTCTTGAAACACTGCGGACCAGGGTATCCGCCGCCATACTGCGCCGAGTCTCTCGTCAGCCCCTGCTCCGGGTGCGCGTACTCAGCGCGACGAGAAATTCCGAGTCCGAGTTGACATGCCCTGGGGTCATCAGTTATGCTCACGCGCAACCCCTTCGATGGCGGGCATCGGCAGCACCACGCAGCCACGAGGCATCACCTCTCGACCCCGCCATCACGGCCGCGCAAGACTTACCACAAGCCCCAAGCCCGCAGGAGTACCAAGTCGCGGTGCCCGCATATGTGCGTTTGGCGAGGGCCGCAGCGTGTCGACCGCCGAGCGGGGGTTGTAGCTGATTGTGACGTTGGCGTTGCGGGGGGCTACGGCTGCGTTGGCGTTGCGCGCGGCTATGGCGCTGTGTCGTTTGTTCCGGGGGTGGGTTTTTGCTGCTAAGGTCGTTGTGGCAAGGGATAGGGCCAGGAGGGTGGTGAGGTGCATTGTTGGTTTGGTTTGGACAGCGTTCGTAGCAGAGGAGGAGGTGAAGACTGTGCCAGTGTGAGTGGTGTTGCCGCTGGACCAACAGCTTTGAGCTTCGTTGAGTGAGGGAGGGACCGCGAGGAAGGAGTGAAGAGCAGGGGAAGCAGGAGTATCGAGGTGTTGGAAAGAGGGTCGTCGGGCAAACAAAACGAGAGTTAGTCTAGCTTGGTGGGTGGGGATCTGTGATGGACAAAACCGCTGTGCGTGTGTGTGAGGATGGATGCGAATGAAGGGAGCGCCGCGGGGGTGTCAGTTACGCGGGGGTGATGCAACGGTGTCAGTTGGATGCGTGTGGTGGGATCTCAGCTCATCAGCGTGAGCGTATACTTGTTGGGGTGCTAGTCGCGTCTGGTCCGGTCCGGGCTGGACAGGAGTGCAAGGCAGGCAAGACGGGTGAGTATGGTGAGCACGACCCGCGTCTGGTCAGTGCGACGCGACTCGCCGAGGCGCGACTAGCTGAGACGCGCTGACAAGACGCGTGAGTAAAAGAGAGGTCATGGGCTTGTACTCCAGGGCAAGCTCACTCTTACCTCAAGGCAAGGCCAAGGACAGGCCCTACGAGGAGTGGGTAAAGAGGAGAGAAAGAGACGCGGTCTGTGTGCAGCCTGTTCGGCACTGGCACGAGCCTCGAGCTATGGGCCGGGTGTTCCAGCGACCCGAAAAGCGAGCACCCCGACCGTGCCGCCGCACCCTCTAAAGCTCCCAAATGTATAGGAATTGGAACTATATGCATGTAGTAAGAAGATGACAAGAGGACGCGTCGACAGGCATGCATTTAGGGTTCCGGAGAAGGTCAGGGACTGGCGCCGGTGAGCCGGAACGCGATGGCCGCGATGCTGCTTACGTTTAGTGTAGTTGCGTGCATGCATGACTTTGACTAGCGTACGCATAAATGAGCGGGCACGCGACCATGTACCATGCATTATACCGTGCCATATGCATGTGCTATGGCTGGACCTGCTCCAGGTATTTGTCCTGCCACGCACTGGCGCATTGGCTGCCTGACGCTCACGCAATCTGGGTGACTAACGCGGGCGAACGGACTCCGCTGAACACTTCCAGTCCTCCTAGCCCTGGTGTACCTCACCAGGAAGCGGCCACTGTTGCGGAGTCGTAAGACGTCTCCAAGAGCATGAGCGTCTAGCTGGGTAGGCTCGCCAGGTCCGTCCGGGAGACATCAGTCGAACGTGCGCGACTGCGACTGGTAAACGTGTCTGTGAGGCTTGACTCGGTGACCCAATGTGAAGGTCAGCACGCCCGGCTGGACTTGGCTACTGCCCTACCACCACACACCCAGGTCGCCAGTCTCGACCCCGAGTTGCGACAATGGGCAGCCAGCATGAACGACCATCAAAGCACTGGACCTCGTGCCACGAGCCTGTATTCGCCACCCAGATAGTGGTAATTACGTAAGTCCATCCTTCAATCTCTGGGGTCTTTTGAACGAGAATAGCAACTGCTGCCCACTCCCAAGGGCCACAAGGGTAGACATGGATAGGGTAGAGAGCGCGCAGCGCTGTCCAGGATCAAGCAGCAAAGCAGCGCTCAAAATGGAAGTCAGCACAGGGAGCGAGTATCTCCTGGCCCTTGCTTTCCTGCCTGTTTGTTTCTGTAAACACGTGCCGAGAGGTAGCGACCGATGTCCAGCTCAGCCGGTAAGTGGCCACGACAAGCAGCTGGCCAGCAGCAGCAACAGCTCGCTTGGATCGGCGAGAGAGACATTTTTGCTGCAGATATCCATTGACTACATACCTCGTGCGCATCATGGGGTTTGCTCGCTGGCCGACACGGCGCCCGTACTCGGGGTCTCGTGAGCATGTCATGACGTCGAGAGAGAGTGAGCTGGGGGCCCGTCGGCCACCGAGGTATCAGGACAGGGCAAGCGAGCCGAGAGAGAAAGTAGTGCTGCTGTAAGGTACCATTGCCATGGGCTGCAAACATGCAGATGTAGAAGGAGGAGGAGGAGGAGCAAGAGGAAGAAGAGCAGGAAGAAGAACAAGGGATCTGCGGGTCTGAAGAAAAACTCGGTAAAAGGCAGAAGACCAGAGGATGAGTAGGGATCGGCTCTGATGCTCTGCGTGTCTAGGGCGCAAGTGGTAGGCCCTGAGATTAGGATTGCTTGCTTACATCTGATTACAGAACGCATCGTCATTATCGGATTGATATTAATACATGGCACTCAGGAACATAATCAATCTCAGGGTTTGCACAGGGTGAGTGTCTGTGCGCGCGCCCTCTGCGCCCTCTGGCTGTACCGCAGTTGGGTGTGTTGGGTCTGTGCGGTGCGGTGCAGTTCTTGTTCAGATGTTCAGTTTATTGCCTCTTGTACTCTCTTCTACTACTTCTTCTACTCCTCCTCCTTCTTGCTGCATTACTCGTAGTATACTCTACTCGCACACACTCAGCCATCGCAACCCAACACCTCAGCCCAAGCCGCATCGTCTCATTCCTCGCTTGGCTCGTCCATCACACACCTCCCCTACCCACCCCGTGCGCCACCAGACTCTTGTCGCACACACCCACATTACACGGCAAAGGCAAACTGGCGCTGTAGCTACCACCTGCTGCACATCGTTACAAACATCTCACCATCGCTCCTCAACCACCAACCCCACTCGACCCCGCGGCCGACCCACTGAAGCAAGCCGGTCCCCGCCGGCGCGTGAGCCTCTCTGTCGTAGAGGCCCAACCCCCTTCCCCTCTACTGTCTGCTCCGGCCAGTTCAGCTCTACCGTCGAATCGCCCGTCAAGACCCCGCGCCCGTACGATGCCCTTTGCGTCGTCGCCGCGCAGCATGCGCACGGCCAAGACGAGCAAAAAGCAGCAGTCGCGCATGCGACGCGCCATTCTCATCTTTGCGGTCCTCCTCGGCCTCTTTCTCGTCGGCACGGTCATTGTGCTCTCGACCGTTTCCTACTACTTTGGCGTCCCGACAGAGGCCTACCTCACTGAAACCGAGGTGCCGTGGCGCCCCAGCGACGCCATCCCGCTCCTCAAGAGTGACGAGGAGATTCAGGCCGCCGGCGAGGCCGTCGGGGATGTCGCTTGGCGGCGCGAGACCCAGGACGAGTCGGCTGCCGCGGCCAGTGCTTCTCTGCAGCCCTCTGCCGACGCCGGAATGGCCGACAGCGCCCCCGTCAGTCTCTGGGACAACCCCTGGGGTCCCGACGGCAGGGGCACTGGTGGCTACTGGATGAGGAGCGGGTGGAACGGGACCGTCCAGGAGACAAAGTCTTGGGACAGGTTGTACAATGTCTCTGTCCGGTGAGTTGTCGCGTGCAAAGCAGCAGCTAACGGCGTAAGTGAGGGCGAAAAGATTCCCCGCATCATCCACCAGACGTGGAAGAGCGATACGCTGCCCGAGAAATGGCGCAAGGCTTGGCGCGAGTGCCGCGAGGGCATGCCCGACTACGAGTACATGCTGTGGACTGACGAAGTGTCTCGCGACTTTGTGGCCACCCACTACCCGGACCAGCTGTCCATGTTTGACTCGTACAAGTACCCTATCCAGCGCGCCGACTCGATCCGTTACATTATTCTGCACCACTTTGGCGGCATCTACATGGACCTCGACATTGGGTGCCGCAGGCGCATGGACCTGTTGCTCCAGGGTGACTGGGAAGTGCTTTTGCCCATCACCAAGCCCGTCGGTGTATCAAACGACTTGATCTTCTCGTCCAAGGGATCAGCGTTCATGGACGACACTGTGCGTGGCCTCAAGTCGTTTGACCACAACTATGTCTCCAACTATCCCACCGTCATGTTCTCGACAGGACCAATGTTCCTGTCGGCCCAGTACTCGATCTACACGGCGTCCCACCCCGTCACCATTTCCAACCCGCGCGCACAGGTCCGGGTGCTGCCCAAGGCGCTGTACGGCAAGAATGCGCCAGAGGCCCTCGTCCCGCACTCGTTCTTCTCGCACTTTTACGGCTCGTCATGGCACTCGGACGACGCGGGGGTCATTACATTCCTGGGCAAGTGGGGCAAGAACCTCATGTACCTCGGCGTCGCTGTGCTCATTTTCCTCGGCGCAAGGCTCATATGGCAAAAGTCGTGCAAGAGCTCGTCGCGCGGGTCGCAGCAGTACCAGCTTTTGCCTGTACTTGGCAACATTCCCGAATCAGGACGTACCTCGCCAACGAGCTCCTTTGGCTCGGGCCCGCTCAGCCCAACATTCGAGACACCACCCGACATTGGCGGCGCGCTCCGCCGCGCTGGCAACATTCTGCTCGCGGCCCCCGCAGCCCTCGTGTCAAGCGACAGGCGGCGCCAGCGCGGCTGGCTCTATTTCGCGCCGGCAATGTTCCAGCCCGCGCAGCCAGCAGGGCGCAGGCGGACAGCCTCGGAGGCGAGCCAGCTACCCCACCGGCGGCAGCGGGATGTCGGCGCCGCGCCGCCCGTGCCGTCGCCGCCGCCATACGACCATGTCACCGAGTATGCCGACGAGGCAATGGACGAGGTCGACGAGTTTTTGAAACGCAACGACCCCCCAGCGTGGGCCAAGGATAGGGTGTAGCGAGGCATGGGGGTTTCTGGCATTATTTCATTCGGCAAACTCATTTTTGGAGAAAAGCAAAGCAAAGCAAAGCATAGAGAGTTTCCCGTGTTTGGGGCTCGACCATTACAGAGTTTTAATCCAACCACTATCATTAGTCACAATACTGGCTCTTCATCCATCAGCAGCACAGGCACAATGCACCGTTTCGCATACTGCACAAGTACATCAGCTGCGGCATTGGTTTTATCTGATTACAGACTTTGGCTGGTGAATCACTAATAGCAGAATTCAAACAACTGTAGCTATAGGCACGAATCAATTCGGACAGACCGCATCGCCCCAGCTGAAGACAGCGGTACACGGGCAAACCAGCCCACGCGGTGTTCAAGGCGGCGAGGAGTGCCCGCGCCGCCACGACCTGGCCGCGTCGGTCTTCGTGGCCGCTCGAGCTACGCGTTCGAGCGTCGCGGTCGCGGTCGCCTGGGGTGTGTGCGTTATGGCTGTACATAGCATGTGGTGACAGTCGTCCTCCTCTGTCCGCGCTTCTACAGCAGCGACTGGTGGATGCAAGATTAGGACGGCTAGTGAGAAGGATAGCGGGATTTCCGGACTGGTCTCGGGATCTCCGGGCATGTCTGTGCCCGTGTCATGCGACTTGGCAGATGCAGGAGGACACTTTGAGGAAGAGAGCAGCATGCACTCGCCCGCACCCACCCAGATCTGACCTAGGAATCACGCAGTGCAGCGCAGCATTGAGAAACGGAGGTCATCCCAAAGCAGTGGTCATGACTGCGCTGGTGGTCGTTACTGGTGCCTCGTGTACCTTTGCGGGGACCTTGATCCAGCGTCTGCGTGGGTGGTAGTCGGCCGACGAGCACCGTCGGCCGCCGGCCACTGTCCTCCGTGCCAAGTGACAGAGCAGCAGCTTGGCAGCAGCGCTCGGCGCCATGCTCGGTCCGAAGCTGTCGGTTGGCTCGGGCTGTAGCTCGGCGTCGGCCGTCGCGGCCAATGATGAGAAGCCTTGGGTCGGCTTGTGACGCCGTAGGTCGCTTCTTGGCGCTGGTCTGTGTACGACAGCGTTGTGGGGATCCAGGGGTATCTGATTGGCACTCGGGGCTTTGCTTCTGCAAGGACGATGTGGCCATCGTGCAGATACTGACGCCAAGCACGAAGCCTGCCAGTCGGCCGGTGTTGCATGCAGTAGCAAGTGCTGATTGCCAGTCGGGTCGCATTGCTCTCCAATTGTTGGCCTACGTGCATGCTTTCGCCGACCTCTGTGCATCGGTTGCATGGTACACTCCGCTTTGAGTGGCATTCACATCCTATTCGCGATACTGGTACAACTCGCTCTGGCTCTCACGATTCAACTCACATCCAGCCCTAGGCACACCCCACAAGCCCAGTGAACATGGCACTCCCGGCATGCTGATGACAGACAACACTCGCCTCGAGCGGTGCCGGTCCCAGCAGCTTTACACACTCACTAACCAGCATCCTCGCCTCGACAGCGACCTTCTCCGCGGCGGTATCCACAGGCAGGCCGACAGTGTTCACAACCCGGGCAACACGGAACGCCCAGTCACTCGGCCCCTGCCTCCCAGTCGGGGGCACAAGCGCGCGCCCCTCCCCAGGCGGCACATACGGGATCCAGCTGGACCGCACCACCCCAGCGCTCTCGTCGACCCACAGCGCGGTCAGTGCCGCGCCCATCGCTTTCGTCGTGGCGTGCAGCCCCCCGCCGAGCGCGTGCAGCTGGCCAGTGACTGCGTCGACGCGCGCCCACACGTCCGGGGAGAGGCGGAGCCAGTACGGGTGCCGCGTGACGTCGCGGAGCTGCTCGTAGGGCTTGTTGAGCAGCGTGTCGGCGTCCAGCAGTGTGTGGTAGGCGGTCAACAGCTCTTCCCGCGTAATCTGTCGTCAGCTCACGGTGGGAGGGGTGCGTACAGAAAGGACGCCCTCGGCGTTGGGCTGGGTCCAGAAAAACTCGTCATAGTACACCCTGTGGGTCTTGGCTACGCGCGCGACGAGGCGGCGGAGCTTGCTCGCCGGTTGGCCGGTCAGGCAGGTGTAGGTCGCTGCAGGCGTGTGCGAGGTGGAGACTACTTGCCAGGGCCGGTCGGGGCGGGCTTTGGGGTGTTGGGTGGCTACGAAGAGGTGGCGCGTGTAGGACTCGTTTGCGTATGACATTGCGCCGGGGTTACGGGTCAAGTTGAGGTGGGTTAGGACTTAAGTAGTTGTTGCGAGGGGATGACTACGACGCGTGAACGTCTGCCGCGCGTGAAGGCATGAGAACTAGCGCCCGCTGGCTGTGAGTAAGAGTAGCATTGCAAGGTAGGGTGGTTCTATTCATTCACCAGATAGCTGCGATCAAGAGGCGTGCGCTGATCTTATCAGCGCAATTGTGGCATTGTTTCAGCGATGAGCATTCACGCCGAGGCTGTCGGGGCTGATCTACCTGTGCTGTCCCGAATGCCGAGTCAAACCCAGTGTGAACTTTTAGCCTGGCAAGCCTCGGCTGATGACAAGTCAATCTGTTGGATGCATGCTGGTTGGCTACAAGCAGTAGCGACGGGGAAGGAAGATGAGGCGCCTGATTTCTGCCCTGATTTATTACTCTTTTAGCGCAAAGAAACGCAATTGAAGTGTGCCATCAAAGTATCATCTCGGGCACCAAGAAGAGATCTCGTTCTGCGAATCATCTTGTGGTCTGTGAGAATGTTAAACTGTGTCGTGTTTATTGCGGGATGTCTCGAGCATAAGCGACATTATGGGATGCAGCTTCGGCCTGACCCACTGAATGCCGTAGTTGTTACCGCGGGTCTCATGGAACTTACTCCGTGTATGACTCTCCAAGGCTCATCACTCAGTGAGATGCCGAGCACTGACGATCAAGTGGAGCACAAGCGTCAAGCGACATTGTACGAGGCTTCTCGCCGTGAAGCGATGTTGTACGACTTCTCACCAACGCTGGGCATCCTCTGAACGTTGTACATTTAAGAGTCTCTGCAACCTTCTCTCTCAGCATCCCTGCCATCCACACGCTTATCCATGTAGCTTCCAACCCCCGTCCTGGCCTCCCGTCCTTCGGTAAGAGACCTTGGGTCCTCGTCACGGCCTGGAGAATGCGGGTGCGCTGTGCTGGCATCGAATGCCCCCAGCAGCCTCTGCCGCTGGCTGTATCCCTGTCCATCCAGAGGCCGCTACCCGGCATGGTACATAGTGTCCACCGCCCGTCCAGCGGTTACCAGCAAACCTTTGGTGGTCTTGGGTCAGAGTGGCGGTCTGAATTGGCTGTCCCACCAGTCCCACTGCTCGTATCCACTCCACAAGCCGTCTTGTAATACAGGTTGCGATGACTGATGACGATGATCGTCCAAACCATCCAACGCAAGTGCGGCCGGGCATACGGCAGCCTCGAGACTGTATAGGACATAATGGCCGGTTGCCTAGAAAATAGGACGTACATGGTAGGGCAGAGTACACAGCATGGGGCAATAATCGCGATCCGCCTGAAGGTGCTTGGAGTACATATCTCAAGGTGTACAGTAGGACGTGCTTCCGTCCAGGCCCCACTTGTCGCCACTTGGCGAACGCCGTTTGGTGAACATGAGCGTGTACCGTACCCAGCTGGTGATACGTGGGAGATACGTGGGACGGTTCCGGATGCAGAAGATGCTGCTCTGGAAGAGTATACCCGAAAGCGCGCAGGGCACTTTAGCCCGCGAATCAAGAAGACCAAGGTGATCCAGCGACCGCCGAATACACTCTTACGTCGTAGGCTCTATGAAGCGCGGATGAAGCTTCGAGTTGATTATCACTCGATTGCAGACAACTATCTGGTTCGCCTCCCTTGCCGCTCAGCGGACTAGGATGCTGCCCCCATGGTTCAACACCCTTGGCCCCACAGTGCTGACGCTCATGACCCGTGGGGCCTTAGCAGGCGACTCTGGGAAGCCGCGGGCACGGCCGATGTGAGAGATGAGGTGGAGAAGCATCCTTACTGGATCTGGTTTGAGACAAGTCGAGCTGCAAGCATTGGAGACCGATACTGCACAGGCGCCGCAAGATGCTGCGAATCTTCCAGAATGGCTACAGTACAGTAGGACTGAACAGGACAGCGAGGCTAGAGTCTTGGCTGCGCCACCACCGCTCCGGAATTGGCTGTCTGGCGATTCACCACTGTCATCAGCTGTGGCAAAGGCTCGACACGTTTGAGCATGACCACTCGATCCGTCCTTTTCTTCTGCTCAGTGCGGCGAGCTTGGGGCGCGCCGTGCCACAATCTTGCAGTCAAAGGAGTCTGCAGAGCCGGTTGAGGCAACACCATCATCGACGCGTCTTCCACCGATCGACATCAAGAACATAGCGTGATCCAGCGGTCGCCGTGGCTGGCCTTGATTCTGGATCTCCACCTTTCTCGAAGTATTACGGAGAGAACATGGCTTCTGGTGCGCGCTGAATTGACCCCACATCTGCCGAGCAAGCCCCAATTGAAGTATTATGTGTGCTTGAACAAGCAGCTGGGTCGCCTGTTGGAGACTAGGCTTGTGGTGTGGAACGCTTTCCCAGTTTCCTGGCCCGTACAGAGTCCATATTGGGCCAAGACATTCGCCCAGCGCCACAGCAACCCGCACATCTAGATGCCGAACAACAGGAGATACACATGGGCAAATTGTGGTCAAGGTATTCGATCAGTGTATGGCTGATATCGCATAAGCCGGCACATTGAAGTCTGCCCCGGATTTGCAGCCCAGAGGGTGGCATCCCACTCGTGAATGGCCTTGTCAGCGTTTGCGTACGCCTCCTATTTTGCGCCTTGGCTCCATGCAGCTTGGAGGAGCAGCTCGCCCGGCCCTTCACTGGCCCAGACTACCACGAAGCACTCTTGACGAGCCTGCAAGTCATGCCAGTGTAGCCCAGCTCATCTTTTGTTGAACAAGTCTGCGGTCACTACGAACTGTGGTCCCATGTAATCAACCAGGCGATCCAAGGCCAAGTTTCTAGCATCTCCTGGCCGTTGCGGCCTATCCCCCCTCCCCGTTGCCACTTTGCCGCGTTCACCAGTCTCCCAGAGGCTATGCTTGGGCAGTGGCACAGTGCCGTCTTCCTGTACCACATCCCCCCCAAAGTCAGCTTCCCTGTCTCTGGAAGCAATCTCCCGTCTTGCCAGCACATGCGTGGACCCTATTAGACCTGGTAAGTCAGGCTGCACAAGGTACCTGCTAACTGTCAGCCTTTCCATAGTCTTGAGGACCGTTTGGCCAGCAATAAACAAGTGTCTGTTTGTCATCACGACGAGACACGACTGATCGACGATACTCTCGGACTCGGATACATACAACCCTTGCAGAGGCCACCCATCAGACGCCACCCATTCCTTTGCACTTCAGCTCCCTTGACCGCTCCAAGGAGGCCGCGTACCAACAATGTAACTCTGTTCGCGCCCACCATCCTCGGTGCAAGTGCCTCGGAATTCGTGGACGACCGACGTGGCCATTGTGGTAGACGGTGTGGCCGTAATCGACAACATGTGCCACCAGGAGATTTGTGCCTCGACGGCTCAAGAGGCTCTTAACGAGATCAGGATTGATCTATACGACTGTGGTAACAACGGCACACATCGCATGTGGCGACATGAGTGGGCCGAGGGGGGTTCATTTCGCCTACGAAGCAAAGTGAAGGGTGCTTCTCATCTCGGGACGGAAGCGAGCTTGGCTAGCAGCGGGCGACATGTACAGCTCCCATTCGCAAGTCTGACTGATGACTGTGGTCACAGGTGCTGGGAGGGTGCCAGCTCGGCATGCACCACCCAGAGGCAAGTCACTTTCGACCCCAGATGCGCCTGGAAGATGGCTGGTGTCCACAAACGCTTCAATTGGCAAAGACGGCTTGGATGAATACAGGAAAGCATGTGTTGGGCCAGGGGAGTTGTGTCAGGCCGCGCTGAGGGTGAATCTCCAGACGGCTCTGAAGTTGCTCTTCCAGCATCTCGATCAGATCGCGTTGAGCGTTGTACAGCTGGGAGGTGCCAAGCACCTACCATCTTGAGCTCACAAAAAGCTCGCATAGACGTGCGTGTGCTCCACGACCGTGGCATTAATCTCTTGGTGAGCCACCTCGCCGGGCTCTGGATAATCTGCCATCCACAGGACCAGAACGCCGATGCCTGGCTAGGCTTTATGGTTACAATCCTTGGACGGCTCATGGGGCAGGATGTCGCTGGTGTGCGAAAGATGGTTTTCGAATGAGATTGAATATTGCGTGGATGCGCAGAGGGTGTGGTTGTTGACGACGTGGCACAAGTCCACACACAGGCCAACATGGCTGGACAACATGGCTGGACAACATGGCTGGACAACCAGAGGACAGGACGGCTCGATTGGGACCGGGGAAACTGCTGTCTGGATGATCGAGATACCGATGCTGGGCTCGTTTGTGCAACATGGCTGATCTGAGGCACCATGGGCTGTAGGCGGGCCTAAAGCTCGACTGTCTGCTAAGCGTCGACCGCCAGCTTCTGTAAGGCTGCCACGGACGGTAGTATTGGTCAACACTGGGACAAGATACCTTCGCGGATGCGGGTTTCGCGAACAGCCCAAGCAAAGGTGCAATTTTTCGAAATGTCCCCATTATGTGGCCAGGCGCCTCACCCTTGAGGTTCGCTGGCATCTCCGTTCATCTCTCTGACCATAACGATCTTCTTGGCGGGCATCGCCATTAGCCACACAATCCAATTCGGCCACCATTCCACACACTATGTTGCCGCCGCATCCACGGCTTGACGCGGGGGTTGAGTGGGGCAGGTCATCTCTCATCGATTGCGGTGTATGTTCATCACGCCCCGTTGGCCTGCGCTGGCCGCACACTGACGGGGGGACTGAGGATACTCTGTGAATGGTGAGACGTGACCAGGCCTGCTTTCATGTGTAGCTGCAAGTCGAGGAAGTCGAGGTAAGTTTGGCCCAGCCTTAGCTAAGGTTACACAGTGCACCGCAGCTTGTATCCCAGAACTCACCAACGACTGCTCCTGGCGTCTTGTTGTGTTGTTGTCAAAGGGTGTGAGATGGCTGTGCATCCGAAGGATGCTGTCCTTGTATGCACATGCAGTGATCATGCATGAGTAGTAAGCGGACAGAGAGAGCGCGAAAGGGACTGAGATTGCAGTTGTCACAGTAGATTGTGGTCTGCCCAGTGGCCACACATCGCACCTGCAACAGTGTCAAGACTCAATGCCATGTTGCATCCCAATCATCTTACAAATGCTGTCCATTTTACTGCCTTCTGCCACTGCCAGCCTGCGTACCTACTTCTTGCGCTCACCGTAGGCGCGGGTAGCATAGTCTCCGTTCTCGACGATAACGTTGGCGGGAACCTGGGCCTCGCCCTTGATGTACCTGCTGATGATATCCTTTGTGCCGGCGGCGTAGCGCGCCTGGGCGTCGAGGGTGGTACCCGAGTAGTGGGGGGTCATGCCGTTTCCGCCGCCGAGGGGGTTGGTCATCTTGCGCCAGGGGTGGTCCTTTGGCGCGGGCTGGACGTCCCAGACGTCGCCGCCGTAGCCGCGGATGGCGCCCGACTCGAGCGCGTCGACGACCGCCTGGCGCTCGCAGATGGCTCCGCGCGCAGTGTTGACGAGCCACGCTCCGGGCTTCATCTTGGACATGAGCTCCTTGTTGAACAGACCCTTGGTGCCTTCGTGCAGGGGGCAGTTCTGTCGTCAGCTACTGGGACAAGCGCAGGTACTCACAATGGTGACGACGTCGCACTGGGCGAGCATCTCCTCGAGGCTGTCGACACGGCGCGCCTTGATGCCCTTCTTGGCCTCGGCGGGCAGGTCGGTGTAGTCAAACCAGAGGAGCTCCTTGGGGTCGAAAGCCTCGAGACGCTGCAGAACGCGGTAGCCAATACGGCCGCAGCCGACGGTGCCAATGACCTTGCCCTCGAGGTCGTAGGCGTTGCGGGCAATGGCGGCGACGTCCCACTCGCCGGCGGGGATCTGGGTGTGGGCGGGAATGTAGTTGCGGACAAGCGAGAGCATGACCATGACGACGTGCTCGGCGACCGACACGACGTTTGAGCCAGTGACCTCGGCGACGGTAATCTTGTGCTTGTTGGCCGCGTTCAGGTCAATGTGGTCCGAGCCGACACCGGCGGTCACGCAGAGCTTGAGCTTCTTGGCCTTCTCGACCAGGTCGGCAGTCAGGTAGCCAGGGTGGAACGGGGTCGTGATGAGAATCTCGGCCTCGGGGAGCTTTTGCTGGAAGACAGAGTCGGCGCCCTCCTTGCTGTCAGTGACGATGAAACTGGGGAGTGTTAGCTCGCTATCCACCAGCTCGACCTCGCCCGTGCTCACTCAAAGCCCTGCTCCTTGGCCCACTCCTTCATGCCGAGGGCGTTCTCAATGGTGCCGAGGAGCTTCTTCTCCTCCTGGGCAGACTTGCCGCCAGAGTAGAGGACACAGAGGATGGTGCGGGCCATGGTGGTGCTGATGTGGTAGGTGGGGTGGGGTACTGGTAATGAGATGCGATGTGGGAGCTGGGTCTAGACCGTGAGACTCGCTTTATACCAAGTGAGCCTCACCCCACCCGCGCGGCATATGACCACACGATGCGCACCACATCGTCGCTGCAAGAGTAGGTGTGGGAAGAGTAGCAGTAGCATGAGTCCTGCCCACCAGAGACACTCGTGACGCGCCAGACATTCCATGTCGGACCCCGGCAGCCCTGCCAGTGCCTCGGCTTTCATTCTCATTAGATTAGTGCAGCAGCAGTGCAGGGCCCAGGCGTGGGCTGACCCAACAGCAGCCCCAGCACCAGCAGCATCTCTGTTGACAAAAAGGTCCTGCCTCGTCTCGAGCCATGCCCACTGCAAGAGAGAGAGAGAGCAGTGGAGGTAGCCGATGACCCCGGTCCCATCCACCACCAAGTGCAGTACGTGTGCCTCCGACACGGAAAACCTCCCTCTCTCTGTGTCTCATGCATGGCGGGTCACGAGGTGTCTCTCTGTGTGGGCTAGACCTCTTGCTCCCTCTCTCCTCTGCTCTTCCTCCTGTCGCTGCTTGGCTGTTGGGCATTCCGTCACAAAAGCCAAGGGATATGTGGGCTCGACGCAGACACCGCGCGATACCCGGCCGGGTATCCCGGGCAACACCACCACTTGTATTTGAGAGGTGACCATTTGAGATGACCACGCACGTCGTTTGAGATTACAACGTACGCCGTTTGAGATTACCATGTACATCGTTTGAGATTACCTTTGACGAGGAATCCTGGAATCGAAGCCTTGCTGATCTCAACGTACTGATAGCAGCACATGCCGGCCCCGTGATACGGAAAGTCTGCTTCGTGAGGGTATCGGCTGTCGGAAGGACTGATAACAGGCCCATCTGCTTTGGTTGTTCAACCGCCTTTTGATCGTCAAATGAGCACGGCATCAGCAGACCGTCGGCTCAATCTCTTGGACGCCGGGGAGCCTCAGCGTCTACTGATGACCCAGTGTCTGTCCCAGTAAAGGCAACAGACCGCAGCTGCATGGATGTCGTCAACGTCACTGGGTCTTTGCGGTTCGAAGAATGCCGTGCCGTGCGCACCAACGGACAATCTCATCAGTCAGCTGGGCTTGGCCGAGTATGTGTTGATGTGTTTCCTTTGGAACATGGTCATCAACTCGCACACCCACAATATCATGTCTATCCACGTCGCCACGCAATGAACTTGCCATTGCTATTCGCAACTGGCCAAGGGCATCATTGATCCCCTCCTCCGTCTGAACCACCAGCACAGCGGCGTTCATGGCCAGCCAGATGTAGTGTACCATCAACTCGGCCACATCGACCGTCGTGATTATACTCGGCGGCGGACGAGGGGCACGACCTGGCTCCAGTCCGCCTAGGGGGGATATGTAGTTGGCCGGCCCGACCCAAGCGTTGCTGCCAACGTGCCCTTGCTCTCAGCGTGCTTGCATCCAGCCCAGTTTTCCGGTTCGGTGCGAATACTTGCTCTCAGAGTGCCCCATAGCTCTTGTATACACGCAGAGCGGATTGGCTGCAGACGCTGTTGCGGTCAGAGTGGGTGGTGGTGCCTGCTGTCGGGTATTTTTTCCGTTGCTATCAGAGTGGTGCCACCGACGAACAATGTTGCTATCAGAGTGGGATGCTGACAACAGACCGCGTCAGTGGGAGACTGGGTCGTTGCTGCCAAGGTCTGTAGCTCGGATCATGACTCCGTAGTGGACCCTCAGACTAGAGGTTGATGCTTCTACATATCGGCAGCGACAGCATATATAAGATCCCTCAGTGGTTCACTACAGACACATCCAACAGTTCAGTCGCACTGCAGCTAGATCTCACATCTACACTACAAGCTACACCCTCACAGTACACACTACCAATCAATTACCATGTCCAAGTTCACCGCCGAAGACAACAAGAAGGTCATCGCCGAGTACTTTGCCGAATACTGGGGCAAGGGCAACGCCGACATTGTAAGTCTGCTGCCTTAATGCTTTCACTGACCCACCAGGTCGACAAGCTCTGCGACCCCAACTACCTGATCCACTATCCCATGCACGGCCCCGTTGTGAGTGGCCTGGCGCCCAGCGGCGACAACAGCTGACAGATCGCAGAAGGGTCGCGAGGCATCGAAGAAGATGCTCAACGACTTTCGCGCCTCGTTCCCCGACCTGACCTTTTGGGCTGTCGGACCGCTGATCGCGGAGAACACGCCCGAGGGCGACTTTGTCGTTGGCCGGTAAGTGACGTGACACAACAGTAGAGCAAGGTGCTGACAAGATTTAGCTGGGACGGAGGAGGAACCCACACTGGACCTGCGTTCGCCGACCTGGCGATCGGAGCCATTACGGCCAACACTGGCAAGAAGATTCGCTTTACTGGAACGACCATGTTCCGCATGGAGAAGGGCAAGATTATGGAGGAGATGGGCGAGGAAGGTGCCCTTAGGGCTTTGTCGCAGCTTGGCATTGTTGGGGAGCTGCGTTGGACTTAGGTCGTAGACGAGCATGAACCTTTGGCCATTGTTTTGAGCCTTGCGGCATGGGCCTCGGCATGGCAACTCTTTACGGCTCTTGCTATTTTGACTTTGACGCGGACATCGTTCACACTGACACCGCCACCCTGCTATTGTGAACATTCTGAGCAGACCTACGGCACAGTGACAAGTTGCCGAAGGGAGCACCTCACCAACTCTCCTGCAACCAGCAACAGCAACATGGCAGACGCAGAAGGTCAATGGATCTCAGCAACAGCAAGCAGTATCACTCGCACGAGATTCAGCATAAAGCACGCAATTCTGACTTGCAATGGAATTGTATATGCAGGGGGGGACTGTGAATGCAAGTCGGGGGCAAGGTCATCTCGCCCCGACTTTCGTCGACGCCGACCCTCAATCTACCTTCTAGCTCACACATTCAGATTTGCCCCACAGACATGCCAGTGTCGTGCTGGTGTGGGGAGCCGGCGGCTCTCTGTCCCAGGACCGATAACAACTCGGCGGCCGGGGTGGTCCCCCAACCGCATGCGCTTGATGGCGCGGTGGAGGTCGACTTTGACATTCTCGGCGGCGGGGAGCTGGATCCAGCTCCGCAAACCCTTAGAACCTTTCATCAGCTTGTGAGTAGGTTGGGGGATTCAGTAGTCAACTCTTCTAGCGGCAGCTTGGCAAGCAGACACAGAGCCTATGGCCCTATGAGAGTCACCGCCCGGCTACCACCTGCTCAAACGACACCCCCGTGGCTCACAGCCCTGTCCATTTTCGGTGCCCAACGATCAACACTGATACTTTGGCTTTGCATGGCTGGGGGTGTAGGAGCAGGCCATGTACAGAGGATAGTGCTTTCTCGGACAGGCACCGGAGTGGGCACAGACCACCGGCGGCTTGACGGACTGGACAAGCCGAGGATCGCACGACCAGCTGCGATCCCTACCTGCTGCGCGTGTTGGGGACGCACCAAGCCCTATGTGTGAGAGTTTGCATAGCATCGGCGGATGCTGACTACTCCGAGATAATCAACATAGTCTGCATCAGTTGCACGGAGCTCGGAGGTTGTTGGAGTAGACCCTGTCCTGCAGGGTACGGCGCCTGTTCTCACAGCTGCACAACAGGCTCTCCTCACGATGGGAGACATTGGTCGATCCATGTCGGCGGTGGCTTCACGCCACACGGCACAAGCGCCTCACGCGCCTGCAGGTGTGCAGCGAGGGGGACGCCACTCTGCTAGCAGTATGGGGCGAGCCATCCGGCCATGAGTTTCCCTGTCCTCGCTTCTGGACAACTCACCTCCACCTTGAACAAACCTTTGTGCTCTCCATCCTGCCCCCGGGGGGCCAGCAAAGGACAACCTGACTCCGGCGCCACATTCCCGCTTCCCCATCAGGAGACCCCCCAGAACGCGCTCATAGCGCCGCCACAACTAGGTCGCTCGACGCTCGGGCCACTGGCGGCGCTGCCAGTACGACCTTTTTCTCCTAATCCGTCATTGCTTTCCCCATGGACGCTGACCGTGTTTGTGCTCGCCCCGTGTGGCCCCTGGTAGATGGTTCGCGATGGACCGCCTGGCTTGCCCGGCTAACCCGGTTTGTGAGGCTGGAGAGGCTTGAGCGCTCCGCCTATTGTGCGAGCCGTGCTGGCGGCTACTCGTGTCGTCTGATACCTGGATCACCGTGCACGCCGTGGCATCCCTCTCCCTCGATGTGGCTCAGCGTGTGAAGGAGCGAGGACACTGGTCGTTTCTCGTTATCCACCTGTTCTACGGCCGCCGCCCGCATGCCAAGCCTGTGGCCTCTGCGACAATCGGCTGACAAGTCTGTTACAGAGCACCTGGCCTCTGTCCGTGGTTTGGGTATATAGAGACTGACCGAGCGCTGACAGTTGGTCCTGCCCCACCACACCTCTACACCTATCTAACGCGCACCGCACTTCTTACTCGACTCATCCCTGCTGTTTACAACTCTACTCCTCAACACTCCTTTTTTTCTACCTCTACTCCCCTATAACTTTCTGCTCTCGCCACAATGGCCGCCCAAGAACCCCGGGCTCACACCGACTCGTTCCCAGCGGACGACAAGTACGATGCCGAAGCCTCGCGCGTCCCAGAGGGAGCCATCCAGGCCGACATTGACGAGGGTTTCGACCAGCGCGACATCAAGCGCGTCATGCGCAAAATTGACTGGCGCCTGATCCCCGTCCTGTCGGCCATGTACTGCGTGTCCCTCGCTGACCGCACCAACTTGTCTGTCGTCCGTGCGGCCAACAACTACCAGATGGACAAGGATCTTGGCACTGGTATTGGGGACCGCTACTCGATTGTCAATCTCATCTTCTTTGTCCCCTATATTCTCCTCGAGCTTCCCTCGCAGCTTGGTCTGCGTGCGTTTGGACCCGCCATTTGGCTCTCGACAGCTGTGCTCCTCTGGGGTGTGGTCACCCTCTCCATGGCGTTTGTCACGACTTGGAACCAGCTTGCCGCCCTGCGTGCCATCCTGGGTATCTTTGAGGCAGCCCTCTTCCCAGGTGCTTCCTACCTCATCTCGTGTTGGTGAGTGTTGTCTTTCCGGTTGCTAGCGCAAGGTGCTGATCAAACCCCAGGTACCCACGCAAGTCCATGGCTACTCGCAATGCCGTCTTCTACATTGTCTCGACCATCCTCGGCTCCTTCTTCAGCCCCATCTGCTACGGGTTCTCGCTGCTCCAGGGCACTCGCGGTCTCTCGGGCTGGTCATGGGGTTTCATCTGGTACGGACTTGCTACCATTGTCGTTGCCATTGTTGCGTACTTTACCATTGTCGACTTCCCGGACCGCGCGACCTTCCTTACCCAGGAGGAGCGCGACCTCATCACCACCCGTATCCAGCGTGACCGTGGTGACGCCACGCCCGACCCCATGTCGTGGACCAAGGCCGGCAAGTACGCTTGCGACGTGAAGATCTGGCTCTTTGCCCTCTTCTTTATGAGTTCGACCATGGCTGCGTACTCGCTTGCCTTCTTCCTGCCCCAGATTCTCGGCTCAATGGGCTTCAACAACGTCGAGAGCATGCTCCTCAACACCCCTTGCAACGCCTACGCCATGATCCCCTCGCTCATCACCGCCTACGTCGCCGACAAGTACAAGCACCAGCGTGCCAACATGATTTGCGTCAACTGCGTCTTCCTCATCGCCGGTACTTGCATGTACTCGCAGCTCCCCGTTGCCCAGAAGGCCGCCCGCTACGTCGGCATCTTCTTCGCCGTCGGTTCCTCCAACGCCAACGTCCCGCTTGTCCTTGCGTGGGCGCAGTCGTGCATTCGCTCCCAGTCAAAGCGTGCGTTCACCGCCGCGCTCATCGTCGCCTGGGGCGGTATCGGCGGTATCTTTGCCTCGGTCACTTTCATGAACAAGGAGGCCAAGAAGGGATTCCCCACCGGCGTCTTCTTCACCCTCGGCATGAACTGCTTTGTGTTCGTCGCCTCGCTCCTGCTTAGTCTCTGGTTCCGCTGGCAAAACAAGCGCGCCGACCGCGGCGAGATTGTTCTCGAGGGCGCCGACGACTTCCGTTACCAGGGTTAAGGAAGAACGTGCTAACCAATGTTAGTTGTGCAGTGGAAGCGAAGGGATTAATGGACGAGCTGTAGTACTGGTTTTCTATGGCATGTCGTTGTGTATACAGTGGGGATGAAACCAGGTTGAAGACGTACTCAGTCGCTCGTTGCTTCGTGTTGCAGTGTAAGGCACGCACCTGGACCGATGCAAGTGCCGAGCCGAGCGTTGTTGCAAGTTCAAACCTACATAGCCGTCACCGTCAAGGGACGCGGCCGTACACACCACTGGCTGCCTTGGCGGTCAGGTTGGCACCTCGGTAGTACCTGTAGTGGGTTTCGGCGTCGTGGGCATCGTGTGCACCAGCATTATTGACAGCAACCCGAGCGAGCGGCGCGCTTAAGTATTCGCTGTCGCGTAAATGGAACCACGTTGATGGTCTGGCGGCGTCGTCAACAGGGCCGAGCCGGTCATGTGAGCGGGGTAACACCGGTGGGCTGTTGAGCGGGGGGCGGAGTTGGTGGGTGGGCATCCATCCGCAGTCTGGCGTGGCAGGTGGCAGTCCTAGTCCCTAATCGTCAAACCTTGTTGGAGTCCTGCACATTCTGCTAGTGTAGTCCATTGCATCGATATTTTTCGCTACTTGGAGCCCTGTACAAATTCTTACTGCTGTCACCGACCACAAACCCTGCGTGCTGCTCTGTTGCAGCTGGCTTAACTGGTGCGACGGGGACCCTTGTCGCCGAAGCGCCACCAGGTGAAGAGAATGGCGCCAACGGCGACACCGCAGAGAGCACAGGTGATGGCAAAGCCCATGACGTACTTGGGTGCGTCGTGCGAGGGCCAGAAGAACGAGCCCCAGATGGACGAGAGGTTGCCAAAGCCGTTGATGGCGGCAAACGCGATAGCACGCTTCTCACGACCGTCGAACATGATGAGAGCCCAGGAGAGGAAGATGGGGATGACAGTCCACACTCCACCGGCACCGAAGCAGATCATTGCGTATTTGACCTTTGCGTTGGGGACGACGGCGCAAATAATGTAGCACACTGTCGAGAGAGCACCCGCGCTTGCAATGGTGAGAGCCTTGTGGCCAGTCTTGTCGGCAATGAAACCGCCAGAGAGACACATGACGAGGGCGACGGCGTAGATGGGGACAGTCATGAACTGGGCCATGCGTCCCTGGTGGCCGAGGGACTTCATCAGAGTAGGGATAAAGTACGAGATGGTGCCCGAGCATGCAATGACGTTGTAGACAAGGAGGAGGCACCAAGTGCGGGGGTCCTTGAAGGCGAGCTTGAACGCGGCAAGGTGTCCCACGGGCTCAGCCTCAACGCCGCCAGTGGCAGCGACGGCGTCGGGGTCAAGAAGACGGTGCTTGGCAATCATCTTCTCCTCCTCGGTGAGCCAGCTGGTGTTGTAGGGGTAGTCTGCTTTGTCAGGATATTGAACAAGGAATATGACAACACATCGCTACTCACTGGGAAGAACAAAGTAGGCGCAAGCAGCGACAACACAGGTCATGAGACCCTCAATGATGAACAGCCAGTGCCAGCCACGAGTGCCGCCAATGCCCTCCATGCCCTCCATGATGCCACCGGCGAGGAGACCGCCAAAGGCACCAGCGACGAGGGTCGACGAGTAGAAAATGGTCTGACGCTTCGACATCTCCTCGGGCTTGTACCAGCAGGACATGAGGAACGAGACACCAGGGTAGAAACCAGCCTCAACGGCACCGAGAACGAAACGGAGGGCGGCCATGCCGCCAGTCGAGTGGACACCCTTGGCGGCGATCGAAATGGCACCCTGTGGCAGGTCAGTGATTGTTCCCTGTACAGTCCAAATATCATACGTACCCAAGTGAACATGAGGGCGGGAAGGTAAATCTTGGGGCTCGAGTGGGTGATAATCATGTTGGAAGGAACCTCGAACAGAAGGTACGAGACGTAGAAAATCGACAGCACAAGCGAGTAGCCGTTCGAGGACATGTGCAGGTCCGCCTCCATACCTCCGACCTTTGCGTTACCAATATTCGTCCTATGCAGTCAGTACGGGCATCCTGGTATGTTGACGTTGTTGTACTAACCGGTCAACGTAGTTCATGCTGCGTTTGTAAGCACTGTGCCATGTCGGACAAAAAACGGTGCCACTCACAGAAGCATGACCCAGACGGCGGGGAAGAGGTGAAGGTCTACCTTGCGCATGAGGCGCCTCTCGACCTCGGGGTCGATGACAAATGGCTCATCCTCGGTGATGGCCAACTTGTTGTCGACGAACCCGTCCTCAATCTTCTCGATAGCGTGCTTGTCGTCGTGGATAACGTCGGCCATTGTGGACACTAGGGCTTGTAGGAAAACACTCCACGGGGACCCACCGCCAGTCCTTATGTATCTCTTTTGCTCTCGGCTCAGACAGAATTAACAGGACACCGACAAACTCGACAAACTCGGCAAGTCGCGGCTACCCCGGTCAGAGCGGTCAGATGCTCAGGGGATAACGGCAAGCGTTGCATCGCGAAAGAACCTTGACAGCATGCATGGGTCAGTCGTGTACTCTCCTCCGATGCGTCGCTCAGCGGCGACCCGTGGGGTTAAACGGATGCCCCAGGTGTCTGGGCCGGCCCGCACTAGTCGACGAAGAATAGTGGGTGCTGATGATCTCTTGCTCACAGCGACGATGCCCATTCGTCGGCGTTGATACAGGAGAGGGCCAGGATCCCGGATGAGTGCCTGTCGGCTATCCCTGGCGACTCCGTGATCTCGCTCAACGAGTACGCAGGCCCATTTCACGCAAACGGCTGGCAATGCAGGCCGGCTTTAGTTCCCCGAAACCTGGTGTTTAGGATGAACCTGAAGAGCAAAGAGCGTTTATGGTGCGACAACAAGAAACTTCCGGTGGCTTCCTGCCGGCCAAGCACCCGATTGACCTGCGTCTCCTGCAGGCAATGTGAGATTATTCAGTGCATGCATTCATGGAGCCAAACTGGGCACGGCTGGCGCCCAACCGTCCAATCTCGTCGTCGATAGCGGTCAATGCCAAGAACCTCATCCGACGATCGCGGATGAGGCGGAGAGGAGCATGAACGCCGAGGCTTACTCTCTCATTGTCAGCCAATTCAGTCATGCACATGGGGCCATGTGCCGGGAGGATACTGGAATTGATTCTCTTGGGCCATTCGCATGTGCAATCCGGATATCTCATTCAGGATCAAGCGATCATGCGGTTCGTAGGATTGCCCACCCCCAGGCTCAGCACAGCCTGTGCTTGATCAAATCGCTGTCAAACACGGAGACCAGGCACTTGCACATGCTCAGCTATCTTCCAAGCAAAGGCGTCTGCGGGGGCTGGGTGTGGCGTTCGGAGCTATTGGACCGAGTGTACTATGCACTCTTTTGTTGACCGTGTGCGCTGCCGACCCGAGCGAGAGAATGAAGGACGTCGGCAGCAGCAGTGGGGCTCATCTGTGCTGCAGTCTGTCCACGTTCCGGTACCAAGTATGGGGGAAAACGTAGGCTCTGCCTATGACACTGATGTGGTGCGGTCAGAGCATGTACGTGTCATCCATGAGGGCAACGTACACCATGGCAAGCGAGCGGCCCGGTCGACTCTTTGATCTCAACTTTTTCGCCCCAAGGCACATGCATGTACATACGAGGATGAGCCTGTGAGCTGTGAGCCTGGAAGCAATCCAAGGAGTTTCTTTGGCTATTGTCCTTGCGATCTGGCCAGATAGCATCGGATCCCAGGAGTTCGGCCACCTCGGCGAGCTCGGTGCGGGACCGAGGAGACCTCTCCGACCATTGACCATTGGGCGGTCAAGCGGTCTCGGCCCTTGCGGATCTACTGTGGGTACCCCGCAACACCGGTCTGATTTGCACAACATTATGAAGAGTGGTGCCTTGTCCCTTCCCGCGTCGGGTACGTGGATGCATTCATCATGCTCACCCGTCAACTTGAGCCGGCGGTTACGACAGGCTTGTCAACGATGGCGGCACTCCGTCCACCACTAGTGTCTCACCGTACACTATCAGTCGGCGACGGAGATCCGTCCCCAACACTTATCGCGATCTCATATTCAGGCAGAAGCTCGTGAAGAGGTACCACATGCCGTAGGAAAGGATCGTATAGTGGGTTGCAGCAACTGGATAAAATGTCGCTCGGGCCATTTTCGGGCCATTTCAGGACGGGCAACGTAGAAGAGTGGCCGTTTGTCTTTGCAATGGCCTGATGAGCGTGGCTTGTTGTCGCTTGTGCGGACACGTACAGTGTCTGGTGGTGTTTTTCGTTTCTTCCCCACGAGTCGCTGTGCTTTGTTATTTTGTGTTCAGCTACTAGGCAGTACTCCCTAGACGAAGCTCATCGCGATGGGCCATCATACTGGTAAACCGCACTCAAATTGGGTACGGGTGCTGGTTTGGTCGTCTCCCATTGGTGACAAGTGCCACACCAGAACGTACCGTTGTCACCCCTCCCTTCTCCTTAGTTAGTCACTGGAATCTATCGCGCACTCTTGGCATACAAAGCAGAGCCGGCCTGCGGTACCCTTCTTCCAGCTTCCAGGCGCTCACGACCGTTCGGCATCGCGTCCCAATTGCACGTCCATGACACATGTCTTCTCTTCCTCGGCCAAACTAAATGAGCTAGCGACAATCACCTGACTGCATGCATCAGTGTGCCCATCACACCCGCGCACCTCCTCAGGCTCGGGCCAAGGCGGTCACTTCCAACCGCGCGAGGTGGTGCAGTCGGTTTTATTTCTCGTCATGCCGCCCTCATTCTGCCCACAACGCTACTGTCCACTGTACGTTATGTTGCACGTCACTCGCTGCCTGGGGATCGTGAACCATGACGGTGAACCCACTTCTTGGATGCCGCTAGCGGGTACGCCAACAGCGATGATGAGTCATGAGACTCTAGATGCCGAGACGATCTCCACGGCTTTCGCTGTACTTTTGTCTGCATGCAGTCTAGCGGGAGATGATAATGTTGGAAGTCGTTGAGTAGTTTCATTACCTAATCTGACACGTGGCTAGCACGTGATCGTTGTAGTAACCTCCACCGTCTCATACAAGCAGTACAGTTGTATCTATTGTCATGCATCTACCTCTCTATTCTCCATCCTGAAGCAAGCTGGCTGCTAGCGCGATCACTGGTAGCTTTATCGTGTCGCCTGGTAGCTAGTAAGCACCTAAACCCAATAGATAACCACAAAGTGGGGCGTGTAGCTCAGTTGGTAGAGCGCGTCATTAGCATTTCATCAGTCTATTTGACGAGGTCTTTGGTTCGATTCCTAACTCGTCCATTTTCTTTTTTGCTGTTTTGTTAGCTCATGCATGTCTACCAGCGATTGCAAGAGTGCGCGTTGTGGTAGACAGAGCTGAGC
Source organism: Prillingera fragicola (assembly GCA_002335605.1). NCBI lineage: Eukaryota > Fungi > Basidiomycota > Tremellomycetes > Trichosporonales > Trichosporonaceae > Prillingera > Prillingera fragicola. Next base: position 4,321,643 of record BEDY01000001.1, read on the forward strand.
GCACTTGCAAGACAGTCTTGCGGTTTGAAACCGACTGTTTCACATCTGTTGACGTTTGTGTCACCTATACCAACACGCCCGACAATGTCACGACATCAACATTCTCTCAACACCGTTGGTGAAACGGTATCATGCGTCATTGCCATTGACGCGGCAAGGGTTCGACTCCCTTACGGTGTATCTCTTTTGCATCCCGCGATGCATGAGCATTCTCTTTTGCATCCCGCGATGCATGAGCATTCTCTTTTGCTTGGGAGTGATGGTTGTTGTGTTTGTGACTCGATTTGGATGTGTGGTGGGGTAGAGGGTGGACGGTTGAAACATCTGCAATATTAGCCGGATTCGGTTTGTCTCGGGCTGAGACAGTGCCACTCAAGGTGGTCTCTCCTCCGAGTATCTCTTGGCGGATCTGCTGTTGCAGCTTTTGTGCTGCATAAGCGCTTGTGGTATGATTAGTGCCGTTAATGCTCTTGTGATAGTGAGTGCGCAGAGTGCGGTGTTTGATCCCACTTGGACCTCGTTCTGGATCAGTGCTGAGCTTTCCAGTGTTTTGTTGACGAGGGGAGAAGAGGAGAGAGTGTCCAATGGCTGTGCCGGGGCATTTTGTCAGGCGCTGAGGTGTTGGAGCTAGCTGGCGGAGTACGTGCGATGGTCGGTAGGAGCTGGTGAAGATTGAGGCCGACTCGACTCTGAGGCTTTTGTAGAGTGGGAACTGCAGCGTGTTAGAATTCAGAAACATTCTTGGTGATGTTTCGATGGAAATGAGTGACGGCAACGTCCACGTATGATACATCTGCCAGTCAGCACGCTCCACACAGTGTTTTTCCGTCTCCTGCGCAACTCACATCTACATTACACCGGCCCGCAAGCGTGAGCAGTTTAGGTGTCACGCCTGTGCTTTTCAACCAACTCGCGCCCCTCCCTTCCAAACTTGAGCAACGTCGCAATCTCCTCAGCCTGGCCCTTGGGACCTTCGGCAGCGGCGCCCTCAGCCTTGCCAGTCGCGCGGAGGTCGGCAGCGACGCGCTCAAACACTGATGCCAGGCTGTCATAAACGCCTGAAGGCTTGGCTGATCCCTCGGGTCCAGCAGGCTTGAGCGTGTCTTCGATAAAGGACGAAATCTCTTCCATCTCGCCCACCCACTGAGTCTGTCAGCCATGCGAGACCGCGGGAGACTTACGCGGTAGGCCTTGCTGGGCATGTCTTGAAAGCTAAACCCAAGCCCGTGCAGTTTGTCCGGCACAGACGACGCCATCTCCGTCATGAGCGCCTTTGCGGTGCCCGGCGAGTGTGCGTGGGCGGACAGGACGAGCAGCGACGCAAGACCAATGTACCCCTTTGCCATTCCCGCGTAGCACATCTTGAGGGCACTGGCGGCACCGGCTCCGCCATCCTCCAGGGCGACAACGTGCAGCCCGCCGTCGGGCGACTCGAGGCCGTGCCCGCCCTGTGTACCGCGGAGCGCGTGCTCGGCGACCTTGAGCTCTTGGGCCCACCTGGGATCCGCCGCCAGAAAGATCTTGGGCTCGCTCGTGTCGTTGGCGGGGAAGCCGATAACCGAGCCGTCAATGAGGGGCACGTCGTCGCCGAGGATGCCGGCCATCTTCCTCATCGTACCGGGGGAGATGGCGTTGGCGTCAATGTAGATCGGTGGAGGCGAGCGCTTGGTTTTCTTGAGCTCGCCAGCAACGTCCTCGGCCAACGACAGCGCCGAAGAGGGCGGGAGGATGGAGAAGATGATATCGGCGTCGCGGACGACGTTGGTAAAGGGCACGTCGACGAGTCCAGCCTCGGCCGCGCGCGAACCTGTTGAGGCAGAGCGGCCAGCGAGAGAGGTGAGGAGCGTGAGGTCTGGCTGGCGAAGGTGGAGGAGGCGGGCGAGCGAGGCTCCCATGCCGCCTGGGTAGAGGAAAGCAATGGTCTTGATTGGTGACATGTTTGGGTGTAGAGAGAACAGTGGATGAGTGCCGAAAGCGTGCTGAGAGCAGCCCAGGCTTAAGTAGGATGACTAAATCAATGACCCTCGGCTCTCGGCCATCACCGGCGATCATTACCGCGGACCCTGTACTACTCTTCGCAATAATCGCTTTCGGCCTTCGCAATATGCCTTTTGTTCTTCGCAATGTCTCTTTGCTCTTCGCAACAACTCAACGCTCCTTGGCAACCAGGTTGCATCTTCGCGATGCGTCTCATATACATATAAAGGACGGCATCCGCACTGGTTGACGGCCCTCCGCCCAACAGATCAAGCCGAGACGGATCACGGTCCAAGCTCATCCCTCCACCATCCTCTCGGCGACTGCAGTCAAAACAAAAAGCAGCCCTTAGTCTCTTGGCTCTCCTGGCCTTCCCCATCCTTGCAGTGCTGCCAAAGTCAAAAAAGAAGTACACCGTAAGGGAGTCCAACCCTTGCCGCGTCGAATCGCGCTTGGATGAACAAGCCACGTGGCAACGACGCATGATACCGTTTCACCAACGGTGTGTTAGGTTTCACCTACTCTTTGATAGTTCCCGTGCGAGCCTCCTTCTTTATAAACCATGGCCGCATGCGTCAACGAGGTGACACATCTTGTCTCACCGCATTCGTCTTCATCTTGACTGTGAGCTTGTGAGCTCGAAGGGCTTCACCGAACGCTGTTGCATTGTTTGAGACACTGCTCTGATTCACATCCACAACGAGAGCGCCGACAGGAGCTCTTGCGTGACTTGAACCCACCCACCGCCAGACTTAACATCTCTGACAAAACGTTCGTTATACGTACCGTTTCAATTGACAGCAGAAGACGTGTCCCCTTTGGGTGTCTACTCTGAACAAGCCGCCTGAAGTCAGAAACCGTGTGGACTACTCCCATAGTGAAACAGATGAGAGGATTGACGCAACCTCTCAAGATCTTGTGTTGTCCTTGTGACGGCAAATTAACGCTTCAAAAAGCACCTTGGGTACAACCGCACATACTACCAAGCCTGCTGAAGAATAAAGAGAGCTAGGCCGCTTGCACTGTTAATAGGTTGATTGACAATGCGAGGTGTTCTGAAAGATGGGCTGCAAGTGACGGACAGGTACAATTAATTAATTAGGAATTATTTTGGCCTGTCCTCTTCATCAGCTCCACTCAATTTGAGGAAGACATGTACAACTCCACCGCACAACCTGGGTCGACCTTGTTTCCAAGTGTCTTGCAGCCCATAGCCTGCGAGTCATAAGCTGTTGTCAGCCAAGTGGGCACTCATCAGTCACAAGTCAGTCACGCAGTGCACCGCAAAGCACAATCACGATATGCAAATACAATACGCCCATGCTGAATATCTGTACCCACGACCATCTGCTCGTATATCCGCTCACCTCCCCCAGCGCACTCACCTCCGCATAGCCTCCCGGCTAGCAATATACTCTACCCTCTCAACCCCCCAGCTCTTGAGCACTGAGCTCAACGCCCCACACCGCTCACCGACCCAGACCTCTGGGTCGAGGGTGCGCACCTTTGTTCCAGCAGGCAGTCCCAGCCCCTCCTCCTCTGGCAGCCCGGCCTCGAGCTGATCCATGGTCCTCCTCCCGTCCTCATCCACCGCTGCGCGGAGAGCGGCCCAAAACTCTACGTCGCCGAGCCACAGCGCGTCCTCTGCCAGCACCCCTGAGCGGACCGCGCGGCCAATAAGGTCGCCAGCGCGGACATAGACCTCGGCGTGGGCCGGGTTGCCCCAGACATGCATGTCGGTTGCGCCGTAGCCGCGCGCGAGGGCGAGGGCGGCGTCCGTGTCCGTGATGGCGAGGTGGCGGGCGGCGTCCGTGCTGCTCGGATAGGCGCGGAGGGTGGTAAAGACCTGCCTGGCGTCTGCGAGCTCGAGGTACCCAAACGACACGGCGTCGCGCAGGCCATAGTCGAGCCTGTCCGCGCAGAGACCTGGGGCGGGGGCTTCGACGAGCGGATAGTCTTCTTCCTCCAGCACGTGGGGCCCGAGTCCCGTCGACGCCAGGAGGGAGGGGAGGCAGGTGCGAGTGACAAACTTCATTTTGAAAACTTCGTGATAGCTGCCTCCGTCTGGGCAGGGGATAGCATAGTCGATGACATGGCTGAGTGCCGTGTGTGAAATGTCGTGCAGGAGCGCGGCCGCTTGCTCGGGCACACCCGCGCCTGCGTGCCTTACGAGGATGAGTGCACCGATAGAGTGTTCCAGTCGGGTGACGGGAGGTGTTTGGCCGAGGAGGGCGGTGATGCCATGCTGGTGTACTGTACGCAGGCGGAGGACGGGAGGAGAGGCGAGTAGGGCGAGGAGAGGGGGTTCGGTAATGGTGTGGTCGCCGTAGATTGCGTCGACAATGCTGCAACGTGTCAGAGGTCAATGGTGCGAGGGTGGCAAAGACAGCACGGGAGGTACATACGTTGCTGATGTGGGGTTTGTGATCGATGGATGAAAGGTGATTGTTTGCAAGTGGCCTGTAGTAAAGCTGTCTGGCATGTTGCTGGAGTGTTTATCGAGCGAGGCGTTCATGCCCGCTGGAGTATAGTCGTTTGTCATTGCTGTTGATGGAGTTGATGGAGTGTGCGAATGGGAATGTGTTTCTGATGGGGAAGAGTGAGTAGAAGTAGTGGAAGCAGTGAAAGGAAGAGAAGCACAGGGTGCGAGAGACGAAGACATATGGACATGAGGAGGACACATGTTTGGGGGAGAGCGAGATGACATCCTGATGGACGGACATTTGTCAACAACAGCACGCCTATTTGGTCATCATGGGGTGGAGCCCCACATTCTTGAGGGAGAATAGGCATGCTTGGCCCGCACCTATTCCTCTAGTATTTCGCATGCCTATCTGCCCTTTGTTGTGGTAAGAGTACGATTCCCATTCATCTCTCTATCAGTCAGTCTCTCTACATACATGTACAAACAGAAAGATCCCATACTATCGTACCCCTCTCGTTAAACGGTGTTTACAAGCTAGCCTTCCCCGCCCATCCTGCACTCACACACGGCGTCACCTAGGCAGTCACCGCAGTCTTCAAATGAGCAGGAACAAAGTGCACAGCGGTAGCAACACTCTGCGCATCCTCGAGTGCAGCAGCCTTGGCAACCTCGGCACTCTGCATGCGGTTGCGCTCCATGGCCTCTTGGATGAACTGGCCACCAGTCTAGGGTCGTCGTTAGCAACAATAACAAAACCAAAACTCACAATCTCGGGATACTTTTTCCCGGGGCCCTGGATAATAACATCGGAGCGAGCCTGGTTGAAGAATGCCATGCTGTAGCGCGGTCCCCGACTCTCGTCGCCCTGGGGCAGACGGACGCGGTGGTAGGTGCTCTTCAACTTGTCGTCGCTCCAGCGCATGAGCTGGTCGCCAATGTTGCACACGATCCGGTCCTGCCTCGCCTCGACGGGGAGCCAGTTGGCGCCCATGCCGAAATCGCCAACGACGACTCGGCCAGGGCAGACCTCGAGCCCGCCCTCGCCGTCGCGCTGGAACAGCATGGTGAGCACGTCAAAGTCGGCGTGTGCGCCTGCGCGCCAAAAGTTGGGCCCAAACTGCTTGCCCTCGGTGCCGTGGTAGTGCAGCAGGCGCAGGACCTGTTGACTGTCCGTCGCGCCGGGAGGCGGTACGCAGCCGTCCGTAAATGTCGTGGTCGGGAGGCCGAGGCCGTCGGCGAGGCATTCCATGACCTTAACGCTCACACTGTCTTGTCAGATGCAGCTCACCTTGCGCAAAGGGCAACTCACTCTTGCACCTGATGCATGAACTTTTCCGCCATTGAGCGAAACCCGTCGCAGTCGTCATCAGAGGGCCAGAGACCCTCCATGCGCGCAAACTGGAGCTGCATGCTCTCCTTCTGGTCGGCGGTGCCGGTACTGGGGCGGACTTGGGTGTTCTTCTCCCACCCGGCATTCTTGCCGTTCAAGGGCGTCTTGGCCTTGACTGCGTCCGGAAGGGCGAAAAAGGCCTTGCTGTTCTCAAACGCCGCCGTGATGTCGGCGGGGGAGATGCCGTGGTCGGACAGCGTGAAGAAGCCGACCTCGGTGGCGGCGGCCATGAGCTCGGCGATAATCTCGGGGCGGCGCTGCTCAAAGTCGCGCAGGCTGATGGTGGGGACTTGGCTCATTGTTGGGTGTGTGCTTGAGAGCTGTGGAGCAGGGGCCGTTGGTGTGAGCCTTGGAAGTGTCTCTGCAGCTGTTACTTATAGCAACGCCAAGTTGGGCGTACACGCAGTTATCTCGATAGGCACAGTGAGGTGAGCTCAATCGTCCGCGCTTCCGCCATCTCCGCCGCTTCTGCCCTGCTACACTATGCATTGGGGCGGAGATCCTAATGTGTATCGGATGCACACGCCCATCTAGCTTACAGTCATCTGCATGTTGGATTGGACCAGCCCAAAGTCGACCTCAGCACGGAGAGAGATAGGACACTGCCGGCTCTTATCAGTACCAGCCGTCAGGTCCGGTTCTCCGCCGAAGCTCCGCCGCAATCCCGTAACGCTGGTTTCTGCCAACCACTGCCTGGCTATTCGCTCTGCCCCTCCACATTACATGTCCATGGCACTGGTCGGTGGGATGTTGTTGCCGAGCATGGCGAGCGAGGAATGATACAAGATGCCATCAACAACTCTGCCCAACCTTTGTGATCATACCCACCAACCCCAACACCAGCACACACCCACACGCAAGACGTCACGATGCGCCTTCTCACCCCTCTGCTCCTCGCGACCGCGGCCGCCGCGTACCACGTCGAGATCCATCCCGAGTATCAGCAGGGGCAAGCGATCAACGACGTTCCCGCCGAGCGGAGGCTGCACTGGATGCGCGTCGCCAACGAGGTACGTGCCCCCGCGGCGAGCTATGCCTGACGGCCTAGGCAATCTACGCCGACGGCCACCCCTGTCCTCAAGCACCCTTTGGCACGGCGATAGTCAACACGGCGAGCGACGAGCTCGTCTGCGTCATCTCGAACCGCGTCGGCGTCACTGGCGGTGCGTACCTCCCTCGAGCGCAGCTGACGCAGCAGACCCGACGATGCACGGCGAAATCTCCGCGATCAGACACTGCACGGACGTGCTCACGTCGCAGGGGCTGAGCCCGCAGGAGATTCTGCGCGCGTGGAAGGACTTTTCGCTGTACACCAACGGCGAGCCGTGTCCCATGTGTGCGAGCGCGATCCGGTGGGCGGGGTTCAAGGAGGTCATCTACGGGACGAGTATCCGGACCATTGCTGAGCGTGAGTTGGCCTTAGCGTGCTGCAGACTTCAGTGGGGCTGACGCCGCTAGTGGGCCGTAACCAGATCTACATCCCGAGCAGCCTCGTGTGGGAAAAGAGCTACTCGCTGGGCCACGCGACGCTCATGCTCGGCAACGTGCTGACCAACGAGACTGACGTGTTGTTTGCGCACCAGTTCAACGAGAGCGCCCCCTGTCGTGAGTTGACAGCTGCTCGGCTAGGCTGACGAGACAGCGACGGGGTGTGAGAGGCAGAGCGTCGAGGGCAAGCGCGTGCAAGCGTGCACGCCCGTGGATGGGTGGGAGGAGGTCGTGCGTAGGGCGGGCAAGGGGGCTGCTGTCAAGGAGAGTGCGCACGATGAGCTGTAAGTCGCTCGCGCGGTAGACTAGTCGGATAGAGGCATGCATCTTTGGGACCACCCTGGCGACTTGGCGCGGACGCAACGCGGACGGTTCTGTAGACCAGTGCTGCGGCATGCCTAACCATGTACGCTTTATCCGGTCTCCTAGTTGGGCTCGAGTTGTGAGCCAGTCTCGTCGAGGGACCACCGGCGGCTACCCGGCCATCTGTCAAACGCTGCCACCCAATCCCACTGCTTATCTGACCGGAGAATCATATCTGTCGTCCTACAGCCTCGCTCGGTCAACTGGCCTGGCATGATGGCCTGGCAGACCTGCCACAACTCTCGCCAAGACGGAGACTCCCCGGGACTCGGACATGCCTCGGGGGTACATGCGCGCACGCAGAGGCTAGAGTTACAGTGCACAGAACGTACAGAACCGTGCCCATCGCCGACCGCTCGGCGCACCAATGGCTGCCTTTCTGATAAAGCTCACCCCGCGCCGGCGCTCCGCAGGGTCTTTCCTTCCTCAGGCAACAGCTCTCCTGCGACCATTACTGGCTCTTCTTGCATGCATCGAGGTGGCGTCACTGCCGCGCAGCAGTGCACGGGTATTGGGCGGCGATGCTTAAGCCGGTTCAGATACGGCCTGCGTGGCTGACGTCTTCCCTGAAAAATGCCAGGAAACCCCGGTAAAGATAAGGAAACAACGTCGAGCAGGCAGTGTATCATGGCCAGGCTGGCCAGGTGGACCTGCACGCTCGAGCACGGGCCAAACAGATGTCCCTCTGCTCTGCACGCCGGGCCGGCTCACATGGCCATCTTCAAGCTCACTAGCGGGCATTACCGGGATCTCGTCACGGACAACACGATGCGCTCTGATACGCGCGTCTCCGGTAAACCTGGAGACTGGGCATAGCATGCTGGGCACTGGTACCCCGAGGCATATCGCAGATGGACAAGGTGCGGGGACACAGAAACGCCGATATCCGTCCTGCCCATACAACGCCCAGAACGACGCCCAGACAATGGCCAGCAAACGAGGATGACCCGGACACTCATCCGACCCGCCTACAGCCGGACTGTGCGCTGTGGTAGGTGCATACAGCTGTTCGGCTGCCTGGGGTGAGGCTCGCAAGACCTAAAGCCACCCGTCTTTTCGCTGCGCATCGGGCTGCTGCAGATATGGCGATCAGCTTGGACTGGCACTACGTTATCGACAAGTCCGAGACCACTCCGGTGAGCGCCGTGATATCAGCTGTGGAGTACTCAGTGTGATAAGGTGAAGCAAAGACGCTAGGTGCTTAAAGGTAGCTAGTGCAGATGCTGAAGCCACCTTCTCATCATCATCATCATCGTCTCTGGCACTCGACCTGCCACACACCTTGCGACACGCTACCAGTCCACGACCAGCCTCTTTGACAGGCCACAACCTCCCGAGGCTCCCTTCCTTCCGCAGCACTCTTGACCACCTGCCCCCTACATTCATCATGGCTGATCTCGACAAGGAGCAGCAGAGCAGCAAGAACCTGAATGCAGTCGTCTCCATCGAAGTCGCCAACGAGAGCGAGTCTGCCCTCGGCCACTCGTCTGATCTCGGCCACATGCCAAGGGAGAAGTTTAGCCCGTCAAAGTTTGCCAAGAGCCTGACGTCCAAGGACGCATGGTTTGGCGACTACGACTATGGAGCGCTCTTCATCCCCAACCTGCCGTTCATGAAGGCGCGCGAGCTGCCTTTCTACTACCCCGATGACAAGTTGCCATACCTCCTCGTCTTCATTCTCGGTCTTCAGCAGTGAGTCCCCGTGCAAGACACCAAAGATTTGGGCTAACAACGCAGCGCTCTCGCCATGGTTGGTGGTCTCGTCACCCCTCCTCTTCTTCTCGGCGGTGTGGCTGGTGCCAACCTCGGCGATGAGATTACCCAGTACCTCATCTCGGGCTGCCTGATCTGGTGCGCCTTTGGCACCATTGTCCAGATTGCTCGCTTCAAGATTCACAAGACAAAGTACTACATCGGCACCGGTATCATCTCCGTCACTGGCACTTCATTCGCCTTTGCCAACGTTGCTCTCAAGTATCTCCAACAGTCGTACGCCAATGGCACCTGCCCCACCGCCGCCGATGGCACAAAACTGCCTTGTCCCGAGGAGTTTGGTGCCATTCTTGGCACGGGCACTCTGACCGGTCTCTTTGCCATTGCCATGGCCTTTGTCCCTCCTCGCATCATCAAGAAGCTCTTCCCGCCCCTCATCACCGGTACCATGCTCATGTTCATCGGCGCCACCCTCATCACCGCTGGTGTTACCAACTGGGCGTGAGTCTTCGCAAGTCTAGAGCTGCACATTAGCTAACCATTCAGCGGCGGATCCGGACCATGCAAGAGCGACCACACCATCAGCTGCACGACTGGCAGCCGCTCGTACCCTTGGGGTGATGCGCACTACCTCGGTCTTGGCTTCTCGTGCTTTGCGGTCATTATCCTCTGCGAGGTGTTTGGTTCAGCATTCATGAAGTCGGCTTCAGTCTTCATCGGTCTCGTCACCGGCATGGCCATTGGCGCCGGTACGGGCTACTTTAACGGCGCGGCCATCACGAACGCTCCCGGCGGCACTTTCCTGTTCGTGCACACTTTCAAGCTCTCGCTCCGCGGCCAGCTTGTCCTGCCCATGCTCGCGTCGTGGTGCATCATTGTCGCCGAGACAATCGGCAACGTCACTGCCTCGGCCGACGTCTCGCGCGTCCCCATCCAGGGCGACGACTTCATGTCACGCATCCAGGGCGGCATGCTCGCCGACGCCATCTCGGCCACCCTCGCTGGCCTCATGACCGTGCCCCCTCTCACGACCTTTTCCCAGAACTCGGGCGTCATCGCACTCACCCGCAACGCCTCGCGCCAGTCGGGATACTGCTGTGCGGTCATCCTCTTCTTCATGGGCATCATCGCCAAGTTTGGCGCCGTCTTTGTCGCTGCTCCCCCCTCTGTCATTGGCGGTTTCACCACCTTCCTCTTTGGCGCCGTCGCGACCTCTGGTATCCGTATCCTCGCATATGCCGAGTGGACGCGCCGCGACCGCTTCATCGCCACGGCCTCGTTTGGTCTCGGTTTTGCATCGCTCTGCGTGCCCCACTGGTTCGACTACGTCTTCACTTACAAGGGCGACAATGTCGGTCTCTCGGGTCTCATCCAGGCTGTTGTGCTTATCGTCGAGGAGCCCTACCTCATTGCCGCCCTCGTCGGTGTCTTCCTCAACGCGTGCTTGCCCAACGAGATGGAGGAGGAGGCCATTGTCCACAAGGACGAGAATGGAAACGTCATTGTTCCTCACTAGAGCGTCTCCCCACTGCTCGGTCGGCGCTGTTGTGCATAGGGTTTTAGGGTTGTAGGATTAATAGAGGCACTGCGCCGAGATAGAGTGAGGATGAACGCACATGGAAGATTCAGACAGTACTGCACAGGTCGTGACAAGCTGACATGTGGATGATGAGAGCAACTCGGCCCGCGATGACCGAACATGACACCGCCAATCCTCGGTATCATCGGGCCGATGTTGGAACCTGATTAAGTCACCCAGCCATAATCCCTCTCCACTCGCATCGCATTCCACCGCATCAATAACCAAACCATGCATGACCCGGCATCAGGCTCAGGCAGACCAATCTTCCACTTTCTGGCTTCTCGGGGATGTAAGCGGCGTGTCCCGGTACGAGCTGACAGCTAGGGATGAACGACCCATGCGCGCCCTGCTACGACCCAGCGACGGGCACCTTCCATCTCATGTATCAGTGGAACTCATACAGCCACAAATGGAATAACATTTCCTGGGGTGCGGCGACGTCCAAGGATATGATCACATGGACCCACCGTGGCGATGAGGTGGGTCACTAGCATACTTGGAAGCTGATGTGAGCAGCCAGTGCTGCAGCCAGATCAGCCTTATGACCAGAAGGGCATCTTCACCGGCTGCATGTACCCGTCTGCCCCGGATGGCTCGGCGGGGTTGAGTATCTTTTACACCAGTGTCGCTTCGTTCCCCGTTCACTGGACTGGCCCACACGGACGCGGATCGGAGGGCTTGTCAATGGTGACCTCGGCCGACGGCGGCAAGACTTGTAAGCTGCGGCTCTCTCGTACAAGCTGACAAGGCAGGGTCGAAGTCACCGCAAAACCCCATCATCAAGGAAGAGCCAGGCCACCTTACGGTCACAGGCTTCCGGGACCCGCAAATCACTACCTGGCCAGCGATGGCGGCCTCCCTCTCCCTCCCTGCGCACACGCGCTTCGGTGTCCTCAGCGGCGGCATCCAAGGCGGCTTCGGCGGTGACGCCCAACCCGACGGTCCCAGGTTGTTCCTTTACACTATCGATGACCACGATCTGGCAAAATGGACCTATGCGGGCCTGCTCGGCTCCCTCCCGCGCGATGTGAGCTGCAAGCCGTGGGGCGCCGATTGGGGGAGTAACTGGGAGTGCGGTGCCGTCTGCCCCCTCATCGAAGGCGACGAGGAGCGGAGCGTCGTCATTGTCGGCGTCGAAGGTGGTGGACCTCGCCAGTTTGTGGACGACCACAACAATGGGCCAGGAAACGAGAAACAGTGCCGGCGTGATCCTGGGAGGTACTTGAACTGGTATTTTGCCGACCTCAGCGTTGCCGAGCAGGGGACCGTGCAAGGGTTCGTCCCCGATATGCGCATGGGTGCTGCCGGGTGTGTGGACTGGGGAGACCTGTATGCTCTGTCCACGTTTGTGATGCCGGATGGGAGGAGGGCGGCGTGGGGGTGGTTGCCTGAGCAGGACGTGCCAGAGGCCGAGCTGGAGCGGAGGGGGTGGACGGGGTGTCTGGGGGTGCCGAGGGAGTTGGGGCTGCAGGTGCTTGATGGTGTTAGGCGCGCGTTGGTGACACCACTGAAGGAGATTGGAAGCGTAGATGTTCAAGAAACCGACGCCGGGACTCGCGTGACTACACTTGGTGTCAAGCCCCTCGAGGAACTCAAGCAGCTGCGCGGCACAGAGGCCGCGATTGTGGACGGCCGCTGTGAGGCACCTGCAAGTTATGATCTCGAGCTTCGCGTCCGTGTCACGCCAGCTACTGAGCGCGTCTCCCTCACCATTCGCGGCTCTGACGATCTCATCCGTGGCACATCAATCATCTTTAGCCCCCAACGCGAAGAGCTTGTCGTTCTCCGAGACATGTCAACCAGCAACCCCGAAGTCAACACTGCTCCGGAAGTGGCGCCCTTGACGCTCTTTGAAACCGCCAGCGGCTGGGAGGAGCTCCACTTGCGTGTGCTCGTAGACCGTGACGTGATTGAGGTGTTTGCGAACGGCCGATGCGCAATCGCTACCCGCGTGTATACCCCGCCCGAGGCCCGCGGGGTGTCCGTGGGGCTCAGAGGGGAAGGGGAGGTGCGGAGCCTCCATGTGTGGCAGATGGGGAGCATCGGGCTGGAGTAGAGAAGAGGCCGAGCGGGTCGTTTGCGGGGTATATAGACGTCACATGCATAAGCAACCCTGATGTATCGTTGCGATAATAGACCGTAGCAGGGTTGAAGAGAGCGGCAAGGGGTTGGAGCGTGCGTGATTGTACTGGAAGAGGTGAACGAGGTGTTGAAGGCCGATATATCGGTGGGCGGATGGACGCCGCGCCGACCGGCCCGAGATGTGGAGATGTGCGATGACTGTCAGCTGAGTTGTTTCAACTAAACCCTCTCCTCTTACCATTGAACCTTAGTACTCTACCAATGCTTCGGAGGCGAGTGGTGTTGGGCTTCAGACCAAGGTTTGCGGGGGAAAGCACACCACGCTAGGCCAGCGGGCCGGTGAGCCGGGCATGATGGCCGCTGCCTCGGCATCTTGGCTTCTATTCTATCGACCGACCTTCTCTCCTACCCGGTGGACAACCGGCCTGAACAGCCAGGCAAGCACATCAGTCAGGATGGTATAAAGAGCAGCTTGATAGTGACCGTGGAAGCCTCATCCATCAACAACTATGAGGCTTTCACTCATCACTGCGCTCACAGTGCTCGCTGGCCTGGCCGCGGCCCTGCCTGCCCCTGGCAACGAGAGCAATGGCAAGGGTCACGGAAACGATAAGGGCCACGGCAATGGTCATGGGAACGGCAATGGGAACGGCAATGGCAATGGCAATGGCAATGGCAATGGCAATGGCAATGGCAATGGCAATGGCAATGGCAATGGCAACGGCAACGGCAAGTGCAACCGCCGCCCTACGGTCACTCCTTCGTCGGTCCAACCCCGCGTCCCCTTCCCCATCCCCCCCAAGCGCAATCGGCAGTGCAAGGTCGTCTCCAATGGCAACGGCGCCGACGACTCTGAGAACATTCTCAAGGCCTTCCACGACTGTAACAATGGCGGTCATGTCATCTTTGCCGAGGACACTACCTACACTATCGGCACGGCGATGGACTGGACCTGGCTCCAGAGCATTGACATTGATGTGCGCGGCACCATCAAGTTCACCAACGACATGGACTACTGGCAGGAGGCGTCTTACAAGTACGCTTTCCAGAACTCGTCCGTCTTCTTCAAGCTGGGCGGCGACGACGTCTTCATGTACGGCGGCGGCACGATCGACGGTAACGGCCAGGTATGGTACGACGCCTTTGCGAAGAACAAGCTCCTCAAGCGCCCTATCCTGCTCGGCGTCGACGGCCTGACCAACTCAATCTTCAGCGGCATCAAGCTCCGCTACTCGCCCAACTGGTACTCTATCGTCGCCAACTCGTCCAACGTCGTGTTTGACGACTTTGACATTTCGGGCTACTCGAACAACAACAACACTGCCAAGAACACTGACGGCTGGGACACGTACCGCTCGAGCGACATTACGATCCAGAACTCGGTCATCAACAACGGCGACGACTGTGTCTCGTTCAAGCCCAACTCGACCAACATTCTTGTCCAGGACCTGTGGTGCAACGGCTCGCACGGCATCTCTGTCGGCTCGCTTGGCCAGTACCCTGACCAGTTTGACATTATCGAAGACATTCACGTTACATCCATCAAGATGTTCAACGCGTCCGACGGCGCCCGCATCAAGGTCTGGCCCGGCGACCCGGCTTCGATGGGTATTGAGCTCGAGGGCGGTGGCGGCAAGGGCTACGTCAAGAACGTGACGTTTGAAAACTGGGAAATCGACAACATTGACTACGTGATCACCTTGACCCAGTGCTACGGTCAAAAAGATCTCGAGCTGTGCAACGCCAACCCAGCAGCGCTCACTATTGAGGACATTTATTTCCGCAACTTTACTGGAGTCGCCAGTCCCCGCTACGATCCGCTCGTGGCCCAGCTCATGTGCTCGTCGCCTGATGTTTGCAAGAACATCTTTATCGAGGACTTTGACGTCGTCAGCCCGACGGGCCACAACAATGCGACGTGTCTCAACATGGACGCGTCGAATCTCGTTGGCGTGCAGTGTGTCGACGCCTATGTCGCTGGTGACCACAGCACTGGGTTCTGAGAGTGGGGGTAGTAGCAGTAAACAATATAGTGGACATATAGTGCAAAATGCAAACAAGTCTCAAGTAAGCGCGCTTAATGTCCTGACGTAAGACTCGTTCATGTCGAAACTACTGGTCTCCATAGTCTACGTTGTCTCGACCTGTGCACTGCCTAATGGCCAGGTCGTGCCCAGCGTTCAACTTCCCGAGGGTTGAGGCAGCTGCAAAGTCGCGACGAACATGAGAACTAGCGATACATATTGTAGTAGAATACTCCTCAGTCTTCATCCCGTAATACTCTCATGTGCTATCTGTGTGTAGAACGGACGAGTCAAAAGGAAAAACTAGAGAAAAAAAACTATACTGTGCTGTTACTTCACACTCCCCAGTTAAACTCGCCAATGCCACCCTCAAACAACCTCCCCACATCGGGAACACTGAGCTGCAAACTCAACATGAGCTGATTCGCGTCTTGCTGCGAGAAATCAAAGGCGTGGGGGTATGCGTGGGCCTGCTGTTGGCCGCCGTGCACCTGGGACCCGCCGGGGGGTGTGGGACCCTGTACAGCGTGGCCGTTGAGCATGGGCGGGGGCGCCTGCATCGCCCCACCGCCGGGGACGGACATGCCGCCACTAGTGTTCGGCATCGGGGGCGCCGTCATGCCGATAGGAACCGGGGGGACTGGTGCCCAGAGACCAGGGACGTCAGGAGACGCGCTGGGCGGTCCGTGAGGCGAGATGCCGTGGGATGTTGGGTTGGAGCCCGATACACGCGAAAAGGTCGAGTCGGTGGGGGAGGAATCGACCATTTCGTTGGCTGGCCTGAGGTGGGTTAGTTGCGGGGTTTGAGGGGGAGGGGGGCGCTCACAGCTTGATCTTCTTGATGACCTGGCCAACGTCCATGGTCACACCACGGCGGCGCTTGCCCTGCCCAACCTCCTCGGCCTCGCGCATAAGGTCGCCGAGGACCTGGAGCCCGCGCCGGGCGATACGCGAGGTAGGCGCCAGACGCTCGAGACATGCGCGGGCGCGCTCGACGGCTGCCTGGCGGGCTGGCGCCTCTGGCCCGCCGACGTGCGACATGAGGTCGAGACCCAGGACGACGGCGGCGGCGAGGCCGTGGTATGGAATTGTCCAGATTGCCTGCGCGTTGTGGCTGCCTTGCTCGAGCTCGGCGATGATGGCCTCGGCAGCCGCAATGCATGCCTGATGGGCCTTGACACACTCGCGCTGGGGTCCGCCCCGGGAGATGAAGGTGCGGTAGATCAGAAGAATCTTGTGGTTGGCCGAAATGGACATGTAGTGGCGCATGAGCGCCGTCCATGGTGGGTTGGAGTCGGAGGGCGAGCTGCCCATGTGCGGGGAAGGCGTTGCGGGAGCCGGGATGGTGGCGACTAGGGAGCGGACGCGGGCGGCGGCAGCTTCGGCCATGGCAAATGGGCTGGGGTCAGTGATGTCCAAAAGAGGTGTAGCTTACATCTTGCCGCCATTCTGATTGAGCTCGGAGAAGAAGGACTGAAGGATGGTCGCGAGGTGAGAGGCGAAGCGGATTTTGCTGCTTGTGTTAGCAGTGCCGACATGACACTGATATTAAACTCACTATGCCACTGTCACCACCGAGTCTGGCCGGTTGATGTACAGCCCGTCGACGAGATCCTGGTCGTGGCAGTTGTTTGGCAGCGGGGTGTCAAACTGTCCCGGGTGGACCGCTGTGATGTCAGCAACGTGCTCCGACACGGCGAGAGCCAAACTTACACCATACGCCGCACTTTGGAATAACAAACCAATCCTGACCCCAGTTAGCACCTACTATAGGGCCCATGCCGTCCCAGTCATCACCCACTTGCTGTGTGAGAGACCACCATACGCGCTTCCCCAGCTCTACGTCGACGACGGGGCTTCCCTTTGTGCCATTGGCCACAAGACGGCTGGCCGCCTTGCCGAGACAGTGCAGGTTGAGCGATTGCGCGCTTCGAAGCCCCAGTGCGAGTAGAGACGACAGGAGAGCAGACTCGCACACATTGTGGCCACACACGCAAAGTATGGCAATGGCCTTTGGATTGTCAACGTTGCTCTCTTCAGACGCCACATGTGCACATACCTGAACGCCCCACATGGTGGGTCGGGAGAGAAAGTTGCCGGCGTAAAGCGCCTCCTCGGCAGCAGCGACGAGAGCATTGGGGAGCACGTAGCGGTCACCTGTTGTAGTGTTTAGCATCTGAATCTCTGACCCAAAGCTTAATGGCGACTCACCTTCTGCTAGCCCACATTGCTCGGCGTCTGCGTCCGTCATCTGGTGTACGGCGACACCCTGGATGACATAGAGGAGCGACAGCCACGTAGGGTCCACAAACGCCCAGCCAGAAGGGTAGCTGAACCCGCCCATGTGACTCTGCGCGCTTCCGCCAGTGTTGGCAGCCTGCGGGCCGATTGTCGTGTAGAACGCATCGAGCTCGTCCCAGAACCGGGGAAAGGTGACGCAGCAGTGCTGCCACTGGACGTTGGCGAGGGCAAAGTTGATAATGGCACGGACGTTGCGGCGGGGGAGGAGCGCCTCAATGACCGAGTCTGGGAGTTGGCGGTCGTGCGGTTGCCGCAGAATGTGAGATGCATGGGCCGAGGGTGGCTTTTGTGGTTAGCTTGGGCAATCACAATAGGACACTCACTGCTGTGGAGACGGACAGGTTGGAGGTCCCTAAGGGCGACTCGTTGCATGCTTCTGGTGCAGCACCTCGTCGGCGGTCGACTCCGAGCGAGAAGTACTCTAGCGTCGTTGCTGGATGGTCAGCTACGCGTGATTTGCATGCATGACGCGCCACTCACCTGGGTCTTCCTGCGACGGCAGCTCGCCACTTGGAAGTGGAACATGTCCATCGCCGCTGCGGTGCTCCGTCTTCGGCAATACCAAACCGCTTCTCAGCGAGGCTCCCCTCTCGAGTTCGTATACTCGCCTGCGCAGCGATTCCAACTCGTGGAACACGCTCTCACGCAGCGAGTCTAGGTCGCGCGATGCCACGACGGGGGATGCACTGCTGTAGGTCAGCATTAGACTCGGCGGGGGAAGAGCGGTGCGGCTATCGTGATGTGATCTGGGAATACTGGGCCGTGGTTGGAAGACAGAGACGGGTGGCGTTAGGAGCAGGTGGCCCACGGGTATGCTGCGAGACGCCACCTTTTCTGCCCAGGCATGCCTGGCGCTGAACGTGCACGAAAGCATGTACAAGACGATAGCGATACTCACGGAGAGGGTACGACAAACTGAGACTCGAGCTTGCAGAGGTGGCTCACTCCGCGCTTGAGGCAGAGCTCACATGGGATACGCTTGTTGCACCGAGCTTTGCGTCTGTGGAGTGGTCAGTGGCCGAGTGGGGATGGTTTGGGTGAATGTGAAGGACTAGCAGCCGTCTTCCCTCTGCGACGACGTTCTTGAACCCCCTTCCCCCCCCGGTGCATTGCAACAATCTTGCACATGCACAAGTGGGCATCGCTTGGATGTTGCCACTGTCTTGTGACTGAACTGCAGCGGTTGGTCGTTGCAGCTCGGAGACTTGCTGCTGCCTGGTCGGGGAATCGTAATGACGTACCGAATACACTCTGTGCAGCTGCGCGGGTGGTCAGCTGGTGTTGCGCTGTGCTTCCCGCATGTTGTACTCACCTCTTACTAGGACGTTGACTAATCTTCACTGGAGTGAGGCCCGAGCTGCTCGATGCGCTGTCGGGACCCCCTCCGCTGCTCATCGTCTCTGGCATGGTGGTTGCTGAGATGAGGAGGACGGTGGGTGGACGATAAGTTTTCAGGCGTCGCGGTCGGACATGATAGCCGTTACTGTTATTCTTTTTGCTTTCCGTGCGACCCTGTGCAGCTTTTGCGGGGGGTGCGGGGCAGTACTGCTGCTACGGACATGTCCTTTACGGCGGATGAATGCCCCGGCCCTGTGCACCGAGTGCACCGAGAATAAGAAACGGTTGTTGTCTGTATCAAGGGAACGACGCCGCCGATGTCCGAGTACCTATTACCGGCGTGTCGGGTTCCCCTTGACCAGTGTCCACTAGCCGTTGTTCCCTGGGCACTGCTGCTGCTTCCTCCCGCGACACCACCACAGGATAGGTTTATCCATCTCTTTTTCCGAGTAGGTGCCACGCGCCTCTTGGAGGCTCGAGTACGACGTCGAGCACAACTCCCGAGGGTACGCAGCATTCCAGGCCAGGTGGGGTGAATACCTTCTCCATTCCTCCGTCGCTTCTCTTCGGCACGGCCGCCGGCGGCAGCGACAACTGCATACCCTGTACCTCGGCCGGGTTCCTGTGGCAGAGCAAGGCATAGACGCCGAGGTCGAGGCTGCGGTCAACGCCGCAGCATGGCTTGACATTCCTGAGCGCCAGGCCCCGAACATTAACCGCGGACGTCCCGCGGGTCGCCGACCGACCGGCCCGCCCGCCGTGGTGTGCTCGGCCAAAGATGTCGGAGCAATGTTGGGCCAGGGCTGCGCAATCGTCGTGCCAGATAAAGCACATCGTCTCTCTCTCCAACCGACAGGCGAGAGAAGCGCGCTTGAGTGCCGGCCTGGCCAGGTCTGGACAGCTGCAGAAGTGATCTACAGATGCATGCCAAGCCAGCCAAGTCACTGGGCAATCTAAAAGCCGTCCTCGAGAGAGTGAAAAGATAAAAAAAGAGTCGGCTCCCGTCGGCGGGGCAGTGTGCAGGCTTTGTGACCGCCGGCTGCTGCACCCCACATGTCTGTACAGAATGCTATGGATATCGCCGGGAATGGGTTTGCTTGCATAACCAAGAAAGACAAAGAAAGACCGTAGCGGGCTTCGGCATTGACTGACTTGAGGGTGAGGGCACGTACTCGGCGTCCGTACTTGGGGTAGTCACGGCGGCCGTGCAAACCATGCCCTCCCCCACCTCCCCAACAGCGAGCGCCGCAACCGACATGCCCTAAGACGTTGTTGCTGCGGCAGTGGACGGCAGAACGTTGAACAGTACTAGCGACAAACAAAAGAAAGCGGCATGGAAGTGGGTAACTGGCCGACCATTTCCGGGCCGTGCTACCCGCCGAAGCCACCATGCATGCCAGTGCCGCCAATGCCGCCTGCCAAGGTGTTTCACAGTTGGTATCAGGTCCAATGTTGCTATCGTACTGGAGGCAAAGGTCCCGGGTTGCTCTTGTACTCGGCACCTGTCGGAGGTGCCGCATGTACGTACTCCCTTGACCACCGACGCCTGCGTACATGTGCCCAGGGAGCGCGGACCCGGCAATGCGGGTGCAGGGAAAGCGAACAGCGAACAGCGATTCCAAGGTACGTGACTCTTCGGAGCGGCTAAGCTTGCTTTTAGGATAGGGGGTATCGCCGTTTGCAAAGAGTGTAACCCTCTTCCCACTCCCGGTCGTTCCAGAGGATATCCATCGTATAGGACATGGCTTGGCATCGCGCGTATAGGGATTCCGGAACGCGATAACCAGCCGCTGGAACGGCGAGGTAGGCGACCTAACCTCCACACGCCCGAGGGCAGCAGGGCATGTGGAAGTCACCCTCGGCGCACGTCGGACCCGCACCGCCGAGCCCTCGCATGCAACAGCAAGGGTACGCTCACATTGCCCCCAACGTGTCGATCTCCCTCAGCCAAGAGAAAACGTGCCAGGAAAGAGTGACAGACACTAACACATCGGTACGCATCGGCCTCGGAGCTGTCGGATATGCTGGATGTTTAAGCTTGGGGCGAGTTACGCGCAGTGTCCGGCACAACATCAAGCCGAGGAACGTGAACGACATGCCTGTTGCATAATCCACCTCGAACCTTCCGGCGTTCTTCCGGCGCTACGGCCGCGAGTGCAGACGCCGGCTGCCAGTGGATGCATGATGCATGACGACCACGCGAGAGCGCAAAAAAGGATGTTATCTTCAACCCGAATCGAACCAGAATTGTTCTCCTTCACATTCGACAGCTGATGAGAGCCTTTGGAGGTGGAAATGGAGCTACAGAGCAGGGCTGACTATGTCAAGCAGGCCATCGTTTACATCGGCCAACTCCACTTGATTGATTTGTGTGAAGTTGTATGTGTACTGCACTGGTTTTTATAAATTTGTATGGGCAACGCCATTGCCCGCTGGACGAGGGGCCGTGTCATGTACTGTAAATCACAGAAGCTGATGCTGCCAGTCATGTAACTGAACGGACTAAGCTTGGTGCCAGTCGTGGGTATGTTTCCATGGGCGAGATGGTTCAGAACTTGACCCGCGGAACGGCTTGTGGCCCAAAGCCGCTGCTTGTTGTAGGCTGGGAGAATCATTAGGACGGGGGAAGGAAGGCCTAAAGAGGCGTGTCATTTTGCAACCACTACTACACCTCACATCACCCAACCAAAGCTTGCAGTAGGAGCCCGTTCCGCTCACCCCATGGCCACGCACAGGTCGAGAGCGGGCAGCGGTCAGGGATGCGAGAGCAGAGCACATTTGGTGGCGTCGGTTCCGCGGTGCCTTAACGCGCGTACAAGCAGCGCGAACGTTGGGTGCCAAGAGTCAGTTCCGAACTTTGCTCTCGACACCAGAAGGGCACAGGAGGCCGCTGGCACCCCATTTTCAGGGTGTGCAAAGGTCACGTCGGCGGTGAGGTGCACGCGTTTGATGGCGAGGAGTGAACGTTGGGTCGTGAACGACTGTGGCTATCTGCTCGTGTGCCTCCGAAGCTCTGGTCCGTGGTCAACACTGAGGGTATGCTCTGCGCTAGAAGGTGCCTTTGGCCCAGCATTCGACTGACTGGACAAAGGTACAACGGGACGCGACGAGTCCCTGGCGCGTCCATATGGCGAAGGGAAGCAGGCAACAGCAACTGCGACAACAACATTGCTGTTTCACTTTACTCACCATTGCTACAATCAGAATAGCAGTGACCTACAACCATGACCGGTCCTCGACCTACGACCGCTCGCGGCGTGCCCGCACCGCGACTGGTGTCGCTTCTCGCCGTCGCGGCAGCCTTCCTCGCCACCTTTGCCTCTGCTGCCGACGTTGAACAAAACTATACCCTCAGCGACGTCTCCTCGATGGTCAGCTACGAGCCTGCGACGCTCACGACCCCGGACGCGGGGTGGAACGGGACCTACTCGAACACTACATGGGGCAACTGGACGGACGCCGCGATGGGCGACGGTGCTTCGGGCCATGTCACGGCGTTTTCTGGCGCGACTGTCACTGTGCCGTTTTATGGTACTGCAGCCTACTTTTCCGGTGACGGCGATTCTGGGGCAAAGGTGTCGTTGTCTGTAGACGGCAAGGAGGCAGGTGCTGGAAGTGTTGCGGCGGAGACCGGTGTGGTGGCTTCTGCCACTGGTCTCGACAACGGGTACCACAAGGCGGTTCTAAAGGTCGAGGGAGGTGGTACCTTTACCTTTCGCAGCGTGCTGTTGACGACAGTCATTGGTGGTGAAGGGTAAGCACTCTGACCTGCTGCACAAGCTGACAGCCCAGCACGAAGCCGCTGAATCAAACCTTCCTCTCCGTGGCCAACGACGCCCTCAACCCGGCTCTCCAACTCGGCGGGGAATGGACAGACACCAACACGGTGTGTGGCGACGGCGCCGAGGGCGCAGACAGTGTGACTTGCTACAGCGCTCTGCAGGCCTTTACTGCTACGGCCGGCAACACTGTCACACTTCAGCCGCCCAACGGTGCCGCCAATGTCATGATCTATGGCTCGGTTGGCGTGCAGTACGCCGACTACTCAGTCACGCTCGACCCGGCGCCGCCGGTCGGCGAGGCCGTGACGCAGTTGACGAGCAAGCGGTCGTATCGCGACGTCATGATTGTGCTGTACCAGGCCACCCTGGACCCTACTGTCAAGTACACTCTTACAGTCCAGCTCAACGACAGTTTCGACTGGGGCTTTGCCAGGGCGCAATACATTGTTGGAAGCAGGTGAGGCCATCTTTGCTTGAGCACTTGCTGATGACAGCTACACCAAACCTTTCTCTGGGCCCCTGGCCGCCGGCGCCACCGGCGACGACAAGGACGGCAGCTCTGGCAGCACCGGCGGCACCGGCTCGGGCAAGTCCAACTCGTCCAACTCGACCTCGGTGCCCATGGGCGCCATAATCGGCGCGGCAGTGGGCGGTGGTCTCGGCGCCGTAGCTCTGGGCCTGTTGATATGGTGGTGTTGCCGCCGCCAGCGCGGCAGTTCCGGCCGAGGAGGGCGGTGGAAGGCCAAACGGCCGACGTCGGTCCTGTCCGCCTTCGAAGTCGACAACCTCGGCGACTCGCCAAAGGAGGGCAAGTACTCTACCCTCGCCGACGGCGAGGTCACGCCGCTGCCTGCGCCGTGGCCGGCCGGTCAGCCGGGGTACGGCCAGCCCGGCTTCTCTGGTCAGCCAGGCTTTACGCCGGCGCAGGGGTATCCAGCGCAGCAGGGTGCGTACCACGGCACAGCGGCCCACGCCAAGATGCAAGAAGCGCAGCACCTGTCCCAGCAAGCCGCGTACCCTACGCCACTTTCGACGCAGACCCACAACACGTCGAGTAACGGCTACACGTCGACGTACGCCTCGCCCATCACACCGATGGGCAGCGGCGCGAGCGGCGCGCCGTTCTCGTTTGCGCGCGCCGAGACGGACGGCACGTTTGGGTATGCTGGATCCCAGGCTGGGTCGTCTTCTGCCGCTAGCGCTGGCGCGGGTGCGGCGCTTGCTGGGCCCATGTCGCCTGTCGCGGCCAAGGGGCAGCAGGCATATGTCCCGCCTGGGACTGTGACCGAGTCGCAGGACGCTGGGAGGGTGCAGGACGAGGTGATCCCGCCGAGGTATAACCCCAAGTGGGCTGATGAGTAGTTTTGGATTGTAGGCGTTCATGTATCTCTCTTTGGCTCTCAGTGTGGGAATGCTCTAATCCATAATAACAACCAATAGTGCTAAACTGCCCGACTTCTTACAAACCGATCCAGGTCATCTCGTGCGCAATCTCAAACTCCTTTTGCGCGACCATGGTCTGCGCATCGACACCGACCTTGACGTTCCACACACCCCTCTCGGCGCGCCAGAGGTTGTCGCGCTCGTCCCAGTGGGAAACGGCGTACTTGTCCAGTACGACCTCGACCGTCTCGCTGGCGCCCGGGGCCAGGTCGTAGACCTTGGTGAAGCCCTGGAGGGCGTGCTCGGGGTGCACGGTGGACGTGGCCGTCTCGGCGGGCGGGGCAGTGTAAAAGTGCACCGAGTGGTCGCCGGCAACCTTGCCAGTGTTGGTGACCGTGACGCGCGCAGTGAGCTTCCAGTCGCCGGCGGCGGGCGTGCCGGTAGGCGCGACGACCTCGAGGTCCTTGTACTCGAACGTGGTGTAGCTCAGGCCGTGGCCGAAGGGGAAGAGGGGAGCGATACCGCGCGCATTGTGGTGCTTGTATCCAACCCAGATACCCTCCTCGTAACGGGTGCGTGTCTGGGCCGACTTGTAGTTGAGCGCAGCGGCAATGTCGCGCTTCTCCTTGGGGAACGACAAAGGAAGACGGCCCGAAGGGTTGCGCGTGCCGTAGATGACGTCGGCGATACCGTTACCGCACTCGTTGCCGCCGTACCACGCGTGGACAATGCCGGCGACGCTGTCCTTCCAGGGCATGGCGATTGCGGAGCCGGCCTGGAGCACGACAATGGTGTTGGGGTTGGCAGCAGCGACGGCGGCAATGAGCTCGTCCGAGCGGTAAGGAAGACCCAGGGTGGGGCGGTCGTAACCCTCCGACTCCCAGTCCTTGTTAAGACCGGCGACGAGAACGACAGTGTCAGCGGCCTTGGCGGCAGCGACGGCCTCGGTGATTGCCTGGTCGGCATCAATCTTGGGGAAGGCTCCAATGCGGACGGCATTGATGACAAAGGGGGTGTTGATGATTGCGCGGTCGGGAGGGCGGCGCGAGTCGTGGACAAAGCGCAGAGTGTAGACCTTGCCCTTTTCAACGTCGGCGACGCCGCGCTCCTCGCGTGTACCGTTGCCGAAAAAGTGGCCCGACATGACCTGCTTGCGCGAGTTGTCAATGATGAGCTTGTCGTCGAGGTACAGCCATCCCTGGCCGGACACGATGGCGCCAAACTCGTACTGGCCCGTGATCGGCGAGGTAAACTTGGCAGTGAGCTCGGTGACAAACTCGAAGCCAAGGACCGGGTGCTGCAAGTCGGCGAGCAGCATGTCGGACACGTCGTGAACGTCGTCGACGACCGTGGCCTTCTCGTCCTGCACACCGTTCTTGATGGCATAGTGGTTCAGAGTAAAGCCCTTCTCGCCGTTCATGGCGGTAAAGTCCTCGCCGAGAATGGGGAGATACTTTTCCCCAACGCAGCCGAGCGCGTAGTCGAGCTCGACGTCGGCGGGCTTGTTGGCGGCCAGACCCTCGTAAGGGGAAACAGACCAGGCGGCGCGGAGGTGGGCCGAGCCACCACCAGTGATGACGCGCGCCTTGGCGTTGGGGCCGATGACGGCGACCTTGCCCTTCTTGATGGGGAGAATCTCGTTCTCGTTCTTGAGCACGACGACACCCTCGCCAGCAAGGCGGCGGAGGAGCTTGGAGTCCTCATCCTTGGCCTCCATGCGGGTGTGCTCAGGCTTGGGGGCAGCGTAGACAAAGTCGGCATTGAGCTTGGCGAGCTTCTGGACCCATCCGAGGATCGTGGCGGCGCGAGCGTCAATCTCGCGCGGGTCAATCTTGTGCGACACGAGCGAGTGCTTGACAAGACGAGGCGCGCGCCAGATACCGGGGCCGGGCATCTCGAGGTCCATGCCGGCATTGATCGACTCGGACACACTGTAGGTTCCGTACCAGTCACTCATGACAAGGCCGTCGAATCCCCACTCCTTGCGGAGAAGCTCCTTGAGCAGCCAGGGGTTCTCGGAGCAGTGCGTTCCGTTGAGCTTGTTGTAGCTAGTCATGTAAGCCCAAGGGTCGGCCTTGGCAGCGGCAATCTGGAAGGGACGGAGGTACACCTCACGCAGCGGGCGGTCGTCGACGATCGAGTCCTGGCCGTTACGCTCGTGCTCCTGGTCGTTGCAGATAAAGTGCTTGATGGTGGCGCTAACACCCGCCTCCTGCAGGCCGTTGACGTAGGCCGCGGCAACCTGGCCAGACAGAGTGGGGTCCTCGGAGAAGGACTCGAAGGCGCGGCCACCGAGGGGACTACGCTGGATGTTGACCGTAGGGGCCAGGAGGCAGAGCGCGCCGCGGGCGCGGACCTCCTCGGCGAGGAGGCCGCCGGCTTCCTTGACTAGGGGCTCGGAGAAGGCGGCAGCGACGCAGGTGGCGTTGGGGAAAGCGACGGCCTTGGCTAAGACATGTTAGTCTCAAGACGACGGGGTCACGACCCAAACTACTCACTAGCCTTGAAGAAGCTGCCACCACGAGCACCGTTGGGTCCATCGGTGACCTTGATGCTAGGGACGTTGACGCGGGGGATGGGAACAGTCTCCCACCAGTTTTTGCCTGAGAGGAGGATGATCTTCTCGTCGAGAGTGAGCTCCTGGACAACGTCTGCAATGTTCGCAGTGAGGAATGAGCGGTCCATGGCCGCGTTGCCCTGTGGTGGCTTTGTGATCTCAACAGTCATGGTGGATGAGGTGGGTGGGGGGTCTGTGGGGGTAGAGTTGGCCATGGCTAGTATATGTAGGCTGTGGAAGGGCGGATGGAGAGGAGACAGGAGCGCGAGACGGCGCCCGGGGGAGAGAGACCAGCAGCAATCGTCGTCGTCGTCGCTGCTCGCTGGCTCGCTGCTTGCTGGCTCGGACAATGCGGGCACCGGTGCGGACTATGTGGCTCCTCCTGTCCCGAAGATATCCCGAGGGCAAGATTATCCGTATAATCACCGACCACTCTCTCCCTCTGCCCTCCAACGCTCCTGGCCGGCAATTGCCCGGCTGCTGCTGTGATCGGTCGGCGCTCGTGACGATGAACATGCTCACGTGCGTGCGCAGGCTTCCTAACAGTGGACCACAATTGCCCACCATGGCTTCAGCCTTGGCTGAGGTGAGCCTGGGCAAGGGGGCCACCCGTCCTCTAGGTCTCGTGATGGACAGTGCCGGTACATCTTACTTGCTCACAAACTCTGAGCGCGATGACATTGGATGTACAAGTGATCAAGAGATCCGTAGAAGTGTCCACCATCCTGTTACCGCTGCCAAGTGGAGTGTTGTACCACCACGATGCTACCTCGTCCTCGTCAGCACGCACATTTACGTGCTCGTCGCTGACACGTGTAGGCCCCGCATTCTGTGCGGTGTACCTGTGCGGTGGTGCGGTACTTGCTGCACCACTTCAAGTGCCGCGGCATGGGCTGGCTGCAAAGGTGTGAGTTGGAGCTGGGGTATTGGCGGCCGAGAGTTTTTCCGAGAAGCCCGCAACGGCTGTCGGCCAAGGACTATGACTGGCTAACGAGGATGTACAGTATGGCTGACTTGGCCCATCTTGGTCATGCATGAAGACTGTGGTGGCGAGCAGGAGTATCTTCGGACAAGGTATGAAATAGAAGCATGCATGCAGTCGACCCGGGAACGCGCGCTGGCTCGAACTGACGAGGGACACTGTATGGCTTCCTGCAGTCCAGGCGGTGAGGAGAGCTAATACTCGCTGGTCGGCGTATTTCTCTACCGCGAGGCGCGAGGCCGCGAGCTACGAGGCGACCAGGCTCACTGGTATTAGCCGTCTCTCATTCTCATCATTTGCAGATTAAGAAACGCGCTTAATGAAGCAAGGTGCTGCTAGCTCGTGAGAGGTCAGTCATGCTCGGCGACCGCACTGGCGCCGTGTTCAGCCAGCATGAAGCTCGACTATGGACAACCCCCAGCAGTGGTCCCAGTGCAATTCGCAGTACGTGTGCATCGTGTGTCTGTCACTAGCTCATCGGCATATGCATATGTAACGCACACATCCAGCACAGCCACGAGCCAGTTTTCATGCCCACCAATGCGGAAGGCGTCTACGAAACAGACAAAGATACAGGCAGCCGCGGCAACGATAGCAGCGAGACTTGTCCTCTCTAACCACGTCGACCGCCAGGAGGCCAGGAGTCACCAACCTCCCCGAACGGGGTGTCGGTCGCAGCCTTTGCCGCACCGTACCTCGTCGGCCCGTCCCCTTTGAGCTCTTCGACTACGTTGCAATTCAGTTGCAGAAACGCGCTTGCTGCTAGTTGCAGTAAGAGCTTGAAGGGCTTGCAATGATGTATTCTAGGCCAGCAGAAGCCAAGCAGGCGTGCAGGACGCGTCTTGCGCCATGGCGTGCCAGTAATTACCTGACATTAGCTGCGAGCACGAGAGAACATGAGCTGAAAAGTGCCTGACCAGCATGGTGGCTGAGGCACATTCCTGACTGGCGACAGGAAGAGAGAGAGAGCAAGGGAAGGGGAGCAGAGGAGGAGAATAAAGGCTACTGAAATGAGCGAAAAATCCACCTACCGCCTTCCCTGGGACATTACGCTCACCAGCCCTGGTAGCCGTTCACCAGCCAGGGACAGGCTTCCTGACTCTGCCAGTCCCCAACGCGTCCTCTGAGCCCGTTCTCGTACTCGTAACAATCTGCTGTTCCTCTCCACACGCTTCACCACATCCACAAACCCCTCCCGCGCGCTGGTCGCTTGCTCGTTCGCTCTCCATCGTCTCTCCCCATCTAGACTCTCCAGTCGGCAAAGCAGCAGTTGCAGCAGCAGCAGCAAAAAATCTCGGCCCGGATTCCGAGCCACAGGCTGGCCTGTACCCTCGCCCAAACTTCTTTCAGAGCGCACCCTCGCACCGTTCTCTGCTCCATCTCGCACCCACCTCGACCACCCCGCCCACAATCATGTCGGCATCCCTCGCAACAGTCGCCCCGACAGCGACATACACGCCGGCCCTCACCTCGCCGTCGTCTTCGGCGTACCCGACCATTGACGAGTCGACGCTCGCCTCGGTCCGCTACTGCCGCGTCCCGTACAATGCAAACGTGACGCTCGCCTGCTGCACCTCGGGCAGCACGGGCACGGTCGACGGCGACATTGTGCTGGTCAACGGAGCGACATATGCTCAAGGCCAGGTAGAGGGGACGCTGAACACTACGGGAGCGTACCCCGTCTGCCTGACGACCGCGGACATTGGGAGCTGGTCGTCCTGCGTCGCTGCGCAGGGATCCAAGCTGGCGCAGCAGGGCTATGCGTTCTCCGAGTGCAAGGAGATCAAAGTTCCCAAGAACAGTGGCGATGGTGCTAGCTTGGCGTCGGCCGCGCCGCGCTCGGCATTGTTGAGGCGAGGCGTCGTTCTAGCACTGGCGATGGCTGCGGCTGTCGTCGTGTTGTAGGTTAGTATGCTCGGGCCTGTGTCAAAGCGCTGTCGTTGACGATTCAGACCAGCACGCACTCAGCCCATCACCCATCACCACCCTGTCCCGCTCGCCCTCATAATCAGCCACCTACCCACACCCATAATCACCACCCGTCGGCAACGACAAGGACACTGGCTTCACGGCCGCTTCCCCATTTCCCATCTCGTTCACTCTCTCCAAACACTTGTTGTACACTATTAGATCCTCGTGCCCGGCGCAAACCCCTCTGGGGGAGGACTTTAGGCTTTGCATTGCGTGATCTCCGCCAGCTCACTTACTCACATAACGACGCAACACTGACCACCCACCTCGTCCTTCTTCCCTCTCACACCCGGCCGCCAGTCGACCCTCCGTTTAGCTAGCGCATCGTAGGCCGCATTCTCGCGCTGTTCCTGCTTGTCCGCCCTCTTGCGCGCGCGGGTACGCCGGAATCGAAAGGCGTCGCGGCAGTAGGCGCAGCGGACACCCTTGGGGCCCGGCTTGAACCTCTGCTGCTCACAGCGGTCTGCCCAGCGTCAGCTTGAGTCAAGGCAGCAGCGTACGGTCCGGGTGAGGGTTGAGCAGAGCGGGGCAGACCCAGTGCGGCGCCATGGTCGTGTGGCCATTGTACTCCCAGTGTGGGCCGCCGCGGCCTTTGTGAGCGCGGGGGCCGGGGGCATGTTGCGGGTTGGTCAGGTGGCCGTCGTTTGGGACCGGGTAGTATGGGGGGAACATCATCGTGTGGGTTTAGATGACGAGGTGAGCAAAGGTGCAGTGGCGAGAGGTTGGTCTGGGGTAGAGGACCCAAGGGGTTGGGGGGATGTGGAGCGGAGCGGCCCAGGACAATGAGCAAGCGAGCCACAGAGACAGGTGTGTGTTCAGCAATCACGTCAGCACGTCGTATCCCATTGTCCACATGCTCGCTGCAAAGGGCATGAATCTTGTGCAGGAAAGCAAACACAATGCAAACGTCAAAGGGAAGATAATTGTGTAATTATTTAAACACCTGCATCATGTCACGCACACACATATCTCAACGCCACCACAAGGCCGAGTGCTCTCCGTGCTACCACTCTGTGGCATTCATCCTCGCTTTCGGCTTCACACTCCTCCTCCCAGGACCCAGTTCGCCTTTATCAAGCCCCTCACAAAGCGCCAGCCACTCGGTAGGCCGCTCAAACTCTCGAACAGACTCGGACCCAATGACCACAGCAGCCATCTTTCCCGCTGCCAGATGCCACCCAATATGGCAGTGCAGCGGCCAGACCCCAGGATTGTCGAGTTTGACGCGCAGGATGGCATAGCTCCACTGGGGGATCACTATGGTGTCCCGCCGCAGGGGGTTGATGGTGTTCTTGCGAATGAGGCCGTGTGTGAGCTTTGTGGCTAGGCCAGACCCGCGGGCGACAATGTAAAACGGCCGTCCGTGCAGGTGGAAGGGATGGCCAATGGGAGGGGGGTCGAGGACGTTGATCTGGCTGTCAGCTAGATGAAAGATGCAGTGGTACTTGCAATGAGGTCTGCTGCGCCTTCGCCGTCAAACACGACGGCCGCTACTTCTGTACCGAACGGAGCCAGTTTCCTGACATCCCATCCATCCATGACGCGGGTCAGCAAGGGGTTGTTGATATAGTTTTTGTACTTGAGGCCATTGACCCCAAAACCGATAAACGGAGTGTGATGCTTTTCGTCAACAAACACGCCAAAAAGATTGTTGGTGACCGCCACTTGGCCGACGGTAGACGGCGCGTTCTCGCGCACAAGAGGGACAAGCGGCACGTCTTCGTCTAGATCTTTGCAGGTGGCCAAGTTGGGATTAGCAAGGTCGTTCCACTTGGTACTCGTGGGGTCGGCCGTACTAGCTCCGGATCCGTCGGCGGCAGTGTACCGCAGGATGCCCACGTCGTTTACCGTTGCGAGCGGGTTGATGCAAAACGTCGCCACACGCGCGCGTATCCAAAACTGATCTCCTGGTTGGCCTTGGTTGAGAGTGACAATGACCGAGTATCGCTGCCCCGCGCCAATAGGAACTTCATGGACTTCCACGGGCTCGACCGCCGTGTCGTCTGCCTCAATGACCGTCAAGACGTGGCCGTCGATGGAAAACCGGATCAACGCCTGCCCCGCATGGTTGATCAACCTCAGCCGAACACGCTTCCCAGCAGCGGCGTGCACCTCGGCCGGCCTGTTCTGCTGACAAGGCACGCCGCGTTGAGCCCGCTCACACCTTGTCTGCCCGACACCATTGATGAGCGCCGAGTCTGGCTCGCTCACAAACGGAATGCCGCGATAGGGTTTGAACATGTTCGTCTCGTTTTCAATAATGACCTCTGAATCGTCGTTCATCCAGTCACCAAGATACAGCACCCTGTCGTCGTCGTACTGCTCCCCGAGCTTGAGCGGGTCGTCCTTGGAGTGGATCACCAGACCACCGACCAGCCCGTCGGCGAGCGTGTTCCCATAGTGCGAGTGGTACCAGTACGTGCCGACCTCGCCCTCGGTCTTGAAGCGGTACGTAAACTGCCCTCCGGGAGGGATGGGACACTGCGAGAATCCGGGCACGCCGTCCATGACGTTGGACCGGTTCTGCCTCATCCCGTGCCAGTGAATCGACTGCGGCGTGTCGAGGCCGTTTATGACGTGAACGACAATAGTGTCGCCCTGGTTGGCTTCGATGAGGGGACCGGGGAAATGGTTGTTGATGACGAGCATGCGACGATGGAATCCGTTCGGCGCACCTGCAGCGTAGCCGAGATTGAACGTGTACTCGCGTTCTTGCGGCGGTTGGGCAATGGCCGCAGGTGAGCCTGCAGCCACAGTGAAGATTGCTTGGTTGGTCGTGGTCGAGGTCGCTGGGATCGGGGGCTGGGAGTAGGACCAGAATGCACCCCAGGGTGGTATGGTGGGTGTCACATAGGGGACGGGGGCTGGAAAGGAGACGTATGGCCCGCCGGTAAGCGTTGGCAGCGGGGCCGTGTTCGGAGGGACTGAAGTCGCGGTCGTTGGTGTGGGTGAGGTACCGCTTGAGAGCCCATGGGTGGTGGTCTGCTGCCCGGAGGCGACCGCGACAAACGCGGCCGCGGCGAAGAGGAAGCGCATGATGGCCCACTATACTAACGCAGATGAGGTCAAGAAGAGTTACTAAGAGGTCAACTGCACGGCCTCGCGCCCAGGCTTGACCCACCTGCACACTCACAACCAGGTGTGACAACAAGACACGTCAGATAGCAGCTAACGCGTCAGTGAAGAGTCCAACGTTAACCCTCAGTCGCGCAAGCTGTGCAGATGTCGCTGGCCAGCACAAGACGGCACCCGTTCCGTCGGGACCCAGCTACGGCATTGAGGTCAGAAGGATGAGTACCGATGCCAAGTTAGAGTTTGCTTCGCGTAGCTGCTTCTTCGCGGGTGACCTTGAATAGGGTGGCGTGGCATGTTCCGCGAAGGTGCCTAGTTCGTGTCCGTCATGGTGCGCTAGAGGTCAATGTTGAGAGAGATTGGATGAGGAGACGGACGGTGTCGAGCAGGAGGCGTTGCAAGCGTCAGTATAGTGGTATGTATTGCTAAGGGGGGGGGGGGGATGTCTAATACCGGGAGGGTACGAGATGATCAAGTGCCGAATAGACGACGGCTGACGCATTGGCCTCCCACAACGCATGGAAACATTACTTTGAACTGCTATCCATGCATAAGTAAGCCTAACGTCGACACCTCCTCATACGCATACGTAGCACCAGTGCGGGCCCAACTGACAAACAAAAAGATAGCCGCAAAGCCAAAAGATGACGTCTGCCAGGATCGAACTGGCGACCTCTCGCGCTTCCCATGTATGAGATGTGAAGCGAACGCTCTAACCAACTGAGCTAAGATGCCTTGAAATTTCTGAAAATTAGCCTGAAACCGAGGCTATTTGACCTAACGTCGACGTGCCTTCTCGCTGTGATTGAGCCAACCTTCCTCCCTCACTAGCTGCAGCCGTTCTTGAACTACCGCTCGCCAGTCCCATGGCACAATATGCATGGGAGACGCACAAGGTACGCCAGTACAACACACTACGAGCTACTATGAAGCCCGCAGGCAAAAAGAATTTCATTCCTTGCTTCTTCTTTTGCTCGCGTTCGATAATTTATAGCGGCATTTGTTGCTTTCTTTCTTCTTCTTCTTTCTCTTCTTTCGTCGTCGTCTTCATGTCTGGCTTTTTGTTGTTTTCGAGAGGGGTTCACACAGTTATCTCGCCGACTTGTTTTGATGTATGGCTCGCCCACACGCTCAACCAGGAAACGTGGAGGTGAAGCCGCGCCAGAATAAAAAAATGTAGGGGAGGCGCTTTTGGTCGGATCAAGAGTCATGTTTCGCATCTATACC
Organism: Prillingera fragicola; assembly: GCA_002335605.1. NCBI lineage: Eukaryota > Fungi > Basidiomycota > Tremellomycetes > Trichosporonales > Trichosporonaceae > Prillingera > Prillingera fragicola. Next base: position 4,355,300 of record BEDY01000001.1, read on the forward strand.
GCAATGCAGCGGGGTCGACGGCGAGAAGAGCATGGAACGGTTTTCGATGAGTGGGGGTGGCTACTTTGCGCCAATGCTTGCACGGGTGCGGCGCGCGGCGGCTTGGGCAGGTGCCGGCGGTGCGGGTGCCGGCTGCAAAGGTTTGGGGGCGACCTTGGTCGGCTGGGTACGCGGGCGGCCAGCAGCGCCTGCGCCGCCTGTGCCTGCTGGGGCCGGGGCGACGCGCGGGGGAGCAGGGGCGATGGCCGGCCGGCCCATGACCTGAGCGGCGACTTGGGGTCCAGTGCTGCCGACGACGACGACGGTGGCACGGCGACGCTTGGGCTGGGGACATCCCTCTGGCTGAGCGGCCGGCTGGCGAATGAGCGGTCCCTTGGCTGCGGGCAGAGCACGCGCGGTTGCAGGAGCCGATGTGCCGAGCGCAGGGAGGTTGGGCGTCGAGCGCGAGTTGGCGGCGTTGCCCATCGGCTGGCGCGGGTGCGGCTGGGTGACAAATGGCATGCCGAAGCTCTCGGTCGAGCTGGTGTGGCGAAGCGAAATGCCAGCCAGCTCCTTGAACAGCTGGAACAAATCCTCGCGGAGAATATTGGCAAGCAGTTTCGAGTCGGGCAGGCCGAGCTTGCGCGCCAACTCGCGCGCCTCGATGAGCGGGATCCACACGCCGGGGACACCGGGGGCGTGGTGCATGCCCTGCGGGGACACGAGGGGAACGGTGCGGTGCGAGCCGAGGGTGGGCGAGGGAGCGTTGAGCTGCTCTGCGTGCTGGGCAGGCGGGACGCCGAGGGCCGTCAGCAGGGCCGTGCCGTTGACAAAGTCCGTGTCAAGGCGGCGCAGAACGGTGCACTTGGCACCCTTTGGTGCCTCCCAGACGTGCGAGTAGCACGGGAGGTTGTCAATGACACACGCGTCAATGCCAGGCAGGAGACGCTTGGTCGTACCGCTTGGAGTCGTGGGGCGAGCTGACGACGCCGTGCTCACACCGCTCGACACTGAGGCCACGCTAGGCGACGACGAGCCCGACATGGCAGGTGACGACGTCGTGGTGCGGGCCACTGGTGAGACGGTGCGCGTTGGTGCAGACGACGCAATCGACGATGGCGCCGAGGACAAGGGCGAGACGCTGGGCCTCGGCACGGCAGCGGACACGGACACGGGCACGGGCACCTGCACCGGCGCCGGAGCAGGCGCGAGCGCTGGCACAGGCGTAGCGGGCATCGAAACGGCCTTGGGAGCCAGCGGCGCAGGAGCGGGCGGGACTGGGGCGGAAGCCTGAGCAGGCGCTGGAGCGATGGGCACCGGCGCTGTTGTCTGTATAGGCGACAGCCTGAGTGAGGCAGTCTGTATAGGCGACAGCCTGAGTGCAGCAGGAGCAATCTTCTTCGGCGAAGGCTTGGGTGCAATTGGGACGCGGGCTGGAGCAGACGCTGGTGCGGGCGCAATGGCGACGGGGGCTGGCGCGATAGCCACGGGGGCTGGCGCGATGGGGACCGGGTGCGATGCGGGAGCTGGGACTGGTGTCGGAGGAGCCGGTGCAGGAGCTGGGGCAGGAGCTATAGCCACTGGCTGGGGCAGCTGCACTGGTGCCGGCGTCGGTGCTGGCATCGGGGTAGGCTCGATCATCTCGACATCCCCGCCTGCAGCGAGCGGCTCGAGGGACAGGGCGGCCTGGGCTGCGTCAATCTCGGCAATCTCCGCCTGGGAAAGAACCGTGTCGAGCATCATCATGGTGCCCGACTGCGGGGAGCAAAGCGCCTTGGGGTCCATGGACATAAGGTACGCTGCAGCCTCGGAGGGGTTGATGGGCATCATCTGCAGTTGGAGCGGGGAGAGGCACGTCGGTGTGTTGAGCTCGTGGACGCTGTCTGTCGAACCGGCCCATTGCTGCTCGGGCCACGGTGAGGACTGGGGCTCGGCAGGGGTGGACGCGCTGCCGCTGGACGGCACGGGCGAGGCACTGCCAGACGCAGCAGACGTGGTAGCGGCGGCGTTGGCAAAGGCCTGGCGACAGGCCGTCCAGCGCCTCCGCGCCTCCTCGGCCTCGGCCCGCTTCTGGGCGCGATGCTGCTCCTCGTGCGCCTCGGCCTCGACGCGCGCGAGCTCGAGCTCGGCGGGACCAATGGCGTCTAGTTCGAGCTCCATCTCGGGCTCAATCTCGACAGCCACGGGCTCGGCGTGCACGGGTGAGTCAAGCAGCACAATCTCGGCAGGCGACGACGCAGGCGTGAGAGCGGGCTTGCGCTGGGTCGACCTGGTGCGACGCGCCGAAGAGCGGAGAGAGCGCTTACGCGTGAGCGGCGGAGGGGTTACTTTGGGAATCGGTGTAAACGTCGCGGGGATGAAGGGATTGTTGACGCCGATACCGCTCCAGCTTCCACTGACGCTTCCTGGTGCACTGCGAGCTTGGCGAGGACCACGGCCGCGGTGAGGGGTACGCTCCTGCTTGACTACCGGCAGCCAGTCGTCGAGCTCCTCCATCTTGATGCTCTCTGGGCCAAGCAGGAACTCGCCCGTGTGGTCGTAGTCGTCCTCGAGCTCAAACGAGGGCAGCTCGGACGACCCCGACAGCGGCGACTGGGTAGAGAGACTCGACTCGCGGGAAGCCTGGAAGAGCAGCGTGGCGGGGTCGTCGGCGTCGGGTTCCGTCGAGCTCGTAGCCGCTGGCGAGGGGTAGTAGTCTTCTGGCTCCTGCTTGATATGCAGGTGGGCGGCGTGAGCAGCCTCGCGCGCCCACTCGGCGGTCTGGAGCTGAGTCTGGAGCTGCCTGTCGCGCTCGGGCGTGTTGACCTCGCCCGTGGGCGGGGAGGCGAGATCGCCACCAAAGTCTGAAAAGGACTCTTCAGCATGCACCGGCAGCTGGCCCGACTCGTCGAGCCACGACTCGTCCTCGCCCGCAGGCATGTCGACGTCCATCTCCATGCTGCGCGATTCCAGGTCTCGCTGCGTGCGCAAAAAGTGCGTGGGGCTCGTCTCGGGGCCGAAGGGGGGAAGGGCACGACCGGCCATGCTGGGTGACGAGACAGGGCTGGAGAGGGCCCACGCAGGCAGGGCTGCGGGACACGCGGCCGACTTGAGCTTGCCCTGGAACACGGCGGCGGCTGTCGCTGTGGACGAGCTGTCGGCCACGCTCGAAGTATCCGAAGGCGCGGGACAGTTGTCGAGCTGGTTAAAGTATGCGTCGACCGGTGGGGTCGACTCGGCCTCGTAAGGGAACAACTCGCGCATGGCGTTGGTAGCGGCCGAGAGCTTTGGGTCGTCGTCCTGCATCCACGAGCTGGTCATGAGCGTGTCGTCGTCGTCGGCGCGGATCATGATGCCCGAGCTCGTGCCCCAGTCTGGGTCGCGCATCTCGTCGTCCTCGCTGCTGCTGCTCGTCTCCATCTCCATGGCTTGCACCTCGTCGGCCTCGGCACTGCGGCGGGCTCCCCAGATGGTGTTATCCAGAGAGTGCACAGGGAACGGCGACGTGTGCTGCGGCGGCAAGGGGACGGCGACAGGGGTGGGCGAGAAGAAGAGCTCGTTGAAGGGCGAATGCGCCGGGCGCACGTGCGGGTGGTAGCGCGTGCCGGCGCCGATTGCGACGGGTGGCAAGACGATCCGGCGGGGCTGCTGGGGCAGCCTGCGTTGCGATCCTCCGTCCGCGTCCGAGTCTGACGAGCTGTCGTCCGACGAGTCGAGCACGTTGGACTTGCGGCGGCGGCGCGGCGTCGAAGCGGCTGGGGTGCATGGTGTGAATGGCGTGGGAATGGCCGACGACTCGACTGTCATGCTGCGCGAGGATCCGCGGCTGCTTGACGGCGCGGCATCGCTCTCGTCGTCCTCCGGTGGTGGCGACTGTGCTGAGGCTGCTGCGGGTGACGTCGCTGCGGTGGTAGCCGATATTCGCAACTTTATCCTGGGAACGGCCGCGGCGGTACTGCTGTCTGTCGTGGGAGTGGACTCCTTTTTGAGCTTTGAACGCTTTTCGTCGCTGCCGCGCTTTGACTTGACTGCTTTGGGCTTTGGAGCTGCCGGTTTGCGGACCGGAGCCTTGGGGACGACGATGCCGTTGAAAGGGTTGCGCCACTTTGCGCGCCCCACGTCGTGAGCGAGGAACCATACGGGTCCCTTTGGCCGTGCTGGGCCCTTGAACGCGTCTGGGTGAAGCGCGGGTCCGAGCACTGCCTCGGCAGTGGATCCAGACAGCTGGTACTTGGCAACGACGGGCTTGCGCGCCGGCGATGCCTTTGCGCAGCGCGACTGGTGCATGCGGATCGCGTTGGCAATCATGGTGGCGGGAGCGACGGCGACAGAGGGCGGCCTCAGCCAGCCGCGCTCAAACGCGATGGAAGCAAGCTCGTCGGGTGACAGGGCGACATTTCCCTGCAAGTGTCAGCTACTACTGTGCTGCACAAAGCGGTCATGACTCACCATTACAGCACATGCGCCGCAGACAGCCATGAGCACCTCGTCGGCCTCGTCCTCTTCAGTGATCCCGCACTGCTCCTTGCCTCCAAAGTCCTGCGGGTAGGGGCACGATTGCCGCTCCCTTTGCTGATGCGAGTTTCGGAGGCCGTGCGCCTTTGGCTCGACATGGTTCTTTGGCGCCGCGCGCGACGACGACGACGGCAACGGCGGTGTCGCTGCCGGCGGGTTGGGGTCCGCCGGTGTCAAAGGGCCCGCCGAGCTGGTAGGCGTAGCAGGCGTCGATGCAGCCGCGATGCTGCGGCGCGACGAGCGAGTCGACTGGCGCAAGGGGCGTGACGGTCCGGCACCGGGCGTAGTCGCCACCGACCCGCTGCTGGAGCCAGCAACAGCGTTTCCGCCGCTGCCGTCGACAGCTCCAGCAGCGGCTGCAGTTGATGAGCGCGACACGGGCGTGGTTGAAGTCGCTGAAGAGTTGGCGTTCGCGGCGGGCCTCGCAGGGCGGGCCATACCGCGATCGAGCAACTGGGAGAAAGGGCTACCGCCGCGGTGGTGCTGGTGGTGCTCGTCGTTCTCGGTCGTTGGAGGCCGGGGGGAGGGGTCGAGGAGGTGGGTATGCACCAGCGGTGCCAGTGGGAACTGGCGTTGCTACTGGCTGTTGGTGGGAGGGTTTGATGGAGCCAGCTGGTAGGGAGCGGTATGCAGTTTGATGTGAGACGTAGTGTGCAATGCCAGAAAGGAAAAGAGCAAAACTGCCTGTGAGAACTGGTGGTGGCCAGTGACAGGGGCGACGACTGCTGCAACGGTGGCGATGAAAAAACCCGGGTCGGCCGCGTCGGCACCGAGGTCTCGATCAGTCCTTTGTCGCGTCACACGTCCAACAAGGCAGCGCGAGGCAGCGATGCAGGGAGCAACAGCTGCCTGGTGACTCGAACGGAATGAGCCACGGAATGCCGGGGCTGCGGTCGTGGCGAGTGCGAGTGTCGTCCCGAGACTGTCGATGCAAAGGGATGTGATCGATCCACCAAAGTGTCCGCGTTTTGAAAGACAATAGTCCTTTTTCCAGCCGTATGCGCGCTGCTGCCCAACAAAGGGAGAGTGCGCTAAACCAAGGAGGGTGCTGTGCGACAGAGCCAGGTCGGAGTGCAAGCAAGCAACGAGGTGGTGGTGGCTTGCGACTGTTGTTGACTTGCTGACTGTGTGGGGCTGAGGCTGGAACTAGTGGTCTGTGCGAGCAGAAACACCTGTTCACGAGCACAGCAATATGCTTTTGGCTGGAAGGGGAAGAAGGAACAATGGCAAAAGCACACGCAGAAGGGTGTGTGTGAGCCGTTTTCGAAGGAGGAAGGAGGGAAGGCCGCTGGGGGACAAGGAAAGGGAGCTCGAGCGTGCGTGTGAGAGTGGGTTGTCGTTACAGGCTGCGAAAGCTAGCGGTCCAGAGGGGGGAGAGGCGGAGCGGAGGGGAGGGAGAGGAAGAGGAGGGGAGTGCCGAGGGGGGAAGGGGTCGGCAGTCGATTTTGTGGTGCGTGGATAGAGGGTGGTTGTGGTTGAGGTGTGTGATTTGAGGAGAGAAAGAGAATGCAGGATTGATGAGTAGGCGGTGGGGGTGCGGCTGCCCTCGGCTGCGGGTAGCACGCTCACTGGCGGAGTAGGAGGGGGAGCAGCCAGGTGCGGGCCGGCTGCGTTCGGAGTAAAAGGGGCAGAGAGAGTCAAGAGAGTTGTGACTGGACAGTGGTACAGTGGTGGTGGTAGTGCATCCTTTGGGTGCAGTCTTCCCTGAAACTCTGTTTCCATTCTCTCTTCTTGGAGCTGCGAGTTGTGCCCATTCACTCATAATGAACCCATGCTTGCTTTCGAGGTGTGACGCATGCTTACACTCGTCCTGCTCTCGAACGCCACGACGTGCAGCGCGTGCAGCAGCAGACGAGGGGTCAGGTTCTGGATTTCTCAGAGCAGGACGAAATGAAAAATGAACTTGCATCGGCTTCCCTGGAGTGGCAGTGGTCGTCTTCCCTCTCCTCTGATGCCTTCCCTCCTACTCTCTTACACGATTGGATTCTACTGACTGCTATCCTCCTCTTCCTTGCTCCTGCTGCCTGGAAATAATGCTCCCTGAAGCTCTATATATCATGCCGTCCTGAGAACATCGACATCCCCTTCAGCCCCCAGCTAACATTTCGGCGTGCAACACGGCACGACCCAGCAAGGCCAGCAATCCGCGGCCATTTAGCAAAGAACAAGAATGTGAGAGCGCAAGAACAGAGGCTCAGAGATGTCAATGATGGCCAGGATCCCTGAAGTGACGGAGCCTACGTGTCATCAGTCGTCGCGCTCATGCTTCCTGCACCGTGTCAAACTCATACTCCCGTAAAACGTCACTGGCGTCACCCAAGGCCCCACACATTACGCAGATCTCAGAGTCTTTAGCCTTTAGACTTGATCGCACGCACGCACGCAAGCATGCACTCCTCCGGCCTCCGGCCTGCTAGACTCATTGTTCGGCCTGGGCCGCCTCCTTGCTGGAGGCAGCTGCCGGGCTCACTTGCTCGGCGGAGCTAGTCGTGGCATTCGGCCATGGTGCATCGCCGAGGGTTGGTTAGTGCTAAAGACCCTCGCTTAGCTGGTCAGCTCTCACGCACCACACCTCCACTCTGCTGCTACCGATCCCGACGGTTTGCACCTGGTCCTTCCCAGCTCTCACGCAGCAGTGAGTTGCTCCCGTCACCATCTGTTATCTCTATGAAATGGCTGCATGCACTCTAACCGCCCGACTGTGGCTCTTTTTGCTCACTCTGCCTTAAAGTCGCCCTTTGCTGCCGCGACGGTTCCCTCGCCAATCGAGGCCCACAGGAAGCAAAAGAGCATAAACGCAGCACTGGTGGTGATCGCGCCAGCGTAGAAGGGGTACGCGCCGACAATGAACCGCGGGTGCTCGTCGTGGCGGAGGGGCACGACCGAAGCCTTGTCCGCAGTGTTGAGGTAGCTCCATCCTGGGCGCCAGTACGAGACGACAAACTTGAACACGCCGTGGCGGTCCGGAGCACGGAACGAGGTGCTGTACGTTGCGTCCGAGCCAGTGGTCGAAGTCTTGACCAGGGCGGTACGGATGTGCGGGTCCAGCATCGTGAACTCGAGCTGCAGGTCGTCGGCAGCAAATGGCTTCCAGGACGAGGTGCCGTTGGCACTAGTCTCGTGCTGTGCGAGGGTGATGCTGTACGACTGTAGAGGTGGTACAGCGGCGAGGCGGCGTAGAGGAATGTGAATAGCAGAGGCAATATCAAGAGAGAGAAGAGAGCAAATGTCAGCAAAGTCATGCACATCTCACGCTTCAAGCCACTCACGACCTCGTCCTTTTTGCGGTACACCTCACGGGGCTCGGTCTCTCCCTCACGGTGGTGATGCGTCTTGACGACACGCACAACACCAGTCTCCTGGAAGAGCCACTTTGTCAAGTCTTCAATCACAGCGCGGTTGCCAGTCTCCTTGCCATCGAGCTTCTTACCCCACCATGAGTCGGCGAGCATCTCGGGGCTACCGACAAAGCCAACGCGAACATTCTCGCGGTTCTGCATAGCAGCGACGACAGTGACGCGCTCGCCCGCGAGCGCAATCTCCTGGCCATTCTTCGCAGGGGTGGCCGGCGCACCAGTCTTGTCAGCCACGTAGCTTCCCGCGGGGGCGCGGAGGACGTCGATGAGGAACGGGTTCTCGCCGGTAGCGAAGCCGGTGCCCGAGGGGAAGACGACGGGGCCGGCGGCGCTGCGCGTCGCGTCCGAGAGCAACGGCGCAGGGCCGACAAGCTGATCCTGCGCAAGCACGACCTCGTCGTCGTTTCCGCCTGCGACGTGCGAAAAGGCGTCAACAAGCTGGAAGCCCGCGGGGGGAGCCTGGATGTCGTACTGCGCGAGCGTGTCGCGCTGCTGCTCGGTGAGGCTCGACGAGAGAATGTGAAGTGTGTTCAGGTGCGATGCCTGGTGGCGCAGGATGGCCTGGGGAGTAAACTCCTTGTTGAACTCTGGGAGTGTCAGTTTTTTGCCAGAGGTGTAGCAAGACGCACTCGTTGCCTCGGGCGCAAAGAGGATCAGGTGGTCGTACAGCGCCTCGTCAAACGAGTCGAGAAAGGTTGTCGGCGCAGTGGGTGCGCTGAACGTGAGCTCAAAGCCGCGGTCTGGACGTCAGCGTTTGTTCTGCAGCTTTCATTGTCAGCTCATAGTAGGCTACTCACCTTCGAGCGAAGCAAAGAAGCGCGAGTATGTTGTCCTGTCATACTTGTCGTCGAGGACAACGAGGACGCGGTCACCGGTGGATGAGCGAGCGAACGCTGGAGCCACGAGCGCGAGGAGGGGGATGAGCGGGGTGAGGAGTGCAGAGGCGCGCATCGCTGCTCTCTCTCTTGTATGGGTGATTTTGGGGGGTTAGAGAAAGGGGTGAGCAAGTCACAACAGTAGCAGTCTCGATGTGGACAGCGGGTGGTCGTGGTGGACGTGGCTGACACGCGCAGCTAGAGGAGGAAGGTGGAGGCAAGTGCCACAGCCACGTGGCGAATCAAAACGCCGAGACTGTGCCTGGCTCCTGGTGGTGGCGACTACAGACTGAGATTTTGAGGCAGCGAGGTGGAGGTCATCTGTCTCGTGTTGCTGCAACCTCCGAGAACTAGTCATCCACCTTCCATCCCTCGCACCTCATTCACCCTCCTCTGGCTTATATCTAACCCCCACTCTTTCTTCTCTCTCAAGCTACTCCCAAACACACATCACATCCAGCATGTCCGACATGGCCCCCGAGATCCTCCTCTTTGCCCGCGGCCTCGTCGCCCTCCTCGACCTCTGGCCAGCACTCACAATCGCCGTCCGCGAGGGTTGGGGCGGACCCGACTCGGCTGAAAAGAAGACCTGGCTCGCATCCGAGATTATCGACCACTTTGAGGCCAACGCAAAGTACAGCGAGGCCACACCTCGCGCCGTCGACCCTGCCTCGGCGGCCGACCCTCCCCTCGACCAGGACCAGCTCGCCGACATGCTCGAGCAGATCATGGTGGACGAGTTTGAGGCCCAGATCGAGGACGGCAGTATTGATCCTGTTGCCGCCGACATTGCGCGGTTGTGGAAGGACATTGTCGCTCCCGGTGAGCGCACCGCTGAGGAGACTGTGAGCGCGCTCGAGCGCAAGTCGGCCGAGGTCAACAAGAAGGGCGTCCAGGCCCAGAGCGGCGGTGGGGGCGGTGATGTCGACGAGGACGGAAACCAGTGGGAAAGCGACAGTGAGGACGACGACGAGGAGGACGAGGCCCCCCAGCTGGTTGAGCGCGCACCAAAGGAGCGCCAGGAGCCTGTCGTTGATGACGACGGGTTCGAGCTCGTTCAGAAGAAGGGCGGCCGCCGTTAGACCGTCTATGGACTTGAACTCTATTATGTCCCACACACAATCTTATCAACACAGTCACCGACCTACTCAAAAGTACGCCCGGCCGTACGCGCCATGGCCCTAGCCTACCGGCCTTATTGTCTGCCACCCCGCATAGTATACCAACAGCAATGCATCGCCTCGTAATGCACCGCCTCGTGTTGTGTTTCTTGCAGCTCGCATTGTCTGATCTCAGGATTGACATAGCATTGGTACTAACCAGAGACTGAGACAGGGTTGAAGGTGTTGCTGACGTGCACCCCGTGACTGATTTGCCGTGGCGGTGGACGGCGGACGGGGACTGTGGCCGCCGGGCTTGGCTTCTGATGGACCCCGATCCGTGTACCAGGTGGGCTGACCTTCGGCCGGCGAACCTTTGGAGGGCGTGAGTATGCATGTAAGCTCTGGGGTGCAGGCTGTCACAGCCCTTTGTCTGGCAGTGACTAACATGACAAAGGACATTTCGTTCCTAGCCACTTGCCAGGTGCCTCTTAAAGAATGGCGTCGCATCTTTGTATACATGTAGCCCAGAGCCGAATAACCTCTCTTTTCCCCTCGTACAGGACAACATGCATTGCTGCTGTGCTCCAGCCCTGCGTCACCACCCAGGCAGGCAACGCGGTGTGGGATAGTATTAGGACAATGACCTTCAATTTCCTATTCATTCCATCCTAATGCCTTGTCGTAAAAAGCTAATCTATTCCTCTACGGCTGAAGAGTTGTTACGTAATGTCATGTTCAACTACGTCGTCGTGCCCTGCCCATGTTCTGCTTGTCAGTCATCTTTCACTTCTATCTTTCCATTCACCAACCACGGCTCACAAAGCTCATTGACACTCTCCCACTCGTTGAACTCATCCCTGCTGCCAACTCCAACGACCGATCCACTCCACTCCTTGCATCCCATCCCCCCAACACCCATGCCGACAACGCGCTCTCAACGCACGAGCAACGAATCATCCCCTGCCCCCAGGTCTCGCACCCCGCTCAACGCCAACGCAGTGGGCAACGCAAACTCGACCGCCGTCGCAGGAGGATCTACAACCATGAGGCAACGCCAAGGAAGCCGGAGCCGCACCATTGACGATGTCTATGATGCCAAATAGTGAATTTTGAGATTACGCGGCCAACCCCGTCGCGTGAGCTGATATGGAGGATTCTTGTGCTGACAGATACAGTGCTGTGGATCTTGCGTGAGTGTGCCATGGCGCTCAATGCTGGCAGGCGCGCAGGAATGCGAGTCTGCAGACGTGCCCGCGACGTTTGGTTTGGCTACAGGACTTCTGCTAACCGTCGTCTTTCTTATCAGAACAACTACGTGAGTCTACAGATCCGCGGCTCGGCGATCTATCGTCCAGAGCCTCGGTCTTAACGTGGCCTTGCACCGCACATGCTCACACCCGTCAGCGTTGACGAGAATGTGTTCCTCTTCGTCCCCAACCTCATCGGCTACACCCGAGTCATCCTCGCTGGCATCAGTCTCTACTTGATGCCCACGGCGCCACTGCTCTGCACGGCAGTGTACGGCGCAAGCGCTCTGCTTGATGCTGTCGACGGCCTGGCGGCGCGCAAGTTCAAGCAAGAGTCCAAGTTTGGCGCCGTGCTCGACATGGTCACGGACCGCTGCACCACCGCGTGTTTGCTCGCGTTCTTGTTCATGATCTACCACCACGACTATCCAAATGGTGCTCTCATCTTCCAGTTTCTCATTGCGCTCGACTTTTCGAGCCACTGGATCCACATGTACTCGTGAGTGTCGCCGGCGAGCACAGTGCCACGGCTTGCCGCTGACATACCAGGTCGCTCGTTACCGGTGCCTCAAGCCATAAGACCGTCCAGGCGGACGTCTCGCGCATTCTTGCTCTTTACTACACCAACAAGGTGGGTCGGGATTGGCTGCGGGCTGCTCTGCGTGTGGCACCTCGGCAATCGTAACGCACATTCTGACACCTCTCCAGACAGTCCTGTTTCTCTTCTGCTTCTGCAACGAGCTCTTCTTTGTTGCTCTCTATTTGAACGCTCTCATCCACACGCCCATCTTCGCCAGCGGCGCACTCTGGGGCGTCACCTGGCCCCAGGTGCTCTGCGCCATCAACTTTCCCTTGTGCTTTGGCAAGCAGATTATCAGCATTGTGCAGTTCTGGAAGGCCAGCAAGATTGTGAGTACTCGAGAGCGAGAAAGGGCAAGTCGCCGCGTGTGCTCGGCACGGGTGCGTTGCATGCTGTGTGCTGCGATCGCTCAGCGATAGCAACGGCTATTCTTGTCCCAGAAGCCTTCTCCTGCACGATATCCCTCAGTGCTGACATTACAGCTGGTCGGTATCGACCTCATGGAGCGCAAGGCCGCGCGTAACTCGGAGGCGCGCAAGGCTGCTTCCGCTGCTTCGCGCGCGCAGCCCGCCATAATCGACTAGACTCGTGGCAGCCACAACTTGCATTAGCGACAGGCAGACGACACGATGGAAGGAGGGAGCGCGGAGCAAAGGAGAAGGGAATGCAGCCGAGGAGGAGGATCTGGTACAGGCTGCATCATCGAGCCTGGGACCCAAGACACGAGATACAACAACCAGCCCATCTCAACAACTGACTAGTTTACATGCCAGCGGCAGCGCATGGCGGTAATGAATAGACATCTATGCGTGCGGCGTGAGAGGTGGTCGCGGCAGCGCATCCGGGCAAGAGTTTTATTGCGAGTGACGACTGACTGGACTGCAACCAGTGAACGCAGCAGATCAGGCAGGACGACTGGGTGGCATTACAATGGCATGGGCAATATCATGAGGGGCAAAATAGGGAGAGCAACAAGGAGGTCGGCGCGCGGCTGGCGATCCCGAGCCGACCAAGGGATGGAGACACGGCCCGACGCGCGATGGTACAACAGCAGTGTAATGTGGGTCTAGGTTGCGTCGGTCACTAGGAACGATCTTTGTCGCATGTGAGCGTTGTGCTGTACTGGGTGACGAATGTCTGAGAGGACGTGTTGGGTAGCAGCTGCGCATGAGCCTGTTCAGTGCGGTGGTGTCTGCGCTCGGAGCGTGCCGGGTGGGCGTGCGGGCGGGTGGTACCGAAAACGCCATGCAGTCGACGGGGCGGTGGACGGGACACTAAGCCGTTATTCCCTCTGGCAAAGCCTGCACGCTCTCGCAGGAAATGGCCTCCTCTGCCATTCGGGCGGCGCGGCGGGCCTCGGCGTCGGCGAGCTTGAGCATTGTCGGCTGCCTATTCTTGCCGTGGAGACCGAGCACAAGCGCCTCTGCGGCCTCGGCGTCAACACCTGCCGAGGTCACGTACAGTGGCCGGCTCGAGATGCCGCGGAAGACGGGCAGGCCTATGCTGAGAATCTCGTCCTGTGCGTCGTCGCCGCGGCCGCCTCGGCGAAAGGGATTCTTGGCCACCCCGACTATGGGGGTTGTGGTGCCGAGATGCTCGTACAGGTGTCGTCCCATACCCGCGCGGCCGTCACCGAGGTCCACAAAGCCGTCCACCAGGATCGTGGCCGGTGGGGTCGCGCAGAGGGCTAGGAGGCCCAGGATTGGTGGAAGTTCGCGTTTGTAAAACTGTCCTGCGACGTAGGGCGCGCAGCTATCGTGGGTGTACAGCAGGGTTTGGAGCGGGGTCGAGGACGAAGGGGAGGAAAAGAGGATGCCGGCTGCAAACCCCGTGTCGCCGACGTATTGCACGTCGATGGCGAGGTAGGGGCCTGTGAGTGGTGTTGCGGGGATTGTCATGACTGGTGGAGTGGGTGCTGGGTAACAAGTGAGTGTCGAGGGTGGGAGAGTTTTGGAGGGTGGGTATATAGGTGTGAGAAGTAGCGAACGCGCGTGACGGTAGGTGCGGCGGTGGCGGCACACCGAGTGCACGACCGAGAGAGAGAACAATAGTGCTTGCAGTAGTTATTGGTAGTATTCAGGAGCTTTGCTAGGTCAGCGGCGTCGTGGGCATGCCGGGGGGTGTGGGCCGGCCGGCGTGCGAGGGTATGTTGGTGTTGGAAGAAGAGAAGGTGTGGAGAACAATAAGAAGAGCAAGTGGGTCATTGTTCCTACCTGAACGAGTCATTGCCCTCGTGTCGAGTCAAGTAGTTATAGCGCAGAAACGCCTCCTGCCTCTGCTGCAGCTCAGCCTGGGCCCCCTATCCACATGCTACTGAAGAACATGTGCAGCATGCATGAATGACTTGTAACAGCTGCTGTGTAGCAGCAGGAGTCGCGCAGTGGTGCTTGGTGGGCCCGCCGGAACCAAACATGCTCTCTGTCCCCTTTCTTCCTCTTTCCCCTCTTTCATTCATCTCGGGCCTTGATAGTCGTTGTTACATCTTTGTACTTGGGCGCGAACAGCCACAGCCTTGGTTTGGGCGCGCGCTAGAAGCATGCTGTTGCAAGCCAACAATGCAGGTACAGAGCAGTGGCCACCTGCACAGACTACCTCTCTTTCAACAAGCACTGTCCCTCTTCCTGACCCCGCCTCTTGTTGCATGCCCCCCAAACAATGTCCATAGCCCGCAACACTACAGCCTGCCTCCCGAAGAGGAGAAACAGCCCGCACGATCCCACGACGTCAGCATCCAGTAGACATTCGGAGTCTGTGCACGAGCGACCATTCGTTGTCCGCCATTGGCAAACCAACGTTTGGTGGCAAGCAGGCCCGAGCACGGCACGGCGTGGGTGGGCCGGGATACGTACGCGGGGATGCGGGCGACGCCGACGCGTTCATCGCCGCTTGTGTACTGGCCCCAGCTCGTTGCTCTAGCTCGTTGCTCTACTTGGAAGAATGTCCAAAAAAAGTATGACGAGGAGGAGGAGGAGGAGGAGGAGGAGCAGACGTCACTGCCATTGAACACGCCACCGAGCATCCCGAGTGTCGCTATGCCGGCGAATGGTGTGGCTGTTTGCGAGCAAGCCAACTGTTATCTCGAGGGGAATGCTTATGGAAGCTGCTGTCATCGGTCATCAAGGTCATGGTATGGGCGTGTCATCAGCGAGCAATTTCTGGGGTCGACCCAATCTCCATGTTCGAAACGCACACGAACACAGGGGGCCGCCTGCCAATGTGTCACCAAACCCATCGCCTTTGGCCTGATAGTTGGTTCAAGCGTGGTGGACCTGATCGGTTAGACGTGGTCGTCGTCCTGTCCGAACGATGCTTTGGCGGGAGGTTGCGTAGCATTCAAATGCCGGACCAGCCTGTGGGACCTGTACCGATGCCGAGATGGCCCCTTCTGTTGCAAAACCTAAACACTTAATTTCTGGGGGCATCTGTCGTGTCCTGGCATCACATGTCGCGTTCTGCAGGTGTAGGTAGTAATGCAGTGCAGTTCACAAGGATCCATTCGCCGGTAGCCTTTGACACTGGAACTGTTGGCTAAAAGCAATGGTGACGCGTGTGGAGTTGTGGTGGACATCATGCCCCAAGGAACCAACCGATGGTGAGGCACTCACGCTTGAACATGCGAGAAGCAGCTTGTGCTCGTTTGAATGTTTGCTAGAGCGGGTGCTCGTTCCTATACACCATGCTAGTAGAGGAGTACGTCGTCCATTGCGGTTCTCGGCCGAAGCACTCGATATTCTGTATTGCTAGGTCGCGGCGGCGCACTGTTGTCACTGCTGAGCAGGGTTGGCAGGGAACTTTGCGCACGCAAGCCCATTGTAGAGCAAGAGCCAAGCAGTATCACTACTACTGACTACTGACTGCAGTTGTTTACGCAGCTGGCGGTCTCGATTGAGTAGGGTGACGCGAGCCACGGGTGATGCATCTGTGACTATAGTGCCTGAGTCGGAACGCGACCCCGACCCCGGCCGTCTCGAACTGTACTGACAGGATTCTAACGCCTGCAAGGAGCGTCGAGACAACGACGGTCATTCTTTGCGGTCGCACAATACCCTGTTTGAGCCAGGGTGCTGCGTCAACGTACTCTTTGGATCAGGAGTTCGTACCACTGCAACCACTATGTTGCGTAAAGGTACCCGGTTTCGGCACAGTGGATCAGGACCATAACTGACGCGATTGCCACACTACCTTTCGAGATCAAGCATCTCTGAGCACAGTACGACACTCCTGGGGCATAGTGCCATAGTCTGGAGCCGGCGATTGCGGTCGCGAGGTTCTCAGTCATGAGTCATAGGACAAACGATCATCAAGAGGCATTTGTGCAACCGTCAAGAGGTATTAAAACAGCGTCCTTTTATCAGAGGTCCATCCCCACCTCTTCTCGAATCTCTTTCGTCTCTTTATCGACTAGAGGATTTCCGGTACTATCTTTTGCTGGCAAAGGATAACTCGACCCGACTCACATTTCATCTTCGAACCTCATCGACATGTTCAGTCAGCTCACTGCACTGTTGCCGGTGCTCCTGGCCGGCCAGGCTGCTGCACACGTTGCCCTCTGGCACCCCTCCATGTATGGGTAAGTGTCTTTTTGGCGTGGTATCTGTGACGGAAGCAGTGTGTCAGTGGCACCCGCTCCCTTCCTTTCGCGCTTGCGCTGCACTGCCAAGATGCTAACGACGTGTGCAGCTTCAAGCTCGGAGACTCGCAGTACAATGTGGCTGCCAACCCGATGAACAACCTTCCTTTCAAGGACTGGTGGTTCCACGGCAACCTTGGCGACCCCCCTCGTGAGTGAGATCAGCAAATCCAAGCCCTAACCCCCTTAGAGGAGGGCCAATTCTTTGACATTCCTTCCGGTGGTGTCATGGAGGCCGAGCTCTCGTGCAACAAGGGCCTCACTTCGTGGGGCTTCTTTGGCAAGCCCAAGCACCGCTATGAGCGCATGGCTTGCGATGGCTCGCGCGACACTGTCGAGTCCGTCGGCATGGAGCACACTCACGACAACTATGGCACCCCCATTGACCAGCTCCGGGACGTCAAGGGCGCTGCCGTTGCCATTGCGTGGCAGTCTGACCCGTACAAGCTCCAGCCTGACGACTTTGTTATTGTGTCCATCAACCATTCGACCCCCTGGTACGTCGACGCCGACTACCACATTCCTGCTGGCCTTCCCCCTTGCCCCGAGGGCGGTTGCCACTGCATGTGGGCGTGGCAGCACTCTGAGGATGGCGGTGGCCAGGAGATTCTCCAGACCATCTTCCGCTGCAAGATTTCTGGCGCTACTGGCTCCGTCATGCCTCCCAAGCCTTACCAGGTCGCACGCAAGTGCCCTTACGACAAGAACAACTGCACGATTGGCGCAAAGGTCCCCTTCTACTGGGTTCAGCAGGAGCGCAACAACTTCTTCCAGGACGCCATCGACCCCCCTTACTACAACCACGAGTACGGCTTCGAAGACGGTGCTCAGACCGACATTTGGCTCACCGAAGAGGACCGCGTTGCCAAGTCTGACGGTTGGGTGACCGACTGGGCCCTCGCTCCCCGCGGCACCACCGACGCTGGCGTCAAGCTCCCCGCTGTCACCCCTGCTACCTACACCCCCTCCGTTGGCGGCCCCAAGCCCACCCCCAACGCCAAGGTTGATATCCCCGACACCAACAACCTGGCCGCCGAGGCCGTGGGCAGTGCTGCTCCTGCTGCGACCAGCGCCGCCACCGACGACACCGATGACGTCGCGCAGTGCATGCGCAAGCGCAAGCGTAGCCGCATCGCCCGCGAGCACTAGACTAGTCGCCCTTGAATCACAAATCTGTAGTTTAATAGTGGCGTCGCCAGTCCCAGTTGGCTTGCGACGTCTGTGCTGTAGATTACTTGGGACCTGTCCCAGGAGGGCGGGGAGAGCTAGAAGCTTGATGTATTCGAAAACCCTCGCCTTCGCTGAGATGCTGGTGTTTTTAGTGCCAGTAGGAGCTTGGGGGCCGACGCCACTGGTAACTGATGTTGCCGCCGGGTCAACTGCAAGCACATGTTATCAGTCTCAAGGCCGAATCGTCTCGAGGCCGAATCCGTGTCATGGTGTCCATCCCATCTATCAGCAAATGTCCAGATTAGAGAGCGCAAACGGCAGCGACGACAGCAACGGCAATGGCAGCGCCCGTGATGGACGGAACGACCGAGCCAGCTCCATTGCTACCGCCGCCATTAAGCGCATACGGGTCTCGGGGCATTGTCGGATCGGCCACGCCAGTGTTGTTGAGATGGAACAGCTCCGAGACACCAATCACTCCGACGTCAGCCAATACTCCTGCGCAAGACTCTGGCGAACTCACGAGTAGCGTTAGCTGTACCTGCGTGCGCGATCAGAGCAGCATAGTATCCGTCCATCTTGGTCTTCTCCACTCCCTCGGACCAGAGTCGTCCGGGCTGGAGGGGCACGTAGGCCAGATTGGCGGGCCAGTCTTTCGGGTCGATGCGCATTACTGTCATGTTTGGCATCCCTGGACCGTGTCAGTGGCAACATGTCTCGGCTGGGCTTACAGTTCAAAGGAGTGAGGTCATAGGATGTGTATCCCACCTGCTCCTCGTCATTGGCATTGTACACCTCAACACGGACAGTCTTGTTCAACTCGGGAGGATACATGAAAAAGCCAGCGAATTTGCCCACTTGTTGCAAGAGGTTGCTGTTGCTCTTGTTATAGGCCCCTTGCACAGTCAGCATGGATTCATCAGAAAGACGCACAGTAGCTGCCCGTCGTGGGGAAGGTCCAATTGACGCCAGCGACGTTGGCGCTCACGCCCGGGTATCCGCTAGCCAGCGGGTTGACAGCAGGGAGGGCTGTGGTGTTGGACTCGGTGCCGTTGCCGGTGATGGTCGAGTTGCCATCAATGGTGCTGTTGGATGGTACAGTACCGTTGAGAACGGGTGGTACTGGCTGCCCAGTGTCGGTGTTCGTTGCCGCCGCCGTGCTGGTGGAGGATAGGAGGGTCTGGATACCCTCCGTCGCCGCCTCTGTGGTCGATGCCTGGACACTTTCTGACGCCGAGTCCGACTGCGCGGCGGCAGCGGCGATGAGAGTGGAGAGTATGAGTGTGCGGAGCATGGGGGTGTGGGCGATGGAAGACGACGCCGAAGCGGTGTTGCTGCTCATATATTTCCAGGGATTCGGCTGGAGAGATCTTGGCTGAGCTTGGCTGGAGCTTGTTGACGACTCTGGCATTGGTCCCAGAGCCCGGAGAGCAAATGTCCAGGGTACCAGCTGCGCCAGGCCGAGGTGGCTTTTGATTGTTACGTTATATCCATCCGGCGTAGATTGTGAAACGTTCGCTTCCGCGGCTTGGAAGGTCTGGACGTGGTTTTCGGTGTCTAGTAGTAAGGGATGGCAGTGGCATAGAGAGGTCCCCCTGCAGATGAGGATTCAGATGCTGCGTGATGGACGATGCGGGGGGGGGGGGGGGGGGGGGGGGGGGGGGGGGGGGGGGGGGGGGGGGGGGGGGGCTGCAAGTTTGGCCGATGAACATGACCCATTCAGTCTCCATCTTGAATAGGTTGTGCCTGAGCCGATGAATGACGAGAAATCACCGTGTTCAGTAAGTGAACCGCTGGCCGTTCTTTTGCACAACTATGTCATGCGTTTCACACTCGTGCCACAGAGCGCCAATATAGCACTGAGGGGCAGTCACTTTGCAGCGCTGTGTCCTGTAGATGGGCCCGGGTAATCAATGCGGCAATCAATCCCGTCTCCGCGTGGGGCATCTTATCAGGGGGCGCAGGCCTCAGGGACAATGACTATTAGCGGAAGTATATCGTTCTCTAATAGATATTAGAAGTTGTTTGTTTTTGCGTGGGTTAATCCCCACGGAACATCCACCCTTATCTTATCTGCGCCCTCCAGATAACACTCATAGGGTGCGTCCATGGTGCCTCCACATGAATGACCCACGCAACCAATATGCTGGTCAACTTCTTTGGGAGAGCAGCTCATACAGTACACGCACACA
This sequence comes from Prillingera fragicola, assembly GCA_002335605.1. Taxonomy (NCBI): domain Eukaryota; kingdom Fungi; phylum Basidiomycota; class Tremellomycetes; order Trichosporonales; family Trichosporonaceae; genus Prillingera; species Prillingera fragicola. Next base: position 4,374,926 of record BEDY01000001.1, read on the forward strand.
CTCCACGTATATAACACCACTTTGGCCCACGCACTGCTTTTCGTTCCCATCATGCCAGTACGAACAAGACACTCTACCTCACACTCGTTAAACCTCAACGACAACTCTACAGACTCGTCGACCACTTCCAACACCTCCAACTTATCGCCCAGCTCCACGCCAACAACCCGCTCATCCTCACGACCCAAAATGGGAAACGGTACCACCCGCAGCACCGAGCCCAAGCTCAAGGCCCCTCTCACGGAGACGGACCCCCTCGTCCCACACACCCAGCTCACGCTCAACGGCAAGGCGATCCCCTTCCGGGGCAAGCACGGCCTTCTCACCTTCGCCGAGAGCCACAAACTCCTCCCGTGGCAGAGCGACAACGAGTACATCACCGGCGGCTACCGTCGTCAGCTGCACAACATTCGCGCTTGTATCTGGTCCGCCATCGGCTACGTACACAACGAGACGGTCAACATCCACACGCACTCGATTGGCGCACTCTTCTTCGCCATCCTCGGCCCCGTCCATGTGTTGTCTGACAAGTTCCCCAACCTCTTCGGCGCGTTCACTCCCGCGGCGCTCACGCCTCTGTCTACAAACGCCGACAAGCTTGCGCTCGCGGTTTACTGCGCCAGCGCCGTCGGCTGTCTTACCCTCAGCTCGTGGTTCCACACCGTGTGCTGCGCCAACCGCGAAGTTTGCGACCTGGCCCATTCCGGCGACTATGTGAGTACCCATGGTGTGAGCTAGACCAAGCTATCAGTCTACGTGGCTGGGCGAGAATGGGCATGATATCCAGCTCCCAGGCGATCAACTGCCAGCTCCGCCTCTCGCCGCACAAACGCCACACGCGTTCGCTTCTTCATGCCGAGCTGACACGACAGGTTGGCATCGTCGTGCTTATCGTCGGCTCCATTCTGCCAGGCCTCTACTATGGCTTTGACAAGATGCCCGCTCTCCAAGCCATCTACATGCTGGGCATCACCGCTGCCGGTCTCACTTCGGCCCACATCGTCCTGAGCCCCCACCACCGCGCCCACAGGTGGCACCGCACCCTCACCTTTATCGCTCTCGGCCTCTCTGCCGTCGTGCCCGTCACCCACGTAATTCTCTCGCAGGGCCTGCGCTTTGCCCGCGACCGCTTCGGCTTCACCTACGTTGCTGCCGGTGGCGCAAGCTACATTTTCGGTGCGCTGCTGTACGCCGCCCGCTTCCCTGAGAAGCAGTGGCCAGGCAAGTTTAACCTTATCGGATCCTCGCACAATATCTTCCACTGCTTTGTGCTCCTCGGCGCCTGGTTCCAGTACTCGGCGCTGCGCTGGATGGTGTACGGTAAGGCTGTGGCTGCGTAAGGCGGCGAAGAAGAGCTCTACGGAAGGTCCTCTGTAGAAACATTGGACGGCCATCATCTCGGATGTCCTTGTGCACTGCCCTTTGCCTCGTCGGCTTCATCGTTAAAGATGAGTCGAGCGAAACGACGCCCATCCGGACCTGCGCTCAACTCGTGGGATCGGGGGCCACCCCACCTGGCGCGCTCGCTCTGTGGCCCGAGCTGCGCCATGTTGAAGAGGTGTCAAGGGGTATACCCCAAGGGTTTGATGCAATCTATACAACGTGTACATATGTACATGGAGATGCCAAACTTTGAGCTATCATTCCGTCGGAAGTGGCCAATGAGGGATTATTATCAATATTTAATTAATTAAGTAAGATGCCAATGCCGCGCCTGCCTGACTTCTGGAATGTTTCTCTCTCTTAAGATCAGCAGACTGTAAATATGCAGAATATTATCTATAGTGTGGAACGCGGTAGCTTTAGCTAGCTTGAAAGCGGAATTTAATGACATCAGAACATTGAGAGTGTTACTGCAGAACGACAGCGGGCCGGTTTCTTTTCTCACATTGACAAAAATCTAACCATACTGACAGTATGTATTTGACACAGACAGCAGACGTTGCACCCCAACTACTCTGACGAGTAAGGCTGGGTCATGGCCAAATGCCTTGGTGGTGTTGATGGGGAGTGGGTGATTACGTCATTTACCTTCCAGAGCCAACATTGAGGGTCTCAACAGCGCGCCTTGCTGGCTTGCTGCCCGTAAACCCATGCTTTCAGCTATAGATAATATGCATGCCTCTCCAGAACCAAGAGCAGCGAGCTCGACACCCTCTCCCAGCTGCCACTATCCCCACCAGGCGCTTGGCTAGTGTTCGCAGTCATTTGCTTCCGTCGATTGGTGGAGGCACGACGCCAAGAACTCTTGTCCGCAGTCCACGACTTGTCTCTTCACATCTCCACATCCATCTCATCATCTACCGACAATGGGCAGCAGTGACGACGAACGACCCAGCATCCACGATCGCTTCAAGGACGATCGCCGCTCTCACTCGTCCCCCAAGGACTTTTTCCGCGCCCTCGGCCACTCGTCCAAGGCATCGGGCTTGGGAAGGCGTGTTTACGAGCAGGCCGACAAGGGGTCGAGGCACGCTACCGAAGAGTACAAGGACACTACGCCTTGGAATGGACAGGTTGGCGAGAGGCGTCAGGTGAGTTCCGCTCCGCTAGTCCACACTGCCTTCGCCGATGCCCACTGGACCCCATCTGACAACAACAGTACGAAGCCCGCCCTGCGCCCCCTCAAGTCCCGACGACAAACTCTGTGCCAGACGTCATGAACGCGCTTGGCTCAAACCAACAATTTGACCCCCACTACGCCGAGGCTGTTCTACAGTCATATGTCCGTGGCCAGCTCATGATGGGCCGGACCAACGAGGAAGTCGGCAAGGACTTGGAGGATTTGCAGGCTAGGGTGAGTTCATTGCTTCGGTTCTTGTCATTTTTGGGGTGGGTTGGGGCTCGAACGCTCTCAAGGCTCTCGTATGACACGCCGGCAGACAGAGCTGCTCGCAAGCCCTGCTGCGCTTAACTGTGGCAATTAGGTCACGCCTGAAACAGTGCCCGTGGCTGACTTTATCGTAGCTCGGCCAGTATGCCGAAGTCGGCGTCTTCCACAACGTCCGCCAGGTGTTTGCTATCGACGCTCCCCCCGCGTACGGCCAGAAGCCCCCTGCGTACAAGTAGGTGCCATAGCCATTGGCTTGGATCGTGAGGGTAAGAGCGACGGTAAATGTGAGGAGAGATGATACACGACAGACAGTGGGTTGTAGCAATGCAGCACTTGGACTTCGCCGCGCTGCACCAGGAGCAACAGTGCCGCTGCAACACGATGGTATGAGTCTCAACTAACGCACAGCATTCTCTGCATGGTAGTGCGAGGGGCGGGTCCAGATTAGATGTCGGATTCACCAGGAAAAGCCACTGATAGGAGTAACCTCAGGGATAGGTGCCGAGCTGTCAGCGTATCTCTGGTCCGGTGCTTTGGGCCCTCTTTGCCTCAGAATGCTTACTATGGCTTTTGCTCTCACACTGAGAACGCTTGTTGTGTGCACACTGTCGGTTGCCGCACTCACACTCACATTGCAACCGTCAATGATTAGCAACCGCGACGGAGTCAACATGTTCACATCCCTCCCACATCCCTCCCACAGCCACGATGTGCTTGCTGTTCATCCCAGCCTCAAGACACTCGCTCATTCCGTCTGGTTGTTGCAGCTCAGCTGATTGCGTACGATATACGTCACCATGCTGGGTATAAATCTCAAATGATACTGAGGTACAGTTCTGGAGCGGGTGGAACATCGGTCGGCAAGCGCCAAGCTCGCTCCGCAACGCCTTGCCAGGCGAGAATAGTGATGCAGGAGGTACAGAGGCTTGGACCGGTGCATGTGATCACCCCAGAGACCAGGAAGGTTGAGGTGTTGGGTCAGGGGTGCTGGCAGAGTCAACATCCGTTCATCCGTCTAGGAAAGCAGTGACCAGCTTCCGCACGCTACTACAGTACCTCACTCTGCTAGCAAACAGCACGTAAACTCTTGAACAACCTGGAGCTACTCTCTATGTCCCACTCCTCTATGTCCCACTCCTGAGAAAATTTAGTGCCAACGAGCACACGACCAGGTCACAATGAGCAGTGCAGCACCGGAGCACCAACTTGTAAGCGGAACATTGCGAGGGCCGTGCCTTTTTCGTTGTGGATCAAAATAAACCCACCACCTTGCTGTTCATCTCCGCACAGCTACCAGCTACCCTGTAAGCGGCGACGGGGAGCCACGTATGCAGCCCGCTGCCTGTGTCGCGGGCTTGGTCGATCCCTGTCCACCGTCCTCGTGACCCCATGCTCCCTCGCTGTGACCAACGATATGACGTTTGGACGACGGAGAGAGATGGGGTTCCCCGCGCTGTAAATAGAACCGACGGGTTTGTGAAGTGAGATAGATAGAGAGCCGCAACACCACCACGACCCGCAAGCATGGCTCCCATCCCGTCTCAAGCAATCGCTTAATCGTCTCCACCCCCCCAAACATCGATCACAATGGCAACACATCGCAAAGCTCTCGAAGTCACCTCGACCATTGACTCGGACGACGATGATCGCCTTGCCCTTGAAAAGCAGGGATACAAGGTACGCATCTCACGTCATGTATTTTGCCGTTGCTCTTTCTGTCTCGTGTTGTGTGTCTTGCGCGCGGGTCTCTAACGATGCACCCCCACTGGAATTCCCGGCCGAGCAGTCGCAAACGGTCCGGCAATGTCTTCCGCTTCGTCTTGGATGAATACAGCAAAGAATTCGAGATCTACTAGGCTGGTCTCGTGGTCATGTGGAGGTTGCCGAGGCTGACTTTGCTCGCTTCTTCTGCTCACGCGACTTTACTCGCCTCGTCCGTCTGCGTCATTCTTGCTCTCGACTTGGCTTTGCCGTTCAGCAAGAGTTTCTTCGCGAGTTTGGCAACTTGGCGACTTTCTCGTTTGCTTTCTCCATCATGGGCGTGTCGTCCTCGATCGGCATCACCTTCACAACCCCCATGACGCTCGGCGGTCCCGCGTCCGTAGTGTGGTGCTGGTTCATTGGCGCCTTCTTCTCCTTCTTCATCGGCACCGCTATTGCCGAGCTCGTCTCGGCGTACCCCACCTCGGGTGCTCTGTAAGCAACTTGTTCCCCCCCCCAACTCACACCCGCAAGATATACTGCCTCGGCGCGCCTCGTCCCACCCAAGCACCGTGTGTGGGTCGGATACATTATCGGCTGGATGAACGTGCTGGGAAACATTGCCGGAGCGGCGTCGACAGAGTTTGGGCTGAGTGAGATGATCTGGGCGGCCTACGGTGCTTCCAGGGGAGAAGACGGGTTTGAAGCTTCTGCGGGCCAGACTGTCGGGCTCTTTGTTGGACTGCTGTGTTTACACGGGATACTCAACTCGCTGCGCACCAAGCAGCTTGCGTTCTTTACCCAGTTCTTTGTCTTTAGTGAGTTCCCGCTCGGAGACAGTGGCTGACGCAAGTCAACATGGGCGTTCTTTTCTGTACCGTCATTGCAGTCCTTGCCAAGACCCCGCGGAGCGAGATTCACACTGCAAAGTACACCTTCACTTACCTAGAGAACCAGACAGGGTGGTCTAACAATGGACTGTCGTTCTTGCTCGGTCTATTGTCGGTCCAGTGGACGATGACTGGCTACGACGCCACGGCACACATTTCCGAAGAGGTCAAGAAGGCTGCCATCGCTGCGCCGGTGGCTATTTTCCTCGCTGTGCTGAGTACAGGATGTCTGGGTTGGCTTCTCAAGTGAGTGCAGCTCTTGTGCCGGAGCTGACATACGCAGCGTCGTCATGGTCCTCGTTTCTGGGCCCCTCGAGAACCTGCCAGGAGCTTCGGGCAACGCCTACCTCACAATTCTTATCAACCGCCTCGGTCTCAATGGTGCCCTGGCAGTGTGGTCGTTCACTATTTTGATCGCCTTTTTCACCCTCCAGACTGGTCTTCAGGGTTTGTCTTCAAATCGTGACTATGCTAACTTGCAGCCAATGCACGCGCAGTCTTTGCCTTCAGCCGCGACAATGGGCTCCCGGACGCCAAGTTCTTTGGGCGCATCAACAAGTTTACCAGCACGCCCATCAACGCCGTGTGGTGTGTGGTCATTATCTCGGTGGCTCTCGGATGTGTGAGTAGACTCTAGCAAGTGGTGAAAGATCTGACCCAGGCAGCTGGATTTTGCCAGTCCCATTGCGGCCCAAGCCGTCTTCTCACTGGCGACCGTAGCTCTGGACCTGTCATACGGCGTGCCAATCTTCTTCCGCCTCATCTTTGCCGGCAGACCTGGCGTCGATTTCAAGCCTGGATCATTCTACCTCGGTGACGGCTGGTTTGGCAAGGTCGTCAACTGGGTTGCAGTTGTCTACATTGCGTTCGAGTGTATTATTCTGTCATTCCCCGAGGTCTACCCTGTTACGGGGCAGAACATGAAGTATGTCTGTATGGCTAGGATGATGCTGACAGACAAGCTATGCGGGACCGATTACTATTGGAGTCATGCTTCTGGGCTTGGTAGGTACCATGAGGTGCTGTGCAGCACTGACATGGCAGCTGTGGTTCGTCGTCTATGCGCGACGCCACTACCATGGCCCAAACGAAATGATCGACTTTCCCACCAACGAGGAGCATGCGTCTGATGCCAACCTCAACGAGGCCATGCCTGTCAAGGCATGAACCCTTTGTAGTGGATGAGTTTGGACTGCAAGACTCAATTCCCAACAGCGTGGGACAGTGTGGCGACTGTCAGTGGAGGAGGCGGGGACTATTGCCATTATACTCGACTGCCAGTTCTCATGGACCAGTATTTTTTCTGTAGCAGCTAAGGCATTGTCGTTTCGGTTTGTGGACAGATGGTGCAAATTTTGCGAATACCCTTCCACTGTTGACCAATATGAATGGGCTTGCAAATGACTTACCCCACGGCGCTGCCTAATGGAGCTGCCGTATGGGCGACATGATGGAGCGAGACTCTGCTGGATTCTGACGCAGTCTATCCATGGAAAAGATTGTACAAGTGGTTGTGGAGAAGGGTGCCCATGTCAAGCTTTGTACTTCTCCTCGTCCCATGTGCCATCTGCAGGTGTCAGGGGTATGAGTAGGTTTGCTGACATACCGCAAACTGGACAGCGTGTTTCGCAGTGTTGAGGATCGTGGTGATAAAAAAACTGTATCCTCGAATCAGGTTTTTGCTCCCACCCAACTTTCTCCAAGATGGGAACCATGAACGCCTCGGCGTCGGCGTCGACATCATCACTGTCGTGCCTGTCGTGGTCACGAAAGTGGATTTCCACCGGAGCATGATGACGAGAGAGGTTTGCTTCCCATTTGGGCAGGGATCTTGCGGCATGTGTTCCAAAGTGTTGGGCAGATGGATCATAGATGATGAAGCGATCAACATGTGGTCGAATCTTCCTCATGAGGATTTGAGAAGATAGGTAGTCGTGCACGACGACTGTCCGCACATTCTTAGCTGGCAGCCAGAAGCTCGCCTTGTGAGCCCACTCCCAAGTGCACATATCAACTCTGTCAAAGACCCAGACATCTTTGCGAGGGCGGCCTTTAGGCGGACCAGGATCTAGTCCCTGCATCCATCCGCGTTCCGGGTCGTGCCGTCCATCAGGAGTGGAGTACAGCCGAAGGGAGAACTGACGTACACGGGGGAAGAGAACCTCTCCGGGGATGGCAGAGTCCCATAGGAGATAGCAGTCTGTGGTATAAATGGGGCCAACCAGATCTAGCCTTTCGACAAAGGCGATTGCGCGGCGTGTTCGTGGACTCATCTCTGTGCCGCCAGCGACTATCAAGCGGACAAGTTGTGATCGAAAGAGCGACAATCGTCGATAGAAATGACGAGCGGTAACCTCCCAAAGAGTTTCTGATACACGCAGTAAGGCCAGAATAGAAGGCAAGTCATCGTTCACGTCTAGGTGAGACACGATTCCAGTCCACACCTCGAAGGGCAGTGACGACGCCGAGATGTGCGGACGAGGTTTTGGTGGTTTCGTTTCAGCATCTCGGCGCCGTGCCGGTTTTTTCAGCGTCACATTATTTCGCATCAGCTGTTGCTTGGCTGACAGGCTTCAGTTGACAAACTAACACGTTTCTGCGAGACCTACTGTAGTTCCTGTTGTAGAAACGTTGCTTTGGCCATTCATGTTTGGGGGAGATGTAGGGTACCGACATTGCCCGCAAAGGGCGAACAGACCGCGAAGGCTGTAGCGGCGATCCTATATTCAGATGATGCAGCGACAATGGCTACGGATGCGTGCAGCTGGTTGACAAGCAGGAGTGGAAGATTGAACAATGGATGATGCTTGTCGAGACTTGCATGATGGGGCTTGGGCGAGACATGCCTTGGCAAATCGGTGCTCTGCGATGTGACCCCGTGGCTCAGGTAACATGCAGTCTCCGAGGTGCTGAAGTGATGCGATGTTGCTAACTGTGCTGCGTAGTCGCTGGGAGACACACAGAGAGAGAGAGAGAGAAGGAGAGACGGAGAGATCGTTACCACCCTCAATGGACAACGGTAAATGTGACGTAACTAGACTGTTGCCAGGCACCCAACTCGCACGATGCACAATTATGTGCATTGTGCACCCACCCGTGCTCAGTCTTGGTTACAAGTTCCATTCCGTCTACTACTGTATGTTGAACGAGTGCAGAGCAAGGCGCCGCTGACGGAAGTGTTGGGTGTAAGATCACGTTGTGTTCTGTCAGATGATATTTCGGACAATGACCGCTGAAGTATCTTGCTTCCCCATCAACAACCTGTACGCGACCTAGGCATTACTGCGCACTCGCCACTGGCCACTGTACAGCAAACACCGAATACGCAGGGCCTACGGTTTGTCGTGATACACAATCCGAATAGTAGAGCTGTCCTGTGGTGTTCCCTGTTGCTACACAAACACTGGTGCATGACTGGGGAGCCGGGGGTCATTTCTCTTCTTGTGCCGCTCAACATCGTGGCGGGCATCTGCTCTGCGGCAGTGTTGCGTGTGGTCATTCGATCAAGATGTACAGCTCGACAGACCAAGCAGTGTCGCTCCATGTCTCCGCACCTGTGTTGAAGCCCGTTACACCACCGGGGCTGTGGAGAACGAACTGTCGAGCCTTGGTGGCGCCATCCTCGGCTGTGTCAATATCTCCTCAGCCACCTGAGGTGAACGAGCTCATGGCGCAACTGCTCGCACCGAGCGCCATTGCTCATGTCTGGATCATACTGGATTGTGCAGAGACTTGATTCAAGTGGCGAACCGTGCTTGTGTGCTCAACCACTTCGGTTCTCAGAGCGCCAGTGTTCACCTTGCTTTGGCGGCTGTATAGCCTGTAAAAGCAGCAGATGTTTTCTTAACACCGACAGTCTCAAGGTCTTCACATCCCCCGGTTAGGCGACGAATGCACGATCAAGTCCAGCAACCGACTAAGTCTCTGACCAGCATGTTGTACCTCGCCGTGGTCCTCGCCTGGGCAAGTCTGCTCGTGCACACGTTGCCAGTTCTGGGCGGCGCCAACTCAAGTTACCCGCTGTACGTTCCCAACACGTCGAGTTATATGTTCAAAGCAGCTGTCCCACTGTCGACAATCGATTTTGGACCCTACGCCACTCCCAACAGTCCAAGCCCATGGGATAGGATCGAAGCCGGCGCAGCCCCTACGAAGTGCCCTGGGCATTCATGGCGACGTCCACAGGCAACCAGACAAACAACAACTATTATGCAAGCTTCAACTATATTGGCACCTCAGTGAAAATCTACGGCAACCGATCAGAGAACGCCGACGTGGGATTGAGAATGGACGATAAGGACACTGCCCTGTCGAAAGAGCCGGGTGTGCTGGTCAATGTCATTGGACAGGCGTATGGATCCCACACGGTCAACATTACGCTGAATGGGAGTCTTGCGTGTTTATGCGGTGGATATCACAACGGGGGCCGATCTACAGTTCGTGAACTTGCGGACCGCACCTGTTGACTGACGCCGCAGCCAACCCTTGAGCAAGTCGACCATCAACCCCGGGTCCATCTGGACGGTCAAAAACTACAAGCGGCCAACTCTCGTGGGGCGGCACAGCGGTGTGGTCCACGGTGACTCGACTGCCAAGCCTCCATCGTGGAATGTCCAGTTGCAGGACCGGAGTATCGTTGGGCACATTCCAAGTGGACGTCGTACATGACAGTGTACGGTCACCTTGGACCAGATCAAGGTGGTGGCAAAGCCGTGTTCGCGACTAATGGTGTCTTTACCCAAGAGTATGTGTTCAGGACGTACAATCCCAGAATTGTGCCATTGTTCAGCATTGCCATCGAGGCCACCGCAACGGCAGTGGAGATTTTTCCGATCATTGGACCATTGAGTGTCGGACGCACAGAGTTTTTTCGTATGCAAGGGTACGTTTTCTCACAGAGACAGAGCTGATCCAGGAATGGACGACGGCGAGCACGACGACATGAGCGGCACCAAGCTCCCCATCTCTGCCATTGTCGGAGGCGTTGTAGGTGGTGTGGTAGGGTTGGTGGCCATTGCGGTCCTGTTGCTCTACATTTGCGTTTACCGGCGTCGTAAGCAGCGCAAAGCTATGACTCCTGTCCAGCCGTACCGCTTCGAGATTGACCACTCGGGGCAACAGTCACAGGAGCAGCAATTCTGACCCCATTCAGCCATGCCGAGGGGCTGCCTGTGGCCAACGTTGCAAGTCCTGTCATGTGGGTGTCCGAGTCTGCAACAATCAACTGATCTCTCTTCCAGGTCGCAGATGAAAATGCCTGCACAGCCTCGGCACTCATCCTCAGCTGGCCCAAGGAGTCACCACCATCAACCATCAGCAGGGGGCTCGGCGAGTCTTGCGGCCGGCACCACGTCGCCAAAGTTCTACTATTCCCCATCGTCACCTCCCCCATCGCCACCTGGCATGCCATTACTGCAAGACCACCAGCCATACACACAGGAGTGTGACAGAGGTCGCGTTCCTGCTGGACTTGTTGTGCCGCCTAGTTATGATCCTCAGTTGGTGGTAGACCGATAGCCTTCCCTGGTCACGCCCTCCCTCGGCACCTTTTGTGATACCCCAATCTGTAATCGGTCATGTGAAGCTGGTGCTGTATGAACTCTGGGCGTGTAAGATAAGTTGTTAGTGCCCGTGATGCTAGTCCTTCACGTCAATGCAGCATGAGTGATCTCTTTTGAAGCGGACAGGGAGGCAGTCTTGGTTGAGCACCTCGCCATCATTGAGCAGCTTTTGAGTGCTGGGCGGGTGAATGAGATCTTGGCTGAGGCGTTCACTGTCCCTCCTCCCGTACACTGCTTACAGGCTGTATAGCCTGGATTGGGTTCGGCGGCGATGATGACTACTCTGCAAGCGACCTGCCCGACGAACCGGACAGCTCCGCTGATACGAACCCCCTGATTGCACCAACACTTGTGCTGTGAACTGACAGCCACCATTGTCGAGGACCACAGAGATTTGATGCGGGCGGCTGTGGGTCCGCTGGTGATCGACTAGACTGCACCTGACTGGAAGGTCGTCAGGGATGCAACGCACTGTTCGAGGAAGTCTTGGACATGCTCGCCAACAAGTGGTGCTTGGACCATTGCTGGGAGGATTCCTATGCCCGGTGCGGGTGGGTACATATATGCATGACCCTGCTAACGCTCTGTTGTTATACTGCAGTGCAGTGAGTTTATGCGGCAGCAGCTTCTACACGAAATGGAGAGATGGACGGTGACGGGTTGTGCATGGTCGTCTACACTTTGACCTACTGTACCTGCACGGCCGAGGCTAGCATAGGCAAAGCAGGCGGCAGGCACCCTGCGCGCCAAAGCAAGAGGTACGGGTTGTAGACGGCCGTAAGAGGATCATGGAGCCTTGTCCGGCTATCGGGTAGTATTTGGTGTTGATGATCTCGGCAATGTCCGTGTCTTGGTGTTGCTGGCTGACTAAAGCAAGACGAGGCGGGCAAGTGACCTGCAGTTGGACACTTTACCACTCGTACTCATCCACACTCCATCAACTGTACTCTTCTGCAATGGCTGGAGCCCAACAGCACCACTCCATCGTCATCAACCTAGCATGATGGACAATATACCGTCTACCCCATCATCCGCCCTGACGATGACAGAGACGACGCCCACCACTGCGGGCTCACTCAGAGAGCAACATGTTGGACAAGAGAGGGATGCAGATTCTGTCGACAGGACATTACTGAGGAGGCCATGGAGGAGGAGACCCTTGCCGTGGCAGGTCATTCGGAACCACCCATACAAGGGGTCGGGCACAGAGCAAGACCCATATGTTGTTACTTGGCTGGGTGACCACGACACGGAGAATCCTCAACGATATTCTACAAAGTATAAGTGGGCAATCACCATCATCGGTAAGTGGAATGCATGGGAGTCGATTCTGATGACCCCAGTCGCAATGGGAATGCTTTCCGTCACCATGGGCAGCTCCATCCTGAGTGGTGCGATCATCAGTATCCGCACTGCCTTCCCTGGCCACCATGCAATGGTCTACAACCTCGTCACAGGCATCTATATCCTGGGATTTGTCTTTGGACCGTTTGGCTGGGCACCTTTATCAGAAGTCTTTGGGCGCCGCTTCACGTTCCTCGTCTCACTACCACCCTATGTCGCCTTTGACGCTGCGGTGTGTGGTTCCCAAAACATTCAGACGCTCTTGCTGCTCCGATTCTTTGCTGGAATGTTTGGGTGCAGCCCAATGACAAATGCAGGGTGAGCTATGCGTGTTAGGCTGCTGGGGGTATTTGGCATGTGCTGACGAACAACAGCGGCATCATCTCAGACATGTTCAATGCCGAGGAGCGCGGTCTTGCCATGGGTGTCTTTGGTGCAGCTCCCTGGCTTGGACCCACTATTGGGCCTATTGTGAGTTGGCGACGAGTGCGCAAGGCTGACAGTCCAGATTGGCGGATTCTTGTCAGAAAAGGCCAAGTGGAAATGGGTCGCAGCCGTCGCGGCCATCTTTGCTGCCATCCTTGCCGTTCTGCACATGGTTTATCTCCCGGAAACGTATACCCCAGTGCTGCTGCGCAACCGTGCTTCCGCTCTCAGCGAGGCTACGGGCAAGGTGTACCGTTCGCCGGCCCAGGTGGCCAAGCCTTTTGACGGCTGGGAGGTCATGAAGACTCAACTCAAGGTCCCCTACATCTTGCTATTCTGCGAGCCCATTGTGTTCATTCTCAATCTCTAGTAAGTCACCTGCTGTGCGACAACACTGACCTCCAGCGTGTCATGTGTGTTTGGCATTCTCTACATGCAGTTCACTTCGTTCCCCATCGTCTATCAACAAGTCCGCGGCTGGTCGCCCGGCATCGCTGCCCTGGCTTTCATCGGTCTCAGTGTGGGCTGCAACCTAGCCCTCGTATACATTGTACTTGTCGTCAACAAGAAGTATTCTAAAAACTTTAAAGAAAAGGGCCATCTCCCTCCAGAGGCCCGCCTGCCGCCTGCGGTCATCGGCGGCGTCCTCGTCCCGTAAGCCCACCTCATCCCACCACGCACCGAGACTGACGCCGCAGAATCGGCCTGATCGTATTTGCATGGACTTGCGTTCCGGCCTCCATTCATTGGAGCGTTTCGGTCATTGCGACTGTCCCATATGGCGCTGGCATGGTGCTCGTTTTTCTAGCGTGTCTCAACTATCTCGTTGACGCGTACCTGCCATTGGCGGCCAGCGTAATGAGTGGAGGCACCGTGATGCGTTCACTTGTCGGAGTCATCCTCCCCCTGTTTACTGTCGAGCTGTACAACGGCCTCGGGATCCGGTGGGGCGCGACCCTGGTCGCTGGCATCTCTTTGGTCTTTGTACCAGTGCCCATTCTTCTTCTGGCATTCGGACGACGTATCCGACGCATGACCAAGCGAGGCCGCGAGAGCGACGATCACCTCATGGCTATGGCTGGGCGTCTTGCACGTCCCCTCGAAACCGAGAGTCTCAAGCGTGACGACGAGCAGATGATTGGAGGGCAGGAAAAGGACCAGCCGGTGAGCTTGGAGCGTGCCAATACCCCCCGCACAATGGAGGCCGTGGCCGCAAAACTGTATGACGGTGAACCGGATCGGGGCCGACAGTAAGCAGGTCTAGGGCTGGTATAGTTGCTCTCATAGTATTTGCATGCATCATGGACGCGATGAAGGAGCCTCGGAGCTCTTGCCTGCCGTCGCCTGCGGTCCAACATGGATCTCCGGCCCAAGGCCGCCGAAGCCCCGAGATTGATTTCGTCATCCACAATCTCAGAAGTAAACACTCTAGCCTCTTCGACTTGGATTCCCACTTTCCACCAATTTTCAAGTCCTCGGCAATGTTCACTGATGACCTTCGGGCGCGCACCGCCGCAACCTGGTCGGCAGCCATTACGCACCGCTTTGTCAACGACCTGTGGGCCGGTATCGTTCCCGAACCAGTGATGCAGACCTACATCAGCCAAGACTATCTCTTCTGCGACGCCTTTGTTGCCCTCATGGGCGCAGCGGTATCCAACGCCGACACACCCGATGCTCGTGTCAAGATTGCCAGGCAGCTTGGCTTTATTGCAAACGATGAGGACAGCTACTTTCTCCGCGCCCTGGAGCGGCTGCTCGGCCCAGAGGGGCTGACGCCTTCGCAGCCTTTGGCGCCAACGCGCGGATTCCTGGCGATCATGGACGAGGCCCGCAAGGCCGACTATGCAGCTTCGCTCACTGTGCTGCTGGTGGCCGAGTGGCTGTATCTCGACTGGGCCATCCGGACCGACGTACCCCCTGCTCCCGCTGACTGGCTTTACACCGAGTGGATCGACCTGCACAGGGGCGATCAGTTTGAGAACTGGGTACAGCTATTGAAGGACGAGGTGAACCGTGTCGCTGCTGCCGCCGATGAGGCCACGCGGGAGAGGATGGGGAAGCTGTTTGAGCGAGCAGTGGCCCTCGAGCTGGCGTTCTTTGAGGAGGCTTATGAGAACCCTCACCAGGCGCAGTGATTGTACATCAGATGCTATCTATAATGATGGTGGTGTTGAACTATTGCTCCACATATGCGGCTCTTGTCTTCTCGTCCTCCGCTGCGCTAGGCACCTCGACAGAGCTGGCCCTCGTCTTATCCTCCTGGACCCCACGGCGGGCCTTGACCCACTTGCTGAGCGGCACAAAGTTTGTGAGAATGCCCGAGACAAAGTAAGTGACGCCGCAAAAGATTGCGCCGTTGCGAAAATGCGAGCCTGAGAGCGCGGCAGAGATGACGGGCCCAACGAGAGAGGGGATGGCGATTGACGTGATGAGCATGCCAAAGCGCATCCCTGCTTCATGCAGTGGCGAGATGGCCGCAGTGGCCGCTGGGACCAGCACAAACCAGCCACCCGACATGATGCCGAATAGCGCCAGGCCAAAGACAGTGGCCACTGTGCCGACTGGCGGTGTCCAAAAGGCAAACATGACAATCGCTGCCATGAAGCCAATGCAGCCGTATACGCGCCAGACACCGATGCGATCCGCCAGCATGCCAAAGCCGATGCGGCCCATGACGCTTGCGCCGAGCGAGATGGCGACGGCGTATTGCGTGATGGATGGCGGACAGTTATTGGATCGTGCATACTCGATGGCCTGGAAAGAGGGAGTGAGGAGACTATCGTCAGCTTGGACTAGACAGTGGACTCACTTCATGCCAAACATGGCCGCACCAGCGACATGGAAACAATACTGCGGTTCCCTCCACGGCCCCTTGAGATCACTCCAAGGGGGCGGGGTTCGAGGCGGCAAGCGGCTCTTCATGAAGAAGAAGCCTGGGACCATCAAGATGAAGTTGAACCCGCCAATGATGAGCATCGTGTCGCGGTAGGATAAATGCTTCATGATCTGCTCCAGCATGACTGGATAGATTACGCCGCCGATGCCAGAGCCGCAGACAATAATGCCGACCGCCAAACCTCGACGCGCTTCAAACCAGTGTGACGCAACTGCAGCCGAGGGTGCGTAGATCAGAGTGGCGGCGATACCAAACAGGACGAACGACAGCATGAACTGGTAGTATTCATGCGAGACTGCGCGTAAGTGGCTGCACTGGAACAAGACGCTCACAAGCAAGTCCAATGATCGCAACAAACGACATGAGGAGACAACATGACACCAACAGGCGAGGCCCGTGCACATCAAAGTATCGCCCGGTGATCATTGCAGCTCCAAACTCTAGTAATGTCTGAATCGAGCCAAACCACCTGCGGGTCAGTGACGCAGCCACTGGCGGCAACTTACGCAATGTCAGACTTGGAATATGCAGCCAGCTGGTGACCACGATAGTATGCCTGCAGCTGTCCATTTGAAGATACTGGGCGGTCAGCGCCAATCACCTTGGTGGTGGCTCACGCAAGCCAAAGATACAGAATTGCTGGAAAAAGCTTGCAAACACGACTAGCCAGGCCGTTCGCCCTCCGTCTGGTGCCGGCCCGATATCGTACGGCTGCGCATGGGCATGGCCTCCGTGAGGATTTGACTCCTCGTCGCCGCCGCGTGAGGGTTGAGGGCCGTGGGCGGTAGATATACTGCTCGATGACCGAGACAGCGGTAATGAGGGTACGTCCTGGTCGTTCATGATGAGTGTAATGTCGAGAAACGGAGCATTGCAAACGGTGGAGTAACCGTTGGTGAAGCTGACGTGATGGAGAGGAGCTATTAAAGTCGACCAATGCCGAGATGGTCGCGATGGAATGGTGACCAGCTTGTTGTGGCTCTGTGGAGTGGGACAATGTGGGCACTGCAAGCAAGTGGTCCAACAACACTAGAGGAGTAGCGGCGGTGGCTCCGGCCCCGCAATGGTGCATGTGCTCCGACGACGAGTCGGCCGATTTGGATTGCCGAGCTAGAAGGCCGAGCGGAGAATGGGCGGAGCTGCTCTACTTGTCATCTCCTTTTTCTGCTTCAGGCATGTACTCTTTGCAGTTTGATAGCATCGGGCAACACATATACGAGAGCACACTACATACAACGTTCCACCAGCTTCTCCACTTTACGCACCATGACTGGCCATAGCGAGCAAGCGGTCCTTGACTGCGTGTCCCATGACGACCAGACTGGCAGCTAGGTGCTGCGCGCGCACTGCTGTGGCAGCAATCGCTCCACGCTCCCACGCGCGCTTGCCGCCCCAAGAGAGGCTAATCACAATAACGAGGGTGTACACAATCTTGCGGATGCGCTGCTTGATAGCGAGCTTTTCGGCACCCTTGTAGTCTTTCCACACGGGCCAGGCGTTGAGCCACCACATGGAGAAGAGCGAGCCCGGGAAGTGGGTCTGTGGTGTCAGCGTGTGGGGAATGCACAAGTATAGCTCACAAAGATACGGCCCGATCCCTCCTTGCGCCAATAGTTGTTGACCCGCGGCCAGGTGGTGCGTGTGAGCTGGCGCTCGATCCAGCGGTCATACTGCAACGCGGCCTCCTTCTTCACCTCAAAGACGGGAATGCTGTTGTCGCGCATAGCAGCAATCATGCTCGTGACATATGCGGCCTGGATCTCAAGCACCGCTGTGACACTGGTGTGGTTGACGACAAAGTTGTTGCCCAGGAGAGTGTAGTAGTTGGGCATGCCGGGGAGCGTCAAACCGTGGTAGTATGTCAGGTCGGCGCGACCAGAGTAGTTTGCTGTCGAGTCGCCGCCACCGTCCACCGCCATGTCAATGTGGTCGGCGTCGTAGCCGGTGGAAAGAACCACGACGTCGGCTGGGATCTCGCTTCCATCGTCCACCTTGATGCCCGTTTCGGTGAGCGAGTCGAGGCGGCCGTAGACTGCCTTGCAATGGTCACTGTTGATGGCCGCAAAGTATCCGTCCTCAAACACGTAGCGCTTCGCCATGAAGGGAAAGTCGGGTACGATCTTGTCCTTGAGGTGTTCGGGGGCGCGGGCACGCATAAAGGCGCCGACGTCGCGCTCGAGCTTGACTCGGTCCTTGGCTCCTTCCTTTTCGTACTGCCACTTGAAGTTGCGATCCATCACGGTGAGCATCAGGATGCGATGAAGACGCTGCAGCATGGGGAAACGGGCGCGGATGCTACGCAGGTTGTCAGATACAGGGGCAGAGTTGCGTGCCGCAGTGGGACCACCTGTGGTGCTCGGCATTAGCCACTGCTGTGTGCGCGCCAGGGAGACGAGGTTGATTTCGGGGTCGAGGCCGAGGGTTCCAACAATCTGCACGCTGCATGGTCAGCATAGTTCCAGCAAAGCATTGGTACTCACCCACTGCATCCGTTGCCCACAACGACAACGTTCTTGCCGCGGAGCGACTCGGGGGGCATGTCCTTTGGCCAGCGCGCGGCATGAATGACCTTGCCCTGGAACTGCTCCTCGCCCTTGATGGCAATGCGGCGGGGCTCGGAGAAGAAGCCTGTGGCACTGACAAGCACATTGCACTGGACGTGCACATCGCGCTCGTTGACAAGGTCGCGGAGGACGACATTGTACACGGCGTTTTCCGCGTCCCAGTCAGCCTTGACGTAAGAGTGCTGCAGCTTGATACGGTTAGTCAGACCCTGTGTCTTGACAATGTCCTTCCAGTCTGCGGTTAATTGGGTCTAGGGCATCAGACCTACATCGTTGGATCTCGCGGTGGTCTGGGTGCGTCTCTGTCCACTGCGAGTTCTGGAAGCGCGAGTGACTGTACGCGACCGCAGGAACGCTGGGCTATGTCAGCGTCTGGGGAGCCACCTGTGAGATGCAGCGGTGCACTCGCAACGTAGCACGGCAACTTGCCAACGACATCGCCAAGTTGCGACTTACTCGCAGCGGCACCCTCTGGTCTTGTCAGCATTGGTAACTGGTACACAGCCTCACGGGTATCGATTGACATACCACGTCCCGCCCACGTCGTCCTCGCGGTCGATAATCTACCTGTCAGCAAGGGCCGAAAAGGAGTGTCGTCCACGTACCGTCCAGTTGGTCAATCCAACCTCATCGAGATCGAGTGCCAATGTGATGCCACCGATACCAGCCCCAACAATGAGGACGGATGGGTTAACAACAGAGTTGATCTGAGAAGCCGCGGCAAACGCTGGGTGGGCGTGAGCCATGGTGGTGGACGTCGGCTTTTCTCCGTCAGGCATGGTGTGTTGTGTTGTGTCTGCGTTTGATCTTCCTGTTTACACACGAGAAAGAGAGAGAGAGAATGGAAGAGCAAGTGGGCAAGGGGGCAATGGGCGGCAGGTGTGGGGTTATTACGGTTTGCGGGTGGCGTAGGCCCGGAGGACCTTGAAGTGATGAAGTGAGCAGGTGGAATTCGGCAACTAGCACATCGGGTCATCTCTTAACCGGAGTCTCCCCCATTACACTTCTTGCGTGAGCACACGACCATCCTTGCAGCAGCAGCCGCCGGGGGAGAAGGATCATGATCTACAGCTCTGACGTGCATTCCTACATCCAGATCTGACGCGCCTGACACCCGTACTCTACACAAAAGTATTGGGCAAGGCGCATTGGCGGCTCAATCGACCTCACCGCTCCCACATTAACCGACCCTTCGGTCGCCGACACGGTCATGACCCTCATGTCAGACCGTCCCCGATGCTGCATCTGCATTGAATGCATCCTTATTTCGCGCAACAGGCGATCTTGTCAGCTGTACTGGCTGGCTGCGGATCGTTAATGGAACGTAGGAGAGGCCCTCCTGCAGCACTGCCAGGAACCATTCATGCAAGCAGCAGTGTTGGCCCCATGGGGGCTATCAAGCCATCAACAATCGTTAAGAGATAAGTCGACGCGTCCATTCCCCCTCAGACCAGCATGAATTGAGGACGGCTGCAGCTCACGCCTTCCAAGATGCAAAGTTGTGACACTTCTTTGCATTGGATTTTGCGACCCGAGTCAGAACATCAAGGCCTCAGAATGCGTTTCCAGTCGCTGACAGGCGGTCAAAGTGTTAATATTCAAACCACTAGCTGTTGACACACAGCCCTAGTGTGCATCAAAGCCGACACTGGCCAGGAGGGGCCAGGAGGAGCAGGGATTCTCATTCCTTTTAGGGGCGCTGGTAGTTCGGTTCACTCTTCGGGACATTGGGTGCGGCATGGACTATGGTGGCTTGCGACGCGTGCGTCGAGCTTCCCGCTCACGGACACATTGTTTGGCA
Source organism: Prillingera fragicola (assembly GCA_002335605.1). Classification (NCBI taxonomy): domain Eukaryota; kingdom Fungi; phylum Basidiomycota; class Tremellomycetes; order Trichosporonales; family Trichosporonaceae; genus Prillingera; species Prillingera fragicola. The sequence continues at coordinate 4,394,945 of BEDY01000001.1, forward strand.
TCACTGGGTCGCGTTCAACGTCTTGTTTGCACTCAACTCTAACGCGTCAAGCACAGAGCCAGTGCTCACAGCATGGTCCACACTGCCGCCATTGCGATGGTTGTGCTTGCAGCAACGTCAGTCGGCGGGACAGAACCACACGGTCGGGCCATTCTCGAACGACGAGACTTCTGGCGTGACAATGACGGCAGCCTCTCATCAACCGGCAGGATTATCATCATTGTCGCGGCCGCAGTCGTTGGTCTGGCCATTGTCGGCTTGGTGCTGGTGGGTGGGGGAGGGTTAGGGGGTTAGGGGGTTAGGG